>CANIUD010000238.1:0-437500 GCA_947470075.1 Closterium sp. Yama58-4 | reverse complement strand
GTCGCTCTCCACCAATGGGATCGCGCCACGTGGAGTCACGGTACATGGCATCCGCCATGGCAGCAGCAGCGCCGCCCGCATCGCCCGCCATTGCCATGGCCATGGGCGGCAGTCCACGGGCGTACACCCACTCCCACTCCATGCGCAGTACGGGCGGCACAGGCGGCGTGGGCGGCGTGAGCTCCTTGCTGCTCCGAACCAGTGGCAGCTGCGGCAGTGGAAGCTTCGCCCTGCCTGGCAATGCTAGCGGTGCTGGCGGAGGCAAAGGGGTTGGAAGCGGTGGGGGCATCGGAGGGGGCAGTGGAGGTGGCGAGAGGAGGGTGAAGAGCAGGGAGCAGCAGATGGCAGCGATGGTGGAGAAGTGGCCTACGAGCCTCAGAGGCAGCTCTGCTGTTGCTGCGGGTGTGGCGGGGCGAGTGGGGGAGACACATAGGGGTGCAGGTGCCAGGGCACGGCCAGCTTGGGGCAGTGGAGGTGGTGCGAAGCCGGCTTGGGGCAGTGGTCCTGGAGCCAGGAGGTGATGGACGGTGGGCGGTGAGGGAGAACGAGCAGAGGAGAGGAGAGGAGAGGAGAGGAGAGGAGAGGAGAGGAGAGGAGAGGAGAGGAGAGGAGAGGAGAGGAGAGGAGAGGAGCGGGGTGATTCAAGTAACGAGGTGAGGTGAGTATGGCTTGCTGTCTGGATCAGAGGAAGTGTGAAAGAAGACTCTCAAGCTAGGCTAGGGTGTTTGAATAAGTGCATGCTAGGCTTGTGCAATGGCTACTACTAATCACCTGTACACTGTTTGAAATGAGTTGAGAGGGAAAGGAGAGAAAGGCAACCGCCTTTCACTTGCCTGTTGACCTGTGTGCTTGTTGCTCTTTCTGGGCCTGGCCTGGGGCCATCTAGTTTGCGGACAACAATGCTTGCCTGGCCTGTACACGGCCAATTACGGTATCTCCTGAAATGAAAGTACATAAATTAGTTTCCTGTACACTTGCACGATACAACCTACTAGCCCTCTTTAGCTCCACCCCACTGTAACCAGTTTTGAGTACCCATGGCCTGGCACACAACAAGAGCACTTAGCTCTGCCGGCCACAAGAATCTGCCGGATGGAGATGCAGAGAAAGACTGACATTCATAAACACCAAGATGCATAAATGACCAAGATGCATCAATGACCAAAATGCACATACGGTACTACATACAGACAGATGGACAGACATTTCCTGCCTCCCGCCACGCAACATCAGCAACACCACTCCCCTCCTCTCGCCTCACAGGGCCATGGTTCGAGGGCAGGCAGACGGGCAGCATGAGCATTGAGCAACCCTCGCCAGTTGAGGTAACACGCAGCTCCAATTGCAGCAGCAGAGTCAGCACAGCACAACTCCCCCCACGATCTCCCCCCCCCCCCCCCACGCTAGACGTCAGCAGCAGCACCCACGGGCCAGGTCCCCATCTCGCCTCACAGGGGCGTGGTACGAGCGCAGGTGGGCAGCATCCCTCGCCTGTCGAGGTAACAAGCAGCTCTAAACAGCACAACTCCCCTTCCCATATCTCACTAACTCCCCTTCCCATATCTCACTAACTCCCCTTCCCATATCTCACTAACTCCCCTTCCCATATCTCACCCACTCTAAGGATCGGCAGCACTTCTGTCCCCATCTCGCCTCACAGGGGCGCTGTAGGACTGCAGGCGGGCGGCATCCCTCGCCTGCAAGCCGTGGAACAGCGGGCCGAACGGGCGCATGGGGACAAACCGCCCCGCCCCCCGGGTGACGTTCAGCCGCCCGTGCTGCCACACCACCCTGCCCTGACTCACTGTCACCTCGATGTTGCCCTGTGGGATGACATTGTGATGGTTGGAGGGACAGTAATGAGAGGGAGGAGGAATGACAGTGGGGGAAGTTGGAATGACGGGGGGGTGAAGGACTACAAGGGGGAACGGGGGACGATAGGATCACCAGTTGGTTCTTGAAAAGTCTAAAAACCATCTTGTCGTGCTTTGTAACGTTGGATGCCAACTGTGTCCCACTCACTCATGCACCCCACCTGCATGTGCCACCCCTCGTAGACATTTGTGTCAATGCGGGAGTGGTGAGTGGCAGCACTGATGGTGGTGCTGCCCTTTGGATTCAACACAATCACGTCCGCATCTGAGCCCTCTGCCACCACACCCTTCTGCGGGTACAGGTTGAAAATCCTTGCGCTGAGGAGCGTAGACGGAGGAAGAGGGGGGAGAAGAGAAACGGGAATTTTGAGGTGCCTGAAAAATTGTCCGCATCTGACCCCTCTGCCACCACGCCCTTCTGCGGGTACAGGTTGAATATCCTTGCGCTGAACAGCACGGACGGAAGTGGGGGAAGAAAGGGAAGGGGAGGGAAAAGGGAAGGGGAAGGGGAAACATTGGTGCGGATAGGGCTAGGAGTAATCTACGCCACTGTATAGGGGGTACATTCGTGATGATCTAGGATGGCTGGATAGCCACGTGAAGAGAGGGTATTTTTGAGACGTCTCAAAAATACCCTCTCTTCAAGAGGGGGTACATTCGTGATGATCTAGGATGGCTGGGGAATAGGGGAGAGTTGGGAAGGGAGGGAGGGAGGGATGGGATACAGGTGAGGGCACGGGAGTGACTGCAAATGATTGCTCTCTGAATTGCTGACTCACCATCTGAGCTGCTTTGTCTCCATTCTGTAGTGCTGACTCACCACTCTGCACCGATGACTCACCACTCTGTGCTGGTGATGCGGACATAATCGCTGGGTGACATGAGACCCGAATTCTGTGACCATGGGTTGACATTGGGGGGAAGGAGAAACAGGAAGGGCGAGGATGTGTGAGTAGATAGACATGGAACATGCATCAATGCTTTGAGACGTCTCAAATCACGAGGATGTGTGAGTAGATAGACATGGAACATGCACCAATGCTTTGAGACGTCTCAAAACACGAGGATGTGTGAGTAGATAGACATGGAACTTTGAGACGTCTCCAAAACTTGAGGATGTGTGAGTGGATAGACATGGAACATGCATCAATGCTTTGAGACGTCTCAAAACACGAGGATGTGTGAGTAGATAGACATGGAACATGCATCAATGCTTTGAGACGTCTCAAAACACGAGGATGTGTGAGTAGATAGACATGGAACATGCATCAATGCTTTGAGACGTCTCAAAACACGAAGATGTGTGAGTAGATAGACATGGAACATGCATCAATGCTTTGCGACGTCTCAAAACACGAGGATGTGTGAGTAGATAGACATAGAACATGCATGTTCCACCATGTGTGCATCAATGCACCAGAAGTTAGGAGTTTCACCTTCTGATGCCATCCCTTCCTGTGCTCACCACCGCCATCCCATCACGTGCCCACTCACCACCATAACATCCCAGGTTATGTGCATGCGCTCCTCGATACCTGCACACATGGCAAGCCACATGGCACATACATGCAAAGAGATTCTTAAGCCAATGGTAGCCAGAAAAACCAGACAAGATAAATCTCCACAAGCACCTACCATGTGGCTCGTGGCTTGTGGCATATGTGGCTCGTGGCTCATGGCATCGTGGCTCGTGGCTCGTGGCTTGTGGCATATGTGCGTGTATGATGGCCTTCCAATCATCCCCTCAACACTCATCCAACCAAACATTCACGCCATCTCGCCACATCTAGCGGGATACGAGCACTCATAAGGCATCACCATATCAGTGCATGACACCATCCACGCCATTATCAATGGATTCCTCCCTCTCCTTCCCCTCCGCCATATCCTCCCTCTCCTTCCCCTCCGCCATATCCTCCCTCTCCTTCCCCTCCGCCATATCCTCCCTCTCCTTCCCCTCCGCTCACCGTTGACGCCGTTGGGAATGAGGCGGAAGTCATGGCGCCCTTTGGCCTTCTGAGTCGAGTTGAAGGGGCAGTGGTCCGTGGCCACCAGCTGAAGGGGGAGAGGGAGAGAGGGAGTGGGGGAGTGAGTGAGACGAGGGGTACGGGATGCCTTCTGTGACGGGTTGAAGGTTGGGGAGACAATGAGAGGGAGAGGGAATGAGGAAGTGAGGGTGATGAGGGTGAAGGTAAAAAGGTGCAATTGAGACAGGTCGAAGGGACAATGACCCAAGTCGAGCGGCTGTAGACGGAGTGAAGGAGCGAGGCGTGGGGGGAGTTGGTGACAGTAGGGGGATATTTCCGTTGTGAATTAGAGGGGCAGTGGAGAGAGAGTATTTTTGAGACGTCTCTCTTCACGAGGGATGGGGGGAGTTGGTGACAGTATGGGGATATTTTCGTTGTGAATTAGAGGGGCAGTGGTATATGGCAAGCGGGGGAGGAAGAGGAGAGTGCGGGAGAGAGTGAGGGCGGTTGAGAACAAATAAAGGTGTGGGCGTAAGTGCACTGTGACAACACAAAGATGGCACATGCATAGAGTGTAAGGAGGTACACACTCTTGAAAGCATGGTAACTTTCTAATGAACCTCATGCCTGCAATGTACCAGTGGCACACGTGATAACAACGATGTTTTGAGACGTCTCGCAACATGGTAACTCCCTAATATAGTGCATACCTGTAGCGTGCCAGTGGCGAGTGCTGCTTTGACTGCTGCCACGTGCTCTGCAGAGCGGATGGGCGGACTCATCACAAACCTGCCGCGCGGACAGGGGGGCATGTGAGAGGAGAGTGTCACTAGGAGGACAACGCGTTTTGAGGCGCCTCAAAAAATGAAAGGGGGGCATGTGAGAGGAAAGTGGCACACAGAGCACTGTGGCACAAGGAGGACAACGAGCGCATGAATGGAGCAATGACATGCTGAAACCGAAACGTGAACCCTGCTGAAACTTGAGGACATGGTGGTGGCATGGAGACGCACTGAGCGGCGTGCTTGAAGTCAGGCGACCAGAGGTGGGAGTCGTTGAGAGCAATGCCCGACACCACCGGCTCCCCCACCACGCGCTGCCCTGCCAGCCAGCAGGCAAGGCAAGTGATAGATGCATACAGGCATGTGATAGATGCATACAGGCACGATTTGAGAGCTCTCAAAATACGCGTGCATGAGGGTAGAGGGTAAAGGTGAGGGAAAGCTCTCTGCCTCACCTCTGCACCTGGCCTCTGCTGCTCCCGTCTACCACGAACAGCTACTGCCTAACGGGCTCAAGTCAAGTCACACAGTCAGCCCCCATCCCTGCACCCCATCACCCCCCCTCACCTCTGCGCCTGGCCTCCGCCACCTCCCTGGTGGCGTCAGCGCTCATGACATGCACCACGTACAGCCAGAGGTGCTGTGTAACAAGCTCACCAGGCCACACACTCAGCCGCTGAGTCTCAGCGCCCCACCTTCCCCACCCACTGCTGCAACTCACCTCTGCGCCTGGCCTCGACCACCTCCCTGGCAGCGCCAGCGCTCATCACATGCACCACGTACAGGGGCACGCCCACCACATTTGCCAGCCGAATGGCCCTGCCTGTCGCCTCCTCCTCCACCTGCATGACACGGTGCCACACAGTGCGGGCTGGATGGGGATTCTCGGTGACAGTTGGCGGCGGCAGGGTGGGATCGCGATTGCTTCCCCCCCCACCAGGCCAAGCTAAGCAGGACCACGAGCACAGCTGCAGCACGGACACCAGACACACCTCAGGAGGGCGGGACAACGGGTGGCCTGCAGGGCCCGTGCTTTGAGGCGCCTCAACAGTCACCAGACGCACCTCAGGGGGGCGAGACAAGGGGTGGCCTTCAGGGCCAGTGATTCCAAGGTCGAATATGTGCTGCTGCCCCCACACCACTGCATCGCCATTCTCTGCATGCACCTGTGCGCACAGGAAAATAAGGGGAGATGGAGAAAGGGGAGTTTAAGTTGTGGGGTATGGTGAGTTACATTGGGCATGGGCTGCTGCTGGCTCTACTCCCTTGCATCCCTTGCATCCCTTGCGTCACCTGGTCACCAAGTCACCTGATCAGCAGAAGTGCACTGCAGCAGCCGGGGGACACAGCATGGTCGCAGCATCTGACCTGGGGGATGGCGCCGAGGTGCTTGCAGCGAGTGAAGCCGTCCAGCAGCTGCTGGTCGTCCACCTGCAGCGCGCCCTTGTACGCCATGAAGAACTTGAACGAGTTGATGCCTGGCAGGCACGTGTCACGTCATATGCAGTGCAAGAGTTGCAATAGCAGGTAGATGGGATTCTGAGAGGTATACAAAGTCGTCCACCTGCAGCGCGCCCTTGTACGCCATGAAGAACTTGAACGAGTTAATGCCTGGCTGGCAGGGGATGCGCAATGGCAAGGAGATGAGCAAGGGTTGGGGAGGAGCAGCAGGGAGCAACAGCAAGGAGAGGAGTCGCATTTGACATGTCTCAAATGCCGTCCACCTGCAGCGCGCCCTTGTACGCCATGAAGAACTTGAACGAGTCGATGCCTGGCAGGCACAGGGAGGAGACGCATGGCGTATATAAAGAGCATGGTACGCCAAGAATGAAGGACTGCTGCACGCACGCCTGACGGGGGGGGTACGCAGATGAGGAGTAGCAATAGCAAGGGGAGGAGACGTGTTTGAAAACGTCGTTACACTCGTGCACCTGTGGTGTGGTACGTTCGTACCGCGCTGCGCCTCGCCCCACAATTAGGCACGTTCCTTCTATTCCCTCTACATCCCACCTCACCTCACTTCACCACATTCCACCGCACCTCACCTCGCCTCACCACCTCCTCCATGTCCCGCGCCACAGCCTCACTCCACCGCGTGACACCCATGTGGAACCCATAGTCCATCACGGCGTTGCCCCTTGCCTTCCCCTCATACTCCTCCAGAATCCGCAGCAGATCAACCCCTGCAGCCGGCGTGGCCCCCAGCACATAGTCAATGTGGAAGGTGGTGCCGCCTGCCAGCGCTGCTGCCTGGCCCGAGTAGAAATCGTCGCAGGACTCAGTTCCCATGAAGGGCATGGCTAAATGCGTGTGGGGGTCTATGCCTCCTGGGGGAAAGAGAGGGGGGCGCGGGAGGATGCAGGGAAAGGGAGGGGAAGGGAGGAGAGAGGGGAAGAGATGGGAAGGGAGGGGAAGGGAGTGGGGAATGAGAGGGAAGGGGAGCGGGGGGAGAGCAGAAAGCACATAGTCGATGTGGAAGGTGGTGTCGCCTGCCAGCGCTGCTGCCTGGCCCGAATAGAAATTGTCGCAGGACTCCGTTCCCATGAAGGGCATGGCTAGGTGGGTGTGCGGGTCTATGCCTCCTTATATGTAGGGGAAGGGGAGGAGGAGAATAGGGGGGATAGAGCAAAGAGCGCGTTGTGAAATTGTGGATATTCAGGGTGGTTCGCTGCCTGGAAGTGCTGCTGCCTGGCCCAAGTAGAAACGCCACATGAACTCGACCTCAAGAATGAATTCGTTATAAACGGTGAGTAAGTGCGTGTAGCCCATGCAGTGTTAGCAATACCTGGCATGACGTATTTTCCGGCAGCATCAATCTTCTGAACCCAATCTGGAACCTGCAGCCATGTCAGCAAAGCCGAATCAGGACAAACAGCATGAACAAGTCAGCAGCAAGAGAAGTCACTTCACACCAGATGTGTGCAGCGAAACTGAACCAGTCAGGGAGCCAATCCAAACATGAAGGTGAATTTGTTTGTGAGTTAAATAATTAATAAAAGTGGTTTGCACATAACCTGAGTCCTCATGGATGCAAGGCTTTCAATGCATTTCAAGTTGGTATGGTCCTTCTCTGAAGCAGGTTTGGAACGGAAATTCCTGAGTGCAGGACACGTCACCTTGATGTTTGGCCGAACGAGCTTGATGGTTCCATCCTCGATATAAACGTCTGCAGCGAATTCGCCATCTGCGTTGACTACAGTGCCACCTGCTATCAGCAGGTGCGAGCGGGCTTCAGGCGACGGCGATATTACGTCAGAAGAGACGGCGGAGCAGAATGGAGGTGACGATGACGGTGATGGCGACGGAGCCGCCTGGTACATGAATGAATTTATCAAGAAACCGTTAGCAGCTGACATATGTCATGGACGAGGGAACGTGTCAGTGCCGTTGTAACGCCCTCGATATTAGAATCAGTATGTGACAATGCGAGCTAGTGAAACCAAGAAAGATAACAAGCTACCACGTTTGCTCAACCTCGTAACTGGAGCAGTGAATCACGCACAAAGCACCGCCATTGACGGCTACAAGCCGAGAAGTGACTTCCTTGCAACCTAGCCAGAAATCCCTTGTCTATCGCGAAGCGCGGCAAGAGGGAGAATAGAAGCAGACACATAAGCACGATACGGACTAACAGACCTTGCAAGAAGAGACGGAAGTGACTAGCCATAGAGCCAGGACCATCAAGCCCATGGCTTTCATGGCTGCAATCGCCTAGCGACGCGCGAAAAGCGAAATCTTGCGACTTCTGACGAACGACGAACGACGAACAACGAGCGACAGTCGCCTAGAAAGGCCTTGGGATTGGCAGCTGTGGCAATGGCAGTATGCGGTAATGCAACTGGCTGGTGGCAACTCTGGCGGCAAGCAAGCGGGAAAGTCGTTTTCAGCTAGAAGTGCGACTTCAATTTTGTTCCCGTCTCTTGGGAACTCAAGTCCGGATAGTGTACATCTCTATTCGTAATGCTTTCATAAACATTTAGCGACAAATACTAGTTTATCTACAATAACAAACATTGTCGTAAGTCGGAATACTCTGGTTTGTGTACGTGCATGTCAGCAACACGGTTCCTTACATGACTTGGGATATGTAGTTACATTGTTAATAAGTCACTAACAATGTTTTGAGTAACACTGGCGTTACTAGGCTGGGAAACCGAAAATGGGGTTCCTTGTTCTACTCCAAGCTTCACCCGTTGCCACCACTTAACCTCTTGGCTATCCCTTCAGGGGTGCATTTCTACAAGAACGGAAGTAGTGGTCATGAAAGCAAGGGTAAGGGAGGGAGGTAAGTTAGTGGGGAGGTCACAAAAAGTGGCAGGAAGGTGACAAATGCATGGAACATTGAAGGTTTGGCTGGAGGCATGAGGTGGAAGGAGATGGACGAGACCAAATGTATCCGCAAGGACTGATGTATCATGCAGAGCAGGCAAAGTCAAGTACGCATTGGCTACTAGACCACTCACTTAATCTGCTCTTCCCATCTCAACAGTCAGTCCGTTTCACGCAGTGATCTCATACGGGAATCTCTGAGCAACCTCTCCAAGCGAGCCAACCCCGCTTCCCTCTCCCACCACCGTACTCACTCCAACAACCCTCAACAACACCCCTCTCCCTCCGACAACCACAGTCACCTCAGCAACCGCCCTTTTCTGCCGTGGGTTGAAAGCCGGACACTTTCTCGCTGCCTCCGCCAGTGCAGCCACCCCTTTCCGCCTCTCACCACCTTACTCACAGCGGCAACCATCACTATCACACACCTCATTACAACAAACTCAACAGACCTTTCTCACCTCAGCAGCCGCCCCTTTCGCCCGTGGCTTTAAGGCAGGACACCTCCTCGCTGCCTCCTCCAGTGCAGCCACCCCCTTCCCCCTCTCCCACCACCTTACCCACAACAGCAGCCCTCACTCTCACACACCTGAGATTACAACAAACCTTTCTCACCACAGCAGCAGACAACTCACCTCAGCAGACGCCCCTTTTGTCAACTCACCTCAGCAGACGCCCCTTTTGTCAACTAACCTCAGCAGACGCCCCTTTTGTCAACTCACCTCAGCAGACGCCCCTTGTGTCAACTAACCTCAGCAGACGCCCATTTTGTCCATGGCTTTAAAGCTGGGCACCTCCTCGCCGCCTCTGCCAGCGCAGCCACCCCCTCCTCCTTCTCCCACCAACTGTCACTCGGCTCGCCCAGTGTACACGTGGCGAACCCTGATTGGCTGATATCAGGGAAGCGCGCCAGCCTGGCAATCTCCACGGGGAGGTTGATTCCCGGGCGGGATGACGCGACGCTATTGGCTGTGGCAGTGATAACCCGGCGCGGGTCGAGGATGTAGCGGCGTGAGCCCTCCTCGTCCAGGCATTGGCTGGCGCTGTAGACGTCTGTAGCAGAGCACACGGGGTGGGCCCCCCTGGGGAGATGGGGAGTGGGGAAGAGAGGGGGACGGGAGGTAGGAGCGGAGTTAGCAGCTAGACCTCTTCTTCTAGGCATTGGCTGGTGCTGTAGACGTCTGTAGCAGAGCACACAGTGTGGGGCCACCTGGGGGAAGAACGAGGGGAAGAAGGAAGAGGGGGGCCGCGTACAAAGAGAAGGAGAGAAGGGTGTAGGGCTGTTCTGTTCGGTTGGTGGTTGGTGGAAAAGGAAAAGCAGACTGTTGCTGTGCACGCCCTTCTGTGCAACACTTTTACACCAATGCGAACCGCGCCCTCACCCACCAGCACCACATCTCACCCACCTGCACCAACACTCACCCACCTGAACCGCATTCTTTCCACGGCAAAAGCAGCTTTGGCCTCATTAGCAGCCATCGCAGCAGCCCGTTTCCTCTCCTCCTCCCCCTCCTCCCCGTCCCCATTCCCCTCACCCCCTCCCCCACCCTCCCCATCCCCCTCCCCTCCCCCTGCTGCCTGTGGTGGCAGTTGTAGCGGAGAACAAAAGGAGCCATTGAAGGCTGTAGCGCCAAAGGTCAGCCATGGGAGAGACTCGTGCTCCTGTAGCAGTGCTGGCAGCGAGAGGGGCGGCGGGATTTGGAGGTAGTCATCGATGCTGGACACGAGCAGCCAGCGGGCGGCGTTGCGTGTCCAGTATATGCAGTCCTGGATGGCGAGATGCTGGGCGGGTTCGGGAGGGGAGGGGTGGGGGTGAGGGGCAGGTGAGGGGCAGGTGAAGGGCGGCAGAAGAAATGTCTATTTAGGCTCCTAGTACTTGGTTTTTGTTCCTATGGGACGGATGATGGGCATGGGGGGCAAGAAGGGAGAGTCTGTTTTTGAGTCGACTCAAAAACTTGTTTTTGCTCCTATGGGATGATGGGCATGGGGGGCAAGAAGGGAGGGAGAATGTTGCCGTGACTGATCAGCCCCCACTCTCCTTCAACATAGAGTTGAAAGGGTTCGAACCGCAGCAAGCTTGAATTCGCCTGAAGGTTTTAGCTAAGAAAAACGTCTAATGGGGTGGGTGAGTTGCTAGAGTAAAGAGAGAGTGGCAAGAAACCAGGACTACTATGAGTCACAGGTAATACTGTGACTCATAGTAGTCCTGGTTTCTTGCCGCGACTGATCAGCCCCCACTCCCCTTCAACGTACCTCTCCATAGTTCCACACGTCCCACTACCTCTCTGAACCCCCTCGTCACTACACCACGCCTCTCTGGACCCAAGCACCAAGTACATCGCACACACATGCCACACATGCCAAGTGCTCTGATGCTGACGGTACAGCTCATCCCACACATGCCAATCATCCCCCAGAACCGAACCCCATAGTTACGTACCTCGCCATAGTTCCAAACGTCCCACTGCAGCACCTCTCTGAATCTCCACATCACGTCCACCATGCCACGCTTCACCCGCGGCGCCAGCACCCGCTGCATCTCCTTGTGTGCCGGCCCCGCCTCCCCGTTGCCTGCGATGCCCCCCGCATCATAGAGCAGGAAGCGGTCCACTGGGAGGAGGACCCGGTGGAAGTGCAGCCACTCTAGAAGCCTCCTGGCGTCGATGGTGTCGTGGATGGGGGTGACGCACGCTGCCACGTTCAATGGGAGAGGGGATGGCGCTTCCAGTGGCTGCGTGACGGGAAGGAGAGAGGCAGAGAAGCGAAGGGGAGCGTGGGTTCAGGGAGAGAGGGATTGGTTGAGAACCCCACGCCTCCCTGTTGGCCCCAATGCCCCCCGCTCATAGAGCAGAAAGCGGTCGACAGGGAGCGGCACGCGGCGGAAGTGCAGCCACTCGAGGAGCCTCCTGGCGTCGATGCTTCCGTGGATGGGGGACACGCATGCTGCTATGTTCAGCAGGAGAGGCGAGGGAGGTTCGAGAGGCTGGAAGTGAAGGGAGAGAGGGGGGAAAAAGAAGGGCAGGGGAGGGTTCAGGGAGAGAGGGATTGGTTGAGAACCCCACGCCTCCCCGTTGCCGCGACCCCCCTCCCAACATAGAGCAGGAAGCGATTCACAGGCAGCAGCACGCGGTGGAAGTGCAGCTACTCAAGGAGCCTCCTGGCGTCGATGCTGCCGTGGATGGGGGACACGCACGCTGCTATGTTGAGAGGCAGGGGCGACGGGGCCTCCAGAGGCTGCGGAAGTGGGGTGGGGGGAGGGAAAGGGGAAAGAGGATCTGTTGAGAAACATTTCAAGCGGTAACCATGCTCCCCAACCGCCCCCTTTCTGCATCATAGAACACGAAGCGGTCAACTGGGAGGGGCACACGGTGGAAGTGCAGCCGCTGGCTGCCTTGGGTGTTTTCAGACGTCCCAAATGTCAGAACTTTTCACACGTATCAAAAAGGCCTCCCCTCGCTCTCCTCCTCCCTGTATGGGAACAGTATCTCCTGCCCTATCCTTGCTTCCAGGTGCCTGCCTGCTGCCTTGAGCTTAGCTTTGGGGTTTGAGACATATAAAAAAGTCCTCACCTGATTCTCCTCCTCCCTGTACGGGAACAGTATCTCCTGCTCTATCCTCGCCTCCAGGTGGCCGCCTGCTGCCTTGAAGTCTTACAATGCCACAAACCAAAAAAATGTTGAGACGGCTCAAGAAAGACTCACCTGATTCTCCTCCTCCCTGTACGGGAACAGTATTTCCTGCTCTATCCTCGCCTTCAAGTAGCCGCCTGCTGCCTTGGTGGCGCTGTCGAGTGTGCACAGCACCACTGCCACATCATACTGCCACGTAGGCATAGAGGGGGGAGCAGAGCAAGGAATGGGAGAAGGCAGCAGGGGAGCGCCGGGGAACAGTTTCTTAGCATGATGATTATCTATACCAACGAGGCAAACGGAGAGGTCTTTTTCCGCTTGATGCCATCACAGCCATGCCATGTGTGCAGGAAGGGGAGCGGCGACTCACTGTTTCTCACAACACAGTGACCTCCAAGCCTGCCAGTCCAGTGGCCTTACAATGTAACTGCGGTGCGGTGCGGTGCAGCCCAAAACGAACCATCAGAGCCAGCCACGTGTGTGCGGCCCACGGGGCTAATGGAGAGGTCACCATCCATCCGGAAGCCATCAGAGCCAGCCATGCCATGTGGTTTAAGACAACCCACTGTCTCTCCGAAGATAAGAATCTCCCAAGCCTGACCAGTGGGCTTACGATGTAGTTGTGGTGCTTGCCCACGAGGCTGATAGACAGCTCTCCACTGATGCGCGAGCCATCGGAGCCGTGCCATGTGCAGTCAGTGAGGCGAGTCTTGCCCTCCATGGAGACAGGCACCATGCCTATTATGGCTATGCGCCATGCACTCATGCGGTATGCACTGGGGGGGGCAGAGGGGAATGAGGGGAGAGAAAGCAGGTCAAGAGAGTCAATGGGGTCAAGTGAGGCGAGTCTTGCCCTCCATGGAGACAGGCACCATGCCTATTATGGCTATGCGCCATGCACTCATGCGGTATGTGCTGGGGGACGCAGGTGATGGGAGGGAGAGGAATGAGGGGAGAGGAATGAGGGGAGAGGAAGCCATGCCCATGCCATGCCATGCCATGCAGTGTCGTGTTGTGCCTAAGCTGTGCTCTCACCTTAGCTATGGAATCACTTACAGCCAATGCAGACTCTGAAATAAAGCTGCGCCCACCTCAACCTTGGGCTCACCTGAACTTGACAAAGCCGTAGCCTGTAGGCATTCAAACTCACCGAAACCATCACACTTCTAAAAGCCAGCTGTGCTCACCTGAATTTGACGAAGCCATACGCGCCATATTTCTCAAACACGCGCTGCCGCCAGTACTGCGGGCGGTCATCTGTGATCTTCCACCGCCTGAACCCGTTCCTCCGCCACGGCCGGTGGTATACCCCGCTTCCCCTCCCCCCACTGCCACCGCTGCTGTTGCTGGTACCACTGCCAGCTTCAGTAACAGTAGCAGCAGTGGCGGTGGCGGCGGCGGCGGCAGCAGCCCGAGCGTTGTTCTGCTGTGCCTGCTGCTGGAGAGTGGGGAGGAGAAGAATGGATGAGGGTGGAAAGATGCAGCAGGGATGAGGACAGGTGGGGGGGTTCAGGAGAGGGGTGAGGTGAGGAGGGAGGGGGAGGGAGTGGTGGTGAGGGGATAGGGGAATGAGAAAGCAGCATTCAGCTTTTCAGAGGTTGATACACCCATGCACCCACCCACCAGATTCTTTCCTTACCTCATTCTTATAGCACTTTAATTCCTCCTCACCTCACTCTCCAGTCGTCACTACGTTGGGCTCAGCTGTTCTCTATCAAAGCACCTCACCCAGAAGGCATACCTCCTGCCTTACCTGTATGCCATGTCCCTCCATCCAACTTTCCATCCGCTTATGAGACGTCTCAAAAGCTGCACTCTATCAAAGCACCTCACCCAGAACGCATACCTCCTCCTTTGCCTGTGTGCCATGTCCCTCCATCCCCCTTTCCATCCGCTTATGAGACGTCTCAAAAGCTGCACTCTATCAAAGCACCTCACCCAGAACGCATACCTCCTCCTTTGCCTGTGTGCCATGTCCCTCCATCCCCCTTTCCATCCGCTTATGAGACGTCTCAAAAGCTGCACTCTATCAAAGCACCTCACCCAGAACGCATACCTCCTCCTTTGCCTGTGTGCCATGTCCCTCCATCCCCCTTTCCATCCGCTTATGAGACGTCTCAAAAGCTGCACTCTATCAAAGCACCTCACCCAGAACGCATACCTCCTCCTTTGCCTGTGTGCCATGTCCCTCCATCCCCCTTCCATCCGCTTGCCCCTCGCCTCACTCACCTCCCATCTCTCTCCTCTCACCTGCAGCCGAGCCAGGGCCACCATCTGATGAGACAACTCCTCCCCCTGCCGGCGCACGTGGGCTTTAAGCTCTTTAATCTCCGCCTGTAGCTGCTGCAGCCCCTCCTGCCCCTCCCTCAGCACCTGCGCTGCGTCCCCCGCTGCTTTGCTGCTGGCCTGGCGCAGCTGCCCCACCTCCCGCGCCACCCCCTCCATGCCTGCAGCCAGCTGCTGCCGCACCTGCTCTGCGTCCTCCTGCATTGCGCCTGGGGGGCAGCGCGCATGGGGTAAGGCAGAGGGTGGGAGAGAGGACGGGGGACAGCAGGTGGAGGGGGAAGAGAGGGCACGGGGGCAGAGAGAGGGCAGAAGGGGGGTGAAGTGAAAGGGTTCTTCTCCAGGGTTTCATGAAGAAAACGAACAAGGAAAGGGGCTTTCAACAGTTGGTATGTCCTAGCGCTCTAGTTTTGAGGCGCTTCCAAAGGGGCTTTTACAGAAAAAGGGATAGAGAGAGGCAGGGGTATAGTATGATTGGGTTAGAGAAAGTGGTGGTTGTAATGGACAGCAAGTGGCATTATCATGCATCACATTATCTATCATGCATCACAATGATGTATCATGCATCACATCGTGTATCATGCGTCACATCATGTCTCATGCATCACATCATGCATCATACATCAGATCATGCATCATACATCACATCATGCATCATACATCAGATCATGCATCATACATCACATCATGCATCATGCACAGGTCATGCGTCATGCACCACATGGTGCGTACTCCTGTCTTTGCAAGGGTGGCAAAGCCCTCGGGTGGCAGGTCCAGGGCGCTGAGCTTCTCCACCCATGTCACTCGCAGCTGGGGATGTGAAGAGGTACACGGCCATGCACAGAGAAGCACAAGTGGTCACGGGCATGGGGATGAATGGGGATGGGCATGGGCATGTGCACGAGCAGGGCGCTGAGCTTCTCCACCCATGTCACTCGCAGCTGGGCGTGTCAGGAGGTACGGGGCCATGCACGGACATGCACAGGAGGGCACGGGGATAGGGATGGATGGGAACGGGCATGGGGATGGGCACGGGTGGCAGGTCGACGGCGCTGAGCTTCTCCACCCATGTCACTCGCAGCTGGCCGTGGGGCATGCCAGGCCGTACACAGCCATGCAGACGCACAGGAGGGCATGGGCATGGGCATGGGCATGGCTGAGTGTGGAGGCACGCGGTTGTGCAGGAGATGCAAGGAGATGCATGGAGGACGCGTGGCATTAGTTGTTGTTATGCGCATGTCGTGATCCATGCATGATGGTCGGTACATTGATCCACGGCATGGTACATCGATCCGTGGAATGGTTCACTGATGCATGCCTTGACTCATTGCTAAATGGCATGGCTCATTGATGCATGGGATGGTTCATTGATGCATGGGATGGCTCATTGATTCATGACATGGATCATTGATGCATGACATGGCTCATTGATGCATGACATGGCTCATTGATGCATGACATGGCTCATTGATGCATGACATGGCTCATGGATGCATGACATGGCTCATGGATGCATGACATGGCTCATTGATGCATGACATGGTTCATTGATGCATGACATGGCTCATTGATGCATGACATGGTGAATGCAAAGTCGAGCAACGTGACGCTTACAAACGGGGAAGCACGACTTGAAGGACGAACCTGCAGCAGCGAGACGAGGAAGAAGAAGGCGAGCACGGCGAGGAAGAGGTGTTGCTCCTGCCGTGCAGTGCATGGCAGTTGGAGGATGACAGCAGGAGGAAAGGGAGCATGAGGCATGACACTTTCTGAGGCCGCTTGTAAAGCTTCAATTCACGACCGATCGGCAGTCTTCAAATGGTACAAGGTGAAGCTTTGAACTCAATAGGGAAGAGTGTTATATGATAAGCTATCTCCTTTGAGGGACTCACTGGCAGGAGAATGCGAGACATGATGGCCTTTCAGCAATGCGGGTACACAATCAGCGGCGTCAGGGGATTATGTTCAGCTTGAAAAAAATTTACACGAACGATGGAGGACTAGTCGAGTCACGCAATTATTTTCTTAGGCTTTGTTCTACTTTACATAAGCGCTGCGCTATTGGACGCGTAATGCAGTTGTCTAGTGTCTCGCGTGCGAAATTCTCGCTGAAATGCCACAATCTCAAGACGCAGCAGCTGACTCGTTCCAGGAAACGCTATCAAGGTCCTCATGCTGACCACCCCTATCCCTCACAGGTGTCGTCGTCCGTACTCGTGCAACAGTTGAACGAGATAAGGGTGGATGCCTGATTTGATTGCCAAGATAGGACCATGAGAGGAATTCTAGTTTAGGGCGTGTGTGAATTTAATCGCAATTCGAAAATGGGATCTAACCTAGTGTGGTAACCTGTTTCGCTCATGTTCGCTCAAGGTTTCGCCTAGGCCGTGTTCACTCTGTCACGCACTAAACTCGAACTTCGAAAGGTGAACAAGAATCGAGGATATAAGGGCGTGTGTGAATCTAACTGCAGTTCTAAATGAGATCGAACTTAGAGTGGTAACCAGTTTCGTGCATGTTCGCGATTGCTTTCGCATTCGCCATGTACATTTTGATTCCCACGAGACTCGAACCCCGAAAACTGAACAAGATTCGAGTATATGAGCAAACGTGGTTTTGCACGTTGAAGTGAATGTGTGTGGTTTCAGGCACGTACGAGGAGTGTGCGACACTCGCTAGACATTCATGCGCCAATAGAGGCACGACCGAAACCAGTATCAAACCCACTCGAGCAAAGGCCGCCACGTGGATGTTGTCGTGGCACGATGACGTTCCGCCTCTGATTTCGAGCAGGCGCACCAGGTCAATGAGGGACATTTTGGAGAGCTGAGTTGGCGAATGGGCCGACACTCTCACCTTTGTAGCTAGTTGGACTGTCCGGGAGAAGATGAGTTGGAAGTCTAGAGTGCATTTTTGGGCCACGCGATTCGTTGACGTGTCGCGCTGTCAAGATGCCGATACAGGGTAACCTACGCATCCTAGTGGAGGTTCGGTTCTCCCCCTACAGGCTCGAACTTGCAGATTCGCTCCTGCGTGTGTGATTGTGAGTTACAAATTTTGACCCCTGCGGTTCGAACCTTGCAAATACTCAAAATCGAGTCAGGTTCGCTTAGAGTTCAATTGCTACAATCGAATCAAAAACATAAACTTAAGGTAAAATTAGATTCACACACGCCCTAAGCAAACTTGGTTTTGCACGTTGTAGTGAACGTGTGTGGTTTCATGAACGTGTGTGAATGGGCGACTCTCGCTACACTTTCGTGCACCAATAGCGGCACGACCGAAACCACCAGCATACACCCTCAAGCAGATGCCGCCACGTGGATGTTGTCGTGGCACGATGACGTGCCGCTTCTGCGCTTGACTAGACGTTGGCGCATCGGCTGTGAAAGTCCCGCCACCGATGTTCAAGTCCACGGCGGCCACCAAAATGTCACCACCCACCTACTATACAATAGACATTCAACACTCAACCTACCCCATCTCACTTGCATATTCGCGATGTCAACTTCTCAAAGTGAAGCCCGTGGAAACGACGCCACTACCGCAGCTCCCGTCTCAGTCACCACCCCATCTCGCCGTCGTTGTGCGACAGTCGATAATACCACGGCGCGCCGCCTAGATGTTATTGATCTCGACCAAGTGATTGCGCGTGTTCCCGCCCACAACACCCCGCTTAACGGCGATGACGACACGCTGGCGTACTTTGACGCTGGTGAAGTAGACTGCGACGTAGACGACACCGCCGACGAAGACACCGACCCAGCCATGGCGCCCACTGGAGCGCGCTGGGAGCCGCACGAGGTTATGCAACTGGCGTGGATTCGCCACGACAACGACGAGCAGTGGCGCAGCCAGAACCGCTTGCAAGGCCAAAACCGCGATGTGATGCTCTTTGAGAAGCTCAAGGCCCGCCACCCGGACTTCCGTCACGGTTTTGCAGCGGTGAAGGCGAAAGTCTTCCGTATGGAGGCACAGTACAGGCGCGTGGCGGACCTCCTTATTAATTCCTCGGGCAAGGGTCGCCCTCCGAAGATCCCCATCTTCTACGATATCTTCGACCGAATCCTAGGCGACCGCGCAAATGCACGTCCGTCTGCGCTTGCCGGCAGTCTGCCTAGTGCAAATGTGGTGAACGTGCCATCAACAAGCACTACTGCTACTAAGTGATTAGCCTCTCTGATTCTCGTGAGTTGTGCTACATTGTCAAAGTAATTGGCGTAAAGCTTCAGTTGCTTAATGCAATGTCGTACAAAGCACATAACTTTACCCCGATTAATCCCCACTAATGCATGCTCCCCACACACCGGAATCCCCCCCCCCCACCTCCCTCCCGCACGTCATGCCAGCTCGTAACCTGCCGACACCAAGCGTGCCTCAGACGGGCGTGCAAGACGCAGCCTCGGCTTCGCCTGGCTGTGCGAGGGCAGTGCAGCGCCGTCGCGACAGACAACGCACGGCATCCTCGCCGAGTGGGTCGCCCTCGAACGTGCCGTTGCCGCCAGCTTCGCTGACGACGGATGACGAGCCCACCGATGCCGCCGCGACTGCAAACCCCGTCCACTCACATGTCCTCGGTGCGCGCACGGGAGCTTCGCTCCGCGGGCGTGGCGTCAACCGTCGGCCTGGGCCTGCGACTGGGGGTGAAGTTAACACGGGCAATGACGCGGGTGAAGTAGCATTTGTCAACAAGAACGGACTGGAATGGTGGAACTAGCAAGGATTGTGAGTACAAATATGAAACCCTAATGTTGTGACCCCCCTATAGGCTAACCCACTACAGCCTACACAAATACAACATGTATAATGTTTGACACACCCCCATAGGCAAAGTGGGGGAGACCTAGGGGTCACAAGACCAGTCAAGGCAAAGCAAGGCAACAACAAGCTCAGGGTGGATCTCAAGGATTCCACACAAATTCCGAGCACAAGCTAGTGGTCACAAGACCAGTTCACATGCAGGTTTATAACAGAGCAAGAGATACAGTGATCACAACCTAGCAAGAGTAAACATGCAGGTATAGATATATATAGTGATCACAGTACAAGCAAAGTCAAGAGGTAAGTAAGTGAGGTCCAGTAGGCACAAGGCCTAGTAGAGTGCAGAAGCGCTGATGGTCACGAGGCTGAAGCGCCTTGGTGAACACATCAGCAGTGTTGGCCTCAGTGGCCACGTAGCGAATACAAAGCTGACCGCGCTGCTGCAGCTCACGAGCAAGGAAGTACCGCAGGGCGATGTGCTTCGTTCTGTGCTCCAGTCTGTGCTCCTCACACAAGGCAATGGCAGCCTTGTTGTCGACGTACAGTACTGGAGGAGAACGAGGCCGCTCTCCGAGGTCGGTCAGCAGGTAGGTCAGCCAGCGTAGCTCCTGGGCAGCCATGGCTGTAGCGTAGATCTCAGCCTCGCAACTGGAGCCGAGAACAGAAGAAGAGCGTGTAGAGCGCCAAGAAACTGAGCCAGAGCCAAGGCTGAAGGTGTAACCCTGAGACGACCGCTGAGTGGCCTGGTCGTCTGCCCAAGAAGCGTCTGAGTGCCCTGTGAGAACAACTCGGTCTCGCCCTCCAAGCACAAGCCCCATGCCCGACGTACTGCACAAGTAGCGCAACACCCTCTTAGCGGCATCCATGTGCTCCTTCCTGTGACGGCCAGGAGCGACATAGCGTGCAAGGATGCTAAGAGGGTATGCAAGGTCAGGTCGAGTGCAGGTCATCAGGTACATGAGGCAGCCCACAAGCTCTGGATACGGGCCACTCGGCTCTACGGATTCATCCGAAGGCAGAGCTGAGAGCGAGTGACCGGTAGGCAGAGGAGTGGACTGAGGCGAGGAGTACGTGAAGCGGAAGCGCTGGAGAACCTGCTGCACCATGTGTGACTGAGTCAGGGTGATGGTGCGCCGTGCTCTGTCCCGGGTGATCCGCAAGCCAAGATAGCTTGTCAGCTCACCCAGGTCTGTGCACGTGTGTCTCCTCTGCAGCTCCGACTTCACGTAGGCGAGTCCTGCAGTGTCAGCAGTGGCAAAGACCAAGTCGTCGATGTACACGAGGATGTAGAACGGCGGCAGCGAAGTGTCGGTGCGCAGGAACAGCGACGGGTCAGCTGTAGAAGGCGCGAACCCAAGAGCCGCAAGTGTAGTCCTCAGTGTGTCGTGCCACTCACGCGGAGCCTGGCGGAGACTGTAGACCGGCCGCTGAAGCCTCCACTGGGTACTAGGAGGAAACGACCCAGTGAAGCCAGGTGGGCGGCGCAGCCAGATCTCCTCGTGCAGGCTGCCCTGCAAGAAAGCAGTGCTGAAGTCAAGTGAGTGAAGCTCGTAGTCGCGGTGAGCGGCTATGTGCAGCAGCACCCGAAGAGTAGTCATCTTCGGGGTGGGGGAGAAGGTCTGGAAGAAGTCAACTCCCTCTCGCTGACTGAAGCCTCGAGCCACGTAACGCGCCTTGAAGACAGGCGGAGAACCCGGCGGCCGCTTCACCCTGAAAATCCACATGCCACTGACGATGTTCGCCCCAGGAGGGGGAACCTCGTCGACGTAGGTGCGTGTGGACTTCCAGGAAGCCATCTCTGCGTCCATGGCTGTCTGCCACTGAGAGGAGTAGGGACCCGCCATCGCCTCAGCGTAAGTGCGCGGGGTCGGGATGTCTGGTGCATCCGGGTCTCCCTCAGGGGCAACTAGCAAGGACACGAGACGGGGCAAAGCAGCAGCAAGACACTGGAACTCCTCCTGTCTGTCCTCAAGGACGTCCGTGCCAAGAGCACACTCACCCCCGACGGACGGAGGACAGACAGACTCAGACTCAGACTCAGCAACAAGGCTAGCAGCGTAGTCTAGACGACAGGCAGCAGCAAAGTCAACCAACTCAGCGACCAGAGCAGACGCAGCGGCGGACTCAAAGGTAGGGTCAGTGACAACAGTAGCAAGGAGACGCGTGACAGTAGGGTGCTCAGCACGATACCGGTCAGACTCAGGGGCCGGAACGTCAGGCAAAGAGGACGCAGGAGGAGACGGTAGAGGGACACGCTGAGGAGCAGTAGAGGGACGCAGAGTCATGTAGTGAGTGCCTGGGACAGGAGGAGGACGCTCACGACGGACACGACTACCAGTGCGAGCAGGACGAACAGGCGACGCAGGACGAGACTCAGGCTCACGACGCTCTGTAAGACCTCCTGTGGGACCAATGTAAGGAGAGGGAGCAGGGAGAGGCGAGGTAGGCGGTAACAGTGACTGCGGCTGGACAGGCGGAGGACACTCTACGGAGGGAGGAGGACAAGGAGGAGGAGCCTGCCCAAGAACCTGCTGAAGGAGCGGTACGAAGTACGGTCGCGGCCGCGCAGCGTCTCCAGAAGCAGAAGAGACTCCAGCGGCCGGGTCCTCAGTACCAGTAGGAGCTCCAGCGTCCGGGTCCACAGCACCAGCAGCAGCTCCACCGGCCGGGTCCTCAGCACCAGTAGTAGCTCCAACGCCCGGGTCCTCAGCAGCAGCAGCAGCGCCACCGCTCGGGTCCTCAGCTCCAGCAGCAGCTCCACCGTCCGAGTCCTCAGCACCAGCAGCAGCTCCACCGCCCGAGTCCTCAGCACCAGTAGAAGCTCCAACGTCCGGGTCCTCAGCACCAGCAGCAGCGCCACCCCCAGGGTCCGCAGCACCAGGAGCACCACTCCGAAGACTGCAGCGCCGTGTGTACCACTCGCGGATCTGCTGAATGGGGGGGAGCTCCCGGGTAGGAGGGGAAGTACCGGGACGAGCTCCAGCAGCACCTCTCCGGAGGCGGCAGTACTCGAGGTACCTCTCCTGCAGCTGCTGGGAGGAGAGGGCTCCTCCAGGTGTAGCACGCTCAGGCTCAGCACCCCCGGACTCAGCACCCCCAGACTCAGCACCCCCAGGCTCAGCACCTCCAGGCTCCGCACCCCCAGACTCAGCACTCCCAGGCTCAGCACCCCCGAACGCAGCACCCCCAGGCTCAGCACCCCTAGTAGGACGAGAGTCAACAGCTACCTCGACAGGCTCACCCGGGTCTACCTGGGACACACCTGAGGGAGCGGCACCCTGAGGGGGGAGGGGGTCTGGTACCTCAGCACCTGGAGCGAGGAAGAGAGGTGGGGGGGGGAGCGGGGCAGTGCGGTAGGGGAAGAGGCGGTAGTAGGGGACGGACTCGTCAAAAGTGACGTCCTGAGAGGCCAGGACACGACGCGAGGTGGGGTGGTAGAACTGCCAGCCAGGGGCGTCCGGGACAAAGCCAAGGAAGACGCAGGGGACAGCGCGACGGGAGAGCTTGTCCGCGGACGTGTCGCGGACAAAAGCTCGGGATCCCCAGACCCGAAAACGCGACGCATCGCCAGCCTCTCCCGTCCAACGCAGTGTCGGAGAAGTCTCGGGCAAGGAGACACGGGGCCAGAGGTTGAGCTGATGCGCAGCGTATCGGACTGCAAACGGCCACAGAAAATGGGGGGCAGCCGCATGGCTCAAGGAGGTACGAGCGACCTCCATGACCAGACCAATGCGGCGCTCAGCAACCCCATTCTGCTGTGGAGAGGCCGGAAGCGTGTACGACTGCTCAATGCCCTCCTGCTGACAGAAGGCCTCCAAGAGGCCAGAGGTAAACTCCCCACCTCTGTCAGAGTGCAGACGCAGGACAGGGAAGTCGGAGCGGAAACGCTCACTGAGCTGGAGACGAGATCTGCGGATCCAGGGGATCAATACATCAGGGACGTCACCCTTGGTGCGCAAGGGGAAGACCGTGGTGAAGCGCGAGAAGTCGTCAACAACAATCAGGAAGTACCTCTCCTGACCCTGGCCACGGACGCGGGCTGGGCCCCACACGTCCAAGTGGAGCGTCTGCAAAGGAGCAGTCGTCGGGGGAAAGGAGGAGGAGTGAGGAGCGGCGCGCTGCCGCCCCTCGACACAGGGAATACAGGGAGGAGCAGGCGAGTCTGGAAGGGGAGGGAGTACCCTGGGAAGACCAGCAACAAGGTCCCGTTTGTGCATGGCCCGAAGGCGCTGCACAGACGGGTGACCAAGGCGGTGATGCCAAAGGACAGTCTCATGCGCCAGAGAGCGACACGAGCAGGGGGCGGACAGCTGACCTGACGCAGACGCAGACGCGGACGCAGCTACCTGAGGGGACTCAGTGGTCAGTGTGTAAAGGTCCGACCCCGGCTCCCGAGTGAAGGTAGCCAGGTGGCGACCCGTCCGAGCACACGTGCAGTGTGTCACGCGCTCGTAGGCGGGGGTGAACTGGTGAACACCCCCGTCCTGGAGCGCACTACCTGCCACCAAGTTCGTAGAGAACGAGGGGAGGTAGAGACCTGACAGCGTGCCGGACGGGACCGCCGGACAAGGAAGGACAGTAGAGGAGGTCGCAATGACCGGACCCCCAGAGGGGTCAGCAAGGGAGACAGCAACTGGCCGAGCGAGTGGCTCAAGGACAGTGCGGTCACGAAAGAAGGAGCGAGAAGCACCTGAGTCCAGTGTGAAGGTGTGCAGTGCTGCAGTCGACTCAGTACCAGGGGGCACGGACGCACTAGCACCTAGGGCTGCAGCCTCACCAGGACCTGTGGGAGCAGACGCACTAGCACCTAGAGCGGCAGCCGGACTGGCCTGAATGCCCGGGTCGGGCGGAACACGCAAGTACTGAGCACCCTCTCCACTAATAGACATCGCATACATGGCAGTGAGAATAGCATCAAAGTCTAAAGCCCAAATATCAACACCCCTCTTTTCCAGATCAGCCCAGCGCGGCAGCTCAGTGGCAGCAGGAAACTGAGTGCGCCACGCGTCGGTAAGGCGCGCGAAGCAGCGCTGCGTGGGGTGCGGCCTCCCACACTGCTGGCCGCTGCGGTCACCTGTGCGAATGACGTACGTGCAGGTAAAGCCACGCTGCGCATACCACTCACGGGCGGCCTGAAGCGTCGGGGCGGGCTGCTGACTCTGCCCTCCGCCAGTGCCTCCACGACCACCACCCCCACCGCCGCCGCCCCGGCCACCTCCACCCCTGCCGCCGCCACGACCACCTCCGCCTCCGCTGCCGCCTCCGCCACCACTCCCACCGCTGCTGTCTCCTCCCCCACTGCCGCCACTAGTCTCCCCAGCCGCGCCTCCACTCCCACCGCCTCCACCCCCACCTCCTCCGCCGCCACCCCCACCCCTGCCCCCTTTGTTCCTGCGGCGCCCGCTCGAAGCAGACGCGGTCCCGACCTTCTCAGCACCAAGAAGGTCGACAGCAGCAGCAGAGGCGACAGAGGGGAGGAGGGGGGAAGGGGAACACCCCTCAAAGAACGGGGTGCGGGGGTCGCCACGAGAGGTGCCTACAGCGACGATGCTCGCCTCAGCTGCAAGCAGTTCCTTCTCGAGGAGGGCAACAGTGAGCTCAGTGGGGGAGCGAGAGAGGAAGTGGTCCCTGACTGCGCGCAGAGAGTCAGGGAGGCGGGTGACGATGTGGTAGAGAGTGATCCAGAGCGGGGGGGGGGTTGCTAGTGAGAAACTCGGCAGGCATAGCAGCGCGAAAGCGGGCCTCACTAGTCTTAAGGTGGGTGATGAGGTCTGCGACAGTGTGAAAGGAGGCTAGGTCGGGGAACAGGTAGGGGAGAGTGAGGCGGCCTAGCGTGGCAGAAGCGGGTGAGGAGTAGCGGGCAACTACAGCGGTGTAGAGGTCCTTAGCAGTCTTGCACTGGCCGAAGTGCTCGCGCTCGTCTAGCGGCAGGGAGTTGCGAATAGCAAAGCGAGCGTGCGCATCACGGGTCAGCCACTGGGAACGCAGAGTGCTGTCAGCAGACGAGTCAGGGGCAGTGGCATGGCCTAGGGCGTGGTCGTACAGTGAGATATCTTCCTTGGCAGTGAGCTGTAGGAACAGGTGCAGGTCATCTAGCCAGGTTTCGAACTTCACTGGACGGCCCTCGGCATCGAAAGCTAGAACTGGAGGACTAGCCATAGTGACAGTAGCAGTAGCAGTAGTAGCAGTAGTAACAGTAGTAGTAGGAATCAGGCCGCTGGAAAGGTGTGCGGAGGGTCAACGGGGCCGGCGGGGCCGCTAGGCAAGGCGCGGGCGGGGTCGACTGTCCGTAGTGGCACACGAGCGGCAGTAGTAGGTAGCGTGGCAGCAGGAGCTGCAACGGCGCACTGGTGGCAGCTGCAGTGGCAGCAGTGTGCGCGGTAGGTAGAAAATAAACAACAGTGAGAGCGAGTGCCTCGCGGGCGGCGGCTGCAGAAGCGCACGGGCGGCAGCGGCGCACGGGCAGCGGCAGCGCACGGGCAGCGGCAGCGTAGGGGCAGCGACGGCGCACGGGCAGCGGCGGCGCACAGGCAGCGGCGGCGCTCGGGAGGCAGCGGTGCGCAAGCAGCAGCGGAAGCAGCGGCGTACGAGCGGCTGCGGGCAGCGGGGCGTGCGCGAGCAGGCGACGGGCGGCTGCGGGGCGTGCGCGAGCAGGCGACGGGCGGCTGCGGGCGGGCGGCCGCTGCGACGGCGGGCTGCGGGCCTGCGGGGCGTGCGCGAGCAGGCGACGGGCGGCTGCGGGGCGTGCGCGAGCAGGCTACGAGCGGCTGCGGGGCGTGCGCTAGCAGGCGACGGGCGGCTGCGGGGCGTGCGCGAGCAGGCGACGGGCGGCTGCGGGGCGTGCACGAGCAGGCGACGGGCCGCGCGCGAGGGAAATAAGGCGCGCGCGGGCAGCAGGCGGGGCGCACGTATGAAAACGACCGCGCGCGAGCGGCTAAGGGGCGGCGCGACGGGGCCTTAAGGGGCGGGTCGCTGGTCGCGGGATGTAGGGGCTGTTAAAAAATTCGAGGCGCCCTAGGTAGGTAGGTAGGTAGGTAGGGAACGGTGGGCCCTAAAAAAAAAACGGTCCTAGCGAAGGACCTGCTCTGAAACCATGTCAACGAGAACGGACTGGAATGGTGGAACTAGCAAGGATTGTGAGTACAAATATGAAACCCTAATGTTGTGACCCCCCTATAGGCTAACCCACTACAGCCTACACAAATACAACATGTATAATGTTTGACAGCATTAGGCAGTCTTATGAGCTCGAGTGTTGCCACACTGTGCAGGGAAATTGCGGGCATGATAGCTAACTCCGTGAAGGGTGCCATGCAGAAGCAGTTTGAAGCATTCATGGTTCGTACCCAAGAGTTGGTTGAGCAAGCTCGGGATGACCGAGCCGCCAAGAGGCGTAGAGACACGCGGCCATCCGAGCGCGAAGACGAGTCGGCGTGAAGCCTTCGTCGCGCGGCGAGAAGTGCGGCATGTCGGCCGCGGGGCCTTGCTGCCACCATGTGTTGCGCTCGCGCGGAGGGAGAAGCCGTGGACGAGGGCCGAGCAGCAAGTCGATGTTGTGCAGGACGATGCAGGCGGAGACGTACTGCGGGGCGCGGAAAATGTCGCACTCCAATCGCCCGTCCAAGATCCGCCACCGCGTCTTCAGCCGACCGTTAACCTGCTCCACAATCATCCTGGCGCGGGACTGCTGCGGGTTCCACACGCACTGTTCGTCCGGCAGGCCGCGACCGGGCAGCGCCCTGTAAGGTGTGTGGATGTAGTCGCGCAGACCGTAGGCCGCATCAGAGACTATAACGTAATCGTAGATGCCCCCTAGTTTGATCTTGTGTCTCGCCGGGCTGTGCTGGAAGACCCGAGCGTCGTTGACGCTCCCGAGCCATCCGACGTAGTCATAAATGTAGCCTGCGCAGTCACATATGAGTTGTGCAATAATGCTGAAAAAGCCCTTGCGGTTTCTAAAATCCTCGCAATGTGGGCCTTGTCCCTGGCAATGAATCTAGGTGCCGTCCATGGCACCCACCACTCCAGGAATGCCCGCCTCGTTACAGAACTCACGCTCGAACACTTGACACATTTCCAGGTCGGGCCAGATGACCCAATTCTCCAGTAGGACCCTGTTCACAAAGTCCAGAAATTCGGTGAAGAGTTGCCGGGCATGGGAGTAGGAATACCCAAAGTGCAGACCAATCTGGCGAAAGGAAAGGCCATGTCCAAGTCGACTCAGACCCATGGCGATAAACACGAAGTTGAACACGGGTGGCTTGCGATTTGAGGGGTAGTTCCGCTGGTACTGACGCACGAGGTAGATAAACACCCGTCGATCCACGCGCATGTACTCGTAAAAATTAGACTCAGGCAGGAGGGTAATCAGCTTGAACCATCTGATTCGGGCATCTTGACGGTCGCCACGGACGAATACACGAGTTTGACGCAGAGTGAACGCAGCGACGAGGGCTGGGATTGCTGCGTTAATTGCAGTGAGAGCCGGTAGCTGGAAACATTGGTGGAAACCTTGGAGGAGAATTCCAAGAATGCGCACTAGCATGATGAGAGACATTGTGGAATGCTGAGTTGGCGAATGGCATGACCCTCCCACCTTTGTACTAGTTGGACGGACGCGGGTGAGGCGAGGGGATGAGTTGGAAGTCTAGAGTGCACTTTTGGGGCACGCGATTCGTTGACGTGTCGCGCTGTCAAGATGCCGATACTGGGTAACCAGGGCTCCTATTGGCGGTTCGGTTCCCCCCCTACAGGCTCGAACTTGCAGATTCGCACCTGCGCGTGTGATTGTGAGTTTACACCTTTTGACTCTTGCGGTTCGAACCTCGCCGCCACTCAAAATCGAGTCAGGTTCGCTTCGGGTTCACTTGCTACACTCGCCTCAAAAACATAAACTTAAGGTAAAAACTAGATTCACACACGCCCTTAGGATTCCAGTACAATGCCTGGTCTTTGTCGGTTCGGAACAAACCCGATTGAGCCAGCTCGATGTTTGACTATTGCACCACAATACTACAAAGGACGTAATGAAGGTTATAATACCTTTAAAACAGCTGGTTTCCTGCATAATAGTCACTACGTAGGCAAGGGGACGCCTCTTTTATGAAAACGCTATAAATACACTCAATTTCAAACATACGTAAAATTATCACATTACCAGTAGAGAGGATGGAAGTTCAGATTCAAAGATGACTTGATCCACATACAATATAGTGAGCTAGCGTAGTGAGGGATTTAAATCAGCACACCAGGATTACTAGCGAGAACAAACTGACAGAATCCTACGGGCTACGTGGCGCTCAAAGTGCTCGACACGTAGAGAATGTGGTGTGCTGCGAAAGACCAACAGATTCTTTCGATTTTGTATCAGGTTCGCAAGAGGGTGTAACCAGCCTCGGAAGGTTAATGCGAAACACGATACTTTCCGGGCTCGCCTGCTTGCGTGTACGCAGCATGAACCACGTCATCCAACCTCCAAAATCACCCCACCATCAAAATCCCTCCAAAATCCCTCCAAAATCACCCCACCCCTCCCTTGGGAATGACGATGAAATTCGTGCAAGGACAAACTTGCTGCATTCTTGAGAGTCGACTTCGATTCAAGTCCGTGAAAAGCTAGCTGCAAGTGTTGTTCCCCAGTCAGTTCAAATCTCAGGATTGCCATAGCTGCTCTTTCCTGCACACGAACCAGAGCGGGTTTCTCGTTCGTCTCGTCATCCTCGAAGCCAGATGGCCACCAAGTCGCTTCAAGCTCTCTCGTCCGCGTCCACGCTCGTGCGGTCGCCATCCCTCCTGAAGGCTTCCGCCACCACGAGGACAAAGGCCGCGGTTGCGTCGAAGCGGACTACCGTGCGCGCTCTCAAGGTGCGGGGATATCTACTGTGCCGCTCCCCTGCTACTGCCGTCCAGTGAAACCAATTTACTTTTCAAAAACACCTTCATTTCTGGTTCTTTCCGCCCCACATGTTCCTGTTGGGCAGAGTGACAGTACTGAGGGCGGGCGCGAGCAGGAAGGCGGGAGCGGCGCCTCGTGGGGGGAGAGATGGCGGCAGCAGCATGCGGCGGCGGCGGTGGCGCTGGCGGCAGCAGCGGCTGTGGCGGGCCCGTTTGTGCCTGACGCGGCATTGGCATACATCGTACGTAGAGTTGTTCGAGCGAAAGAGAGAATTAGTGTGAATGATGGCGACAGCAGCGCGCGGCAGCGGCTGCAGCGGGCCCATCTGTGCCCGACGCGGCATTGGCATACATTGTGCGTGGAATGCGAATGAGAGGCTCGAACTTTGGGGCCATGGGGTATGAGAGGTAATTCGAGAGAGCGTGAGGGTTGTTATGAGCAGTGGCAACAGCATCGCGCGCCAGCGGCTGTGGCGGTCTCCTTTGTGTCTGACGCGGCATTGGCGTACATCGTACGTGGAACGCGAACGAGGTGTTACATGCGCACCATGCACATGCGTACCTACCTGCATTACGGTTATCTCCCTATATCCGCCCTCCCTTTCAACACATCCTCCGTTCCGCCGTCCCTGTCTGCCCGTGCGTCCCAGGGAGGAGGTCCGTACGGTCGCGAGGTGACACGTGGCCAGGACCTGACGGGACGGGACTACAGCGGGCTGGACCTGCGGGGGCAGGACTTCAAAACGGTGGGTTGGTTTGATCTGGAAACCGCTCCGTTGACTTGCGTTGGCTCGCGTTGACTTGCATTGACTCGCGTTGACGTGCGCTGACGTGAGAGTGAAGGCGTGCGGTTGCGAGTCCTGTTTAGAATGAATGAGAGAAGCTGTCGCTTGATCTGTCTCTCTTACTGTTCTCTGGGCCTGGGCGTGGCCGCACTCGCCCAGCTCCCAGCCAACTTGTGCTAGTCTTTCTTAGTCTCAACCTCTCCAACAGTCTCAACCTCTCCAACAGTCTCAACCTCTCCAACAGTCTCCCTCTTTTAGTCTCGCCTTGTCGGCCAACCGTCCCATTTTGTGACCTCCCACCTCCCTTTCCCTCCCCCAATCCCCTTAACGCTTCGTTGTCCCTTACTCCCCTTATTCCCCTCCACGACCTGCCTCCATCCCCTTCATCCCCCCGTCTCCACCTCCCTCCACCACTCTGCACCCCCCACCACCCGTCCAATCCACAGTCTATTCTCCGCCAGGCGAATTTCGCCGGGGCGAATCTCATAGGGGCGTCTTTCTTCGACGCCGACCTCACAGGTACCACCTCCCCCTGCCCGTGCCGCCTCACAGGAACCACCTCCCCCTGCCCGTGCCGCCTCACAGGTACCACCTCCCCCTGCCCGTGCCGCCTCACAGGTACCACCTCCCCCTGCCCGTGCCGCCTCACAGGTACCACCTCCCCCTGCCCGTGCCGCCTCACAGGTACCACCTCCCCCTGCCCGTGTTGCCTCACAGGTACCACCTACCCCTGCCCGTCCCGCCTCACAGGTACCACCTACCCCTGCCCGTGCCGCCTCACAGGTACCACCTCCCCCTGCCCGTGCCGCCTCACAGGTACCACCAGTTCATCTCCCTCATCACTCTTGAGGGGACTTCACGCCATCCGTCTCAGTGCTCCCCGTCTCTCTCCCCCCACACACATCAGGGGCGGATTTCACGGGTGCCAATCTCACTGGCGCTGACTTCTCCCTCACCAGCGCTAACAAGGTGCGGACTCAAAAGCACCCAGCGCAAACAAGGTGCAGACTCAAAAGCACCCAGCGAAAACAAGGTGCGGACTCAAAAGCACCCAGTGCTAACAAGGTGCGGACTCAAAAGCACCCAGCGCAAACAAGGTGCGGACTCAAAAGCACCCAGTGCTAACAAGGTGCAACCTCAAAAGCACCCAGCGCAAACAAGGTGCGGACTCAAAAGCACCCAGCGCAAACAAGGTGCGGACTCAAAAGCACCCAGCGCAAACAAGGTGCGGAGCGGACTCAAAAGCACCCAGCGCAAACAAGGTGCGGACTCAAAAGCACCCAGCCCAAACAAGGCGCGGACTCTAAAGCAGCACAAACAAGGTGCGGACTCAAAAGCAGCACAAACAAGGTGTGCAACGACTCAAAAGCAGCACAAACAAGGTGTGGACTCAAAAGCAGCCAGCCCAGCCAAGTTGGGAAAAGGTGCGCTGGGTGGCGTCAAGGCGGCGTCACACCGGTCCTGACTCCTGACGCCCTTGCGACGTGATATATTTGTAGTTTTGAAACGTCTCAAAACTCCTGACGCCCTTGCGTCATTACCCTGTCTTTATTTTCCTTTGATAACCTTCTCTTGCTCGACCCTCCTCTTGCTCTCTTCCCCCCACCCCCCCCCTCACCCCTCTCCCTGCTGCAACCTGTCTTATCCCACGCCTGTCCTCGAGGCACCTCTTAAGCAAACCCTTTCCCACTTGCCCTCTTTGCCTTCCTGGCCTACCTTGCCTGCTTGGCCACTGCCAACTAACCACTAGCCCACTTGCTCCGCTGCTGCCACCCGCACTCACCTCCCTCTACATCAGGCCAGCTTCACCAACGCCATTCTGGAGGGCATCGCATTCCCGGCGTGGAGTCGTCTCGACTTGCTGCAACCAGCTCACCCCCATCCCCCACAACCCCATCCCTCCCCGCATCAGGCCAACTTCACCAACGCCATTCTGGAGGGCATCTCATTCACTGGCAACACGTCCTTCAAGGGCGCAATCATCACCGGCGCTGGTCAGTCATGCTCTTCCACCCACTCACTCACTGTATCGCTCACTTCCACCCTCACCCTCACCCTCACCCTCACCCTCACTCCCCTTCACCGGCAACACGTCCTTCAAAGGTGCTATCATCACCGGCACTGGTCAGTGCTCCACTCCCTCCCTCTAGCACTCACTCCCATTCACTCTCCTTCTCTTTTTGCCTCTCTCTCACTCGCCTTCACCCGTAATGCGTCCTTGAAGGGCGCCATTATCACCGGCACTGGTCAGTGCTGCATTCCCACCCACCCGCGCCCTCGCTCTCTCACTCTCTGCCTCTCCCTCACCCACTTCACTAGCCACGTGATAATACGTTGTATTTGAGGCGTCTCAAAGGCAACATTCGTATGACTTTTGAGAATTCTCAAAAGTCATACGTGTGTAGTTAGTCGATTTTTGAGTCGACTAAAAAAAGGCAACATTCGTATGACTTTTGAGAATTCTCACAAGTCATACGTGTGTAGTTAGTCGATTTTTGAGTCGACTCAAAAAAGGCAACATTCGTATGACTTTTGAGAATTCTCAAAAGTCATACGTTGTACTCGAGGCGTCTCAAAAGCAACATCCCCTTGAACAAATCTACCGTTGATGTCGCTGGGTCTCCTATCTCTGAGATTTGGGGTTGTTTTCGACAACAGATACGTAGTTGTGTGCATGTGCGTGTGTGTGGGGTGCATGTGCGTGTGTGTGGGGTGCATGTGCGTGTGTGTGGGGTGCATGTGCGTGTGTGTGGGGTGCATGTGCGTGTGTGTGGGGTGCATGTGCGTGTGTGTGGGGTGCATGTGCGTGTGGGGAATGTGCTTCGCTCACCACTCCATCCCCGTATTCATCCTCATCCCCATACCCATTCCCGTCCTCGTCCCCGCATCCATGCCAATGCCCGTGCCCATCCCGGTGCCCATCCGGTGCCCATCCCATGCACATCCCTGTCCTTGCCCTGTTCCCGTCCCTCTCCCTGCGTCCGTGCCCATCCCCGTGCCCATCCCCATGCCCATCCCCGTGCCCATGGCCCATGCAGACTTCACAGACGTGTACTTCCGAGCGGACCAGAAGGCATACCTGTGCAGAGCCGCTGAGGGGTGAGTTGGGGTGGGGAGGCCAATGCAGCAGGAGGAGGTAGGAGGAGCCATAGTTCTTGAGGGGTGTTGCAATTGTGTGCAGCAGATCACAAGGCGTACCTGTGTAAAGCCGCTGAGGGGTGAGGGGTGAGTGTGTGGTGTACATTCGTGTCCACCACACTGCGCCCCTCCGGAACCCCCTGGTTTTACCACTTGTGCCCTTCTCCGATAATTCAACACCACTTTTTTTTCTAGAGTTCTCAAAAACCTTCTCCGATGCTTCCACACCACGATTATTTTCGCCATTGCTACCCTCCCTCGCTGCTTCCACCACGTTTTCTGCTTTTTCTTCCGCAGCTTCCCCAACTTGTGAATTCATTTCGCCTTAACCCCATCTTACCCCTCCACCTTTCAAGCAGCACCAATCCTGTCACTGGCAACGACACCCGGGACACTCTGCTCTGCTAGGTGATCTACTTCAATAACTGTGCCGAGGCCCCTCGACTACTTCTCTAGAGACCTGTTTCTTGAAAGTTGCATCCCTTGGAGTAGCTGCTCCAGTTTTAGGTGTTTTCTCCAGTTTTCCGAGCAACTAGGATCACTTGACACTGGTCCCTGCAGGTGCTGCAACTGCTTTCCTGCCCTCCTTCGTCTGAGGTTTTGTGAAGACTGAACCACGTACAAGCCAAGTTCAAGCCAGGGTCATTGCATGTACAGTAAACAAACAGACTTGAACATGGCAAGGCAACTTCAATAAAACAGACTTGTAATCATACTGTCAACAAAATTTAACAGTGACAACTGCTGATGTACAGCAAACAAACTCCAACCAAAGAGTAGCATCAGCAAGAGAGTGTCTTGCTAATGCTAACCTCTTTTGGACAAGCATTAGCAAGAGTAGCACCAGAGCAACTAGAGCTTCAGTGACAAGCTGCGTGCGCAAACCTCCCACAGCAATTTGAAACCCCACCTGCCTTAGTGCCACTGCAACGGACCCTTCTGCGTTCAAATGGGATTCGCATGCATACATACCAGAGGAATGCATGTCTATGCTGCCACCACATGCCTATCCGTGCGATGAGAGTAGTACCGGTACCTGTGTCCTGTCGCATGCCTATCGGGCCATCGGGCAACCATTGACTCAATGATCCGTACCACTTGGAAGAGGAGCCATGCCTATCGCGTCACACTTGGAAGAGGAATCGGAGGTCCTCTGTGGTGAGGCGAGAGCGGTTGATCGCAGTGGCCGACTCACCATATGCACTCTCAATCATCGTGCGCTTGCGCTTCTGGTGTGGCAAGCAATGCAGAGAGAGAGAGAGAGAGAGAGAGAGAGAGAGAGAGAGAGAGAGAGAGAGAGAGAGAGAGAGAGAGAGAGAGAGAGAGAGAGAGAGAGAGAGAGAGAGAGAGAGAGAGAGAGAGAGAGAGAGAGAGAGAGAGAGAGAGAGAGAGAGAGAGAGAGAGAGAGAGAGAGAGAGAGATAGAGAGAGAGAGAGAGAGAGAGAGAGAGAGAGAGAGAGAGAGAGAGAGAGAGAGAGAGAGAGAGAGAGAGAGAGAGAGAGAGAGAGAGAGAGAGAGAGAGAGAGAGAGAGAGAGATAGAGAGACAGAGACAGGGAGCAACACAGGGGGGATGGAAGTAGCTGAGATGGATGAGTCCATTTGCACTCTCAATCATCGTGCACTTGCGCTCCTGTTGGAGTCAGTGGGATTACAGGCACATGGGTTGAGGGAAGGAAGGACGAGTTAACTTTTGAGATGTCTCAAAGGACGAGTTAACTTTTGAGACGTCTCAAAGGACGAGTTAACTTTTGAGACGTCTCAAAGGACGAGTTAACTTTTGAGATGTCTCAAAGGACGAGTTAACTTTTGAGACGTCTCAAAGGACGAGTTTACTTTTGAGACGTCTCAAAGGACGAGTTTACTTTTGAGACGTCTCAAAGGGCGAGTTTGCTTTTGAGACGTCTCAAAGGACGAGTTTACTTTTGAGACGTCTCAAAGGACGAGTTTGCTTTTGAGACGTCTCAAAGGACGAGTTTGCTTTTGAGACGTCTCAAAGGACGAGTTTGCTTTTGAGACGTCTCAAAGGGCGAGTTTGCAGCAGCACGAGCCACCACACGAGCCAAAGAGTGGTCGCTCCAGAGCAACGCACGATGCACGTGACACGCGCGAGCGACACGCACGAGGGGAGTCTGGCCAAGTGCTTACACCCAGTCAACCCCCCAGGCCCCAACCCCCCCAGGCTCCAAAACCTCCACACCCTGACCCACCTGCAGCTCCAGGATTCGGTCCTCGATGGTATCCGCCACGGTGAACCGCGCCACGCGCACGGGGCGAGTCTGGCCGATGCGGTGGGCGCGGTCGATGGCCTGGTCCTCCACTGCGGGGTTCCACCATAGGTCCATGAGGATCACGTGGTTCGCCGCTATCAGGTTCAGACCCAGGCTCGCGGCCTTCAAAGACACGAGGATGACAGTGATCTGATGGGGACAAGGGAAGGGACATGAGAAGGATCAGTGTGATGTGACGGGGTGCTGGGACAGGGGCACTGCACAGGACATTGACTACGAAGTGTGTTGGAACGTGGTCGATGGCCTGATCCTCCACTGCGGGGTTCCACCAGAGGTCCATGAGAATGACATGGTTTGCTGCTATCAAGTTCAGACCCAGACTCGTGGCCTTCAAAGTGACGAGGATCACAGTAATCTGATGGGGTGAAAGGAGGGGATCAGATGGGATGCAGGGGCGGGGTCAGACGAAGCAGTTAGGAGCTATAAAGGCGCGGCGCGGCCGATGGCCTGGTCCTCCACGGCGGGGTTCCACCAGAGGTCCATGAGAATCACGTGGTTCGCTGCTATCAGGTTCAGACCCAGGCTAGTGGCACCAGGATCCTGGTGATTTGATGGGGGAGGGACAGGAGGGAGAAAAGGATCACAAGGGGGAAGGGAGGGATTGTATGGGGGTGTTAGGGGATACAGTGCTTTCTTAAGGCGCATGGAAAGGGGATGGCCTGGTCCTCCACTGCGGAGTTCCACCATAGGTCCATGAGAATCACGTGGTTCGCTGCTATCAGGTTCGGACCCAGACTGGCTGCTTTGAGTGACACGAGGATCACCGTGATCTGATGGGGGGGAGAGAGACATAAGGAGGATCACTGTGATGTGACGGGATGCAGGGGCGAGGGTGTTAAGCTGCACAGGACATGTACTAAGGGGTGTGTTGGAGTGTGGTGCGATGCTTTCAGAGACACGAGGATCACTGTGATCTGATGGGGGGGAGAGAGACATGAGGAGGATCACTGTGATGTGACGGGATGCAGGGGCGAGGGTGTCAAGCTGCACAGGACATGTACTAAGGGGCTTAGTGGGAATATACAAGTATAGTGTATATACGCGTATCGTATATAGGCTAACGTATATACGCTAAACGCTAAAGGGTCGGCTTTGGGAATCCGCTTTTTCGGGCAGGAAAAAAAAATCCTGGGCAGGGTGAAAAACAATGTCGTGCTCAACATCGGGAAGGTATTCCATATTCTCACTAAGAATTTCGTAGCATTCTAAGTCTGATCTGAACTTCGATTAGAGTGGGATGTGTAGTAGACACTATCGCTAGAAGGAGAAGTAGGAATTGGGATGAGCTCCGTTGGGAAGCAGGAAATGTCGAGTGCGTGAGTGGGGTTTGTTGGGGAAACGTTTTTGACAGGTTGGAGTTCGTAGATGGGATGGATTTCAATGCGGTACTAATCAAAATTGTAGATCTGAACTGCCAGACGCGATTGTAAGGCACATTCCCGCTTCCCTACAACCCCGAATTGCACCTTGACTTCGGCGAAATGCTCACCAGGAGATTCCGCATCTTTCCGTATACACACGATTTTTTTCCCGGGCAGCCCCTAAAAAAACTGAAAGCGTATAGCGTATTAGCTAGCGTATAGCGTTTTGCGTATGAACGCAAGCGTATATACGCTATACGCTTTAGGTTCTGAGCGTATATTCCCACTAAGCTAAGGGGTGTGTTGGAGTGTGGTGCAATGCTTTCAGAGACACGAGGATCACTGTGATCTGATGGGGGGGAGAGAAAGGGACACGAGAAGGATCGCTGTGACGTGACGGGGTGCAGGGACGGGGGTGCTTGAGGAAAAACTAATTATAGGACTACACGGAGTGGTGAAAGCAGCGATGGCCCTGTCTCGGGCGGCCACGGACATGGTGCCATCGAGGCGCACGTGGGGGATGGCGGCAGCAGCGAGGTGCACCAGCCTTGGGATTACCACCTACCAGCCTTGGGAATACACGGACCTGTGGGTCTGAGGTGAAAGCAGCGATGGCCCTGTCTCGGGCGGCCACGGACATGGTGCCATCAAGGCGCACGTAAGAAATGGCAGCAGCGGTGAGGTGCAGCTCCAGCAGGTCCAGCATGCGCGTCCACTGTGAAAACACTATCGCCTTCTCCCGCACCATTGCTTGAGGGGGAGGGCCAGCACTCACTATCGCCTTCTCCCGCACCATTGCTTGAGGGGGAGGGCCAGCACTCACTATCGCCTTCTCCCGCACCATTGCTTGAGGGGGAGGGCCAGCACTCACTATCGCCTTCTCCCGCACCATCAAGGGAGGGGAAACATTCACCATTGCGCGCGTGCCAGCACTCACTATCGCCTTTCCCTTCTCCTCCGAGGGAGTATTTACTAGTGCTAGATCTCGCCCCACCTCCTCCCCTGCAATTGCTGATGCTTTCTCCTGTAGCACAGGCACCAGTGCTAGGTCAAGCTGTTTTGTTCTTGGCCTTTCTTGCTCCTCTGCTGTCTTGCCTGCTGTGCTTCCCACGGGAGTAGCCAACGCAGGGGCAGGTGGAGGAGGAGCGGGGCGGGGGAGATGGGCGGCGGCTGCAGGGGGTGCGAGGGGTGGAAGGTATGGAGAGAGAGTAGGAGAGGCATGGGGAGCTTGGGGCGCGTGGGACGAGTTTTGAGGCACCTCACGGGGAAATTGTGCAGAGGGTGTGGACGAGGCAAGTGGAGCATGGGGTGCAGAAGATGCAAGGATAGCAGGGGATGCAGCGGCAGCAGTGGGAGCGGGGGGTGCAGGGGCAAAAGATGGTGCATGGGTTGCAGGGGCAACAGATGGTGCATGGGGTGCAGGGGCGGCAGAGGGTGCATGGGGTGCAGGGGCGGCAGAGGGTGCATGGGGTGCAGGGGCGGCAGGGGGGGCAGGGGATACTGAAGGCGGCTGTGCCACATGCCGTAAGGCTGATGCGAGAGCGGCTGCTGAGATCTGGAACCTACGCGGACTGCCACACGCCCCTCTTGCTCCACATCCACTCCCATCACCACCTCCACTCCCACTACCACCTTCCACAGAACCTTCCTGGCACCCCTTTTCCATCCCAGCTGCTTGCCAAGACCCCGCCTCTCCCGCCTCTCCCACTTGCCCTATCAGCCCTGCCTGCCAAATCTGCCCTGCGTGGCCTGCCTGCCCCATCAGCCCAACCAGCCTGGCTGTGTTTTCCTCACTCAACCCCACCCCCACCTCCACCCCCACCTCCACCCCCACCCCCTCCTGTGCCTCCTGCTTCTCCGCCTTCACTACCCCCCCAGCGACATCAGCCCCCACAGCCCTCATCAGGGGAACAACTCTTGCACCCGCGGCCCCTTGCTCCCCTTGCTCTTCCCTCTTGAATGTGGCATGACCTGCTGCAGCAGGTGTAGAGTCAGGTGCAACAGATGCTGCAGCAGGTGCAACAGATGCTGCAGCAGGTGCAGAACCAGGTGCAGCGGCGGATGCTGAAGCAATTGCAGGTTTAACATCAGGCACGTCAGGTGTAGAACCAGGTGCAGCAGAAGCTAAAGCAAGGAGAGCAGGTTTTACATCCGGGACGTCAGGTGTTGAGTCAGGTGCATCAGGTAGTGGACCAGGTGGTAGTAGTAGGTCAGGTGCCCGCCCACCTGATGGACCAAACACCCCTGCATCCCCATCCCCACCACTCTCAACCACTTCTGCTTTCACTGCACCTCCTGTCACACGCACAGGTGGTAGGTCAGGTACCCACCCACCAGATGCCCCTTCCCCGGGTGCTCCCTCCCCAGGTGCCCCTTCCCCAGGTGCTCCCTCCCCAGGTGCCCCTTCCCCAGGTGCTCCCTCCCCAGGTGCCCCTTCCCCAGGTGCTCCCTCCCCAGGTGCCCCTTCCCCAGGTGCTCCCTCCCCAGGTGCCCCTTCCCCAGGTGCTCCCTCCCCAGGTGCCCCTTCCCCAGGTGTCCCTTCCCCAGGTGCCCCTTCCCCAGGTGCCCCAGCTGCCCCTGTCGGCCCCAAATCTTCCTCCTCCAGAACAGCGGTCGCAGCAATCTCTGCCCACAGACCCGCCATCCACTGCGCCTCCTCTGGCTCTTGCTTCTGCGCCTGCACATGCTGTTGCTGCTGCTGCTGCTGCTGCTGTTGTTGCTGCTGCTGCTGTTGCTGCTGCTGCTGCTGCTGTTGTTGCTGCTGCTGCTGCTGCTGCTGCTGCTGCTGCTGCTGCTGCTGCTGCTGCTGCTGCTGCTGCTGCTGCTGCTGTTGCTGTTGCTGATGCTGCTGCTGCTGTTGCTGCTGTTGCTGCTGTTGCTGTTGTTGTTGTTGCTGTTGCTGTTGCTGTTGCTGTTGCTGTTGCTGTTGCTGCTGTTGCTGCTGTTGCTGTTGCTGTTGCTGTTGCTGTTGCTGCTGCTGTTGCTGCTGCTGTTGTTGTTGCTGCTGCTGCTGCTGCTGCCCACTCTTCCCTTCTCCCTGCTGCAACAATCCCTCATCACCTCCCCCATCACCTCCCCCATCGCATGCTTCCTGCTTTACCCCTCCCAGCCCCCCAACCCCACCAGAATTCCCATCTGCACCTGTTGAACCCACGTCATGTCTCGTTACACTGTCCCCTGCACCCCCTCCCACTGCCCCACCTCTCACCCCTCCTTGCTCCTCTTCTTTCACCCATCCGCCAGGTGCCACAGAGAGAGGGGTAGAGGAGGGAAGGGAGATGGGAGGAGTGGAAGCGGGAGGTGTGGAGGTGGGAGGTGGAGGCGGAGGAGTGGAAATGAATGAATTGGAGGTGGGAGGGGTACTTGCGGGAACAGGGCCAGAGACAGTACGTGCACTGGGTGGGTGCATGGTGGGGTGCGATGGCGGGAGGGAGGAGGGACGGGAGGATGGGAGAGCGGTGGGACTGGAGCAGGGAAAGGAAGAGGGAAAGGAGGAGGGAAAGGAGGATGGGAGAGAGGAGGGAAGTGAGGAGGTGGGAAGAGTAGCAGCAGCAGGAGGAGCAGCAGACGAAGGAGGAGGAGCAGCAGGGAGCATGAGAGGGAGGGCAGCAGCAGCAGCAGCAGCAGCAGCAGCAGCAGCAGCAGCAGCAGCAGCAGCAGCAGCAGGGAGCATGAGAGGGAGGGCAGCAGCAGCAGCAGCAGCAGCAGCAGCAGCAGGGCCAGCGGAAGGAGGGGGAAGAGCGGGCATGAGAGGGAGCGCGAGGAGGTAGTTGAGGACAGCACGAGCCTTGGTGGACATGCGAGAGGGGGAGAAGAACACCAGATCATTTCCAGCCTCCAGCTGCTGCTGCTGCTGCCCTCCCCTCCTGTCTGCCAGTGAAGTTGCTGCTAACGTGCCTGCTGCTGCTCCCATCCCCATCCCACCCCCAGCACCACCCATCACCACCCCTCCCGCACCCATCCCACCGCTCCCTACACCTTCCAGCTCAGAAAACAGGCAGAGCGATGCAGGCGAGAGGGGTTTGGAGCAGCAGGGGCAAACGGCAGCATCACACTGAGCGAGATACTGAAGGGCACACTGCTCACAGAAGGTGTGCAGGCACACAGACAGCACCGGCACCTCTGCTGCATCCCCGCACAACTCACACACTGCCTCCCCCCCCACCTGCGCCACATGCCGCACTAACTCTGCGCGCTTCCCCACTGCTAGCCTCCCCACCGAACCAGCAAACACACTCCGCCGCCCACCCGCCCCACCACTTCCCCCTCCGCCAACCCCGTTTCTCCCCCGTGCTGCTGCTGCTGCTCCTCCTCCTGCTGCAATGCCTCTGGTTCGGCTGTCTGGCGCGATGGGCGAGCCCTTGGCGAGGGCGGGGTGGTTGCAGGCCTGGCGCAGGCGCAGCAGCATGGTGAGTATGTGCATGTAGTTGTTTTGTACCGTGCCCGCTGCTGCATAGTCCTGGTGAGAAGAGAAGGGGGGAGAAGGGAGGAAGGACAGAGAGATAGTTGAGGGGATGAGCAGAGGGAAGGCACAGCAGCATGGTGAGAATGTGCATGTAGTTGTTCTGCACCGTGCCCGCTGCCGTGTAGTCCTGGTGGGATGAGAAGAACGAAAGAGAGAAAAGGAAAGGAGGGTGGGAATGAGAGCAGGCGCAGCAGCATCGTGAGAATGTGCATGTAATTGTTTTGCACCGTGCCCTGCCACGCAGTCCTGATGGGGGCGAGGAGACGGAGGATGAGGTGGAAGGAACAAGGTGAAGTGAATCTAGTGAGGGCAGGAAGCAAAGCAGTGCCGCAGGACTATAGTTGCCTGCCGAGGCGTGGATATGTTTAGGAACTGGGAGACGCGGCGTGGTGCAGTGTAGAACAGGACTCACGTGGAAGGAACTGGCAGTGAAAAGGTAGACGGCCCTTTCCTGTGGTGTGAATCTGCTTTTGAGTCGACTCAAAGGTGAACTCTGTATGTAAAGTACGTGTAAATGTACTATTAAGAGCAAACATGTCTTCACTCACGTGGAACTGGCGCTTGGAGGAGGCCTCGAGGGAGAAATAGAAGGCCCTCTCCTCTGGTGTGAACTCCGCTCGCTGCAGCGCCACTATGCGCGGGGGCAGGTTCACAATGGGCGCGCCCTTGATGCGCGTGGCTGGTGGGAGGGGAAAGAGGGAGAAAAGGTGGGGGGAGAAAAGGTGGGGGGAGAAAAGGTGGGGGGAGAAAAAGGTGGGGGGAGAAAAAGGTGGGGGGAGAAAAAGGTGGGGGGAGAAAAAGGTGGGGGGAGAAAAAGGTGGGGGGAGAAAAAGGTGGGGGGAGAAAAAGGTGGGGGAGAAAAAGGTGGGGGGAGAAAAAGGTGGGGGAGAAAAAGGAATGGGGCTTGCCATTGCGACTATGAGTGGTGGGTTGCGCGTGATGGGGTCGCGTGATGGGGTCGCGTAGCAAGGATGCATACTCGTGTGACAGCATAGCAAGGACTCACGGACCCACCCTTGGTACGACGCAGCAAGTGCTCAGAATTACGCTGTCTTTTTCCAACTTGCTCAAGCCTGACCCTAAGCACCGCTGCTCACTAGAAAATGTCCAAAGAAGGATGCATAGTCGTGTGACTGACAGCATAGCAAGGACTCAGGGACTCACCCTTGGTACGACGAAGCATCACAGCCAGCAGTACCGCCTGCAGCCTCTTGAAGCCCTGGGTGGGGTTGCGAGTGATGGGGTCCTTGATGGTGTTGCGGAAGGATGCATACTCGTCGTACGGGGAGAAGCGCAGGAAGCGCAGGTAGGAATACACGTCGTCCACCGCGTTCTGCATGGGCGTGCCGGACAGGCACCACCGCTTCTTGGCCCTTAGAGCCCAACACGCCCTTGCCACCTGGGGGAGGGGGGGAAGTCAACCAGGAAGAACAAGAAAGCGCAGGAAGCGCAGGTAGGAAAACACATCGTCCACCACGTTCTGCATGGGCGTACCCAACCCGACAGGCAGGCACCACCGCTTCTTGGTAGCACGCCCTGGCCACCTGAAGGTGGGTGCAGTGGGGAGGGGAAGGAGAGAGGTTTCGAGACGTCTCGAAACGGACTTGCGTGTAATGCACTTCTGTTTAGAATCTAAAAACGTCTTCACACTTGCGTGTTGCGGTTTCTGTTGCGGTTTGCCCCCACCTGAGTGTTGCGGTTCTTGATGGCCTGTGCCTCGTCCAGCACCACTCGCAGCCACGCCACCCCCGCTAGCGGACCACCCCCACTGCTCCCTCCTCCCTCACTACCACCTGCCTTCCTCTTCCCCCCCACCCCGCCCCCACCAATCCCCAGCAACTCTTCCCACGAGGGCTCTTTCCCTTTGCCTTTCCCCCCCTCGCCGCCATCACTCCCTCTCCCTGTCCCCATGTCCATAGCAGCGATGGCATACGTGGTCAGCACCACGTCGTATGATGCCACCTCCGCTGCACTCCGCGTGCGCCCCGGCCCGTGATACACCAGCACTGACAACCCTCTTCCTCCTCTTCCTCCTCCTCCTCCTCCTCCTCCCCCTCTCCCCCCCGCCCCGCCTCCTCCTCCTCCTCCTGCGTTTCCTCCTCCTCTCCTCCCTCCTGCTCCCTCTCCTCCAATCGTCAACCCTTCATCTCCCCCACCAGCCCCACCAGCAGCGGCAGTGCCTGCTGCTTCCCCCAGGTCGCCCACGCGCTCTCGAATCTCCCGCTCCCACTGCCGCAGGATGCTTGTGGGGCACACCACCAGCGTGCCGCCACTCACACGCTTGCCCTTGCCACCACCTGTACCGCCTGCTGCTGACGTGGCAGCTGCTGAGGTGGCGGCTGCCGAAACGCCAGGTGGCGTTGCCGTCCCGGCCACTGCCGGCATAGGAGCTGCTAGACGTTGTTTCTTCCCGCCCCGCCTCCCCCGCGCCCTCTCCCCCTCTTCTTCCTCCTCCAAATCAACCACTTCCATCTTGCTGCTGTTCCGCACTCCCACTCCTCCTCCTGCTGTTGCTACAGGCACTGCAGCAGCAGCTGCACCAGCAGTAGCACCACCACTACCACTACCACCACTGGTACCAGCGCCAGCTGCACCAGCACCAGAAGGACCTGCACCAGAAGAACCAGCATCACCTGCACCGGCACCACCCGTCAACAGCAGCATATTCCCCTCCTCCTTAACAACCCCCTTCCCCTTCTCCCTCTCCTTTCTCTCCCTCTCCCTGCCCTCCCACACGCCCAGCACAATGAGCGCAATCGTGGTCAGCGTCTTCCCCAACCCCTGATCATCCGCCAGTATCCCCCCAGCAGGGATTGACGCCTCTCTACATCTCATCCACGCCACTGCCATGCGTTGGTGGGTCAGCAGCGGCACCCTTAAAGCCCCTGTTGGCATGTCTACCTCCTGTGCTGTCCCTGAGAGGGAGAGGCCTTCCAGGATTTGCCGCATTGCGGTTTGCTGGTCTGGAGGGGGGTTGAAAGGGGTTGGAGAGGGTGCTTGGGGATACAGGTGCGGGTGGTGGTGATGGTGGTGGTGGTGGCTGTGGTGGTGGCTGTGGTGGTGGCTGTGGTGGTGGGTGGGATGCGGATGGGTGTGACTCGGTGGGACGTGGTTGTGTGCGGTTTCGGCATCCACTCGTATCCTCTTGGCAACTTGTTCTCCCTCCCTGCCTGTGTCCGTGCGCCCACCACCACTGCTCCCCATACCTCGGATGCTTGCCGGCAGCGGCCTAAACTGCGGCAACCCAACTGATGGTGAACTGTCCACTGTAATAAACGGAGCTAGACCAGGTTCTATGTGTAATGTGCTTGTGTGTGGGTCTATGCTATAGGCCGTGCCAGCTGTGCCAGCTGTGCGTGCTGCGTGTGCTGCGTGTGCTGCGTGTGCTGCGTGTGCTGTGTGTGCTGCGGGTGCTGTGACTGCTGTACGCGGCGTGTGTGCTTGCCGTGCCACATGATGACTCCGCTCAGCCTGTGGTAACCGTTGCACTTCAGGTAAGCGCTGCACCAGCCCCTCGTCCCGCATGCTCCTGAAGTGTCGCAGCACGTCAGCCGCACTCCTCCTCCGCGCCTCCACAAACTCTCGCCGCTCCTCCTCCCTATCCACCCCTCGCCCTCCCATCCCAACCCCAAACCACTGCCGCGCATTCCCGCCTGCACTTTCCCTCCCTCTCCTCCTCCCACTCCCACCGCCTTCCCTCTCTCTCCCCTCTCCGTCCTCTTCCTCCTCCTCCTCCTCATCATCCCCTTGGTCTCGGAGCAGCACGCGCTCTCCGAACCTGTCTCTCACCTCCTGCTCCAGCAGCAGCTGTTGCCTCGCCTCCTGCTGCTGCCGCTGCCCCTGCAAAACCCCTTGCTGCAGCTGCTGTTGCTGCTGGTTATTCTGCTGCTGCTGCTGCTGCTGCTGCTGCTGCTGCTGCTGCTGCTGCTGCTGCCGCTGCTGCTGGTGGTTACTCTGCTGCTGATTACGCTGCTGCTGTCCAACGCTCGCCCGGCCTCTCTCACCTTCGTCCCGCTGATCCCTCTGCCTCGGCGGTGACGCAAGAACAGCCTTCAGCTGCCCCAGCTGCTTCCACTGCTGCCTCACTTCATCGCCCACCTTATCATCCTCATCATCACTAGCCATACTGATCACACTCACCACACTACTCTCACTCCCCTCACTCCCCTCTCTCCCTACCCCTTCAGCCACACCCCTCCCCTCCCTGCCCTCCCTCCTCCCATCACCAGCGCCTATTCCCAATCCTGTACCTATCCCCACGCCACTCCCCAATCCCTGTGCCATGTTTCCATTCATGCCGCCCGCCGTGCCGCCCAGAGCGCCACCTGGCATACCGCTCACCGTGCCCTCCGCCGTGCTGCCCAGTACGCCGCTCGGCACGCTGCCCAACATGCTGCCGCCCGGAACGCCGCCCAGAACGCCGCCCGGCGTGCCGCCCCCCATGGAGCGCATCATCTGTCTCTGCGCGGTTCTGAGCCTGGCCTGCAGCATGGCCTCCTCTACCTCCCGCCCACTCAACTCCACCACGTCCTCATCCTCGTTACTGCGCACCCCGTTACTCGCACCACCGCCAGCCCTCCTGTTGGCGGTACCGCAACCCCTCTCAGCGTTGCTCCATAGGCTGTTCCCACTGCCTCTGCCACTCCCCAACTGTCCCTGCTGCTGCCCCTGCTGCCCCTGCTGCTGCTGCTGCTGCTGCTGCTGCTGTTGCCACAGAAGGGGCTGCAACTGCTGTTCTGCGTACTCCTTCTCACTGCCATCACTATCACTCGCATCAACCTCATCGTCGCTCAACCACACCACGTCCATCTCATCCTCTTGAGGCTCTGCACTTGCCTCTTGCGCCTCTGCACTTGCACTCCCGCCTGTCACGCCTGCCCCGCCAACACCAGTAGCACCTGCTGCCTTTTCACTCGACTCCAAAGCCCCACCAGCACCTGCTGCCTTTTCAGTCAACTCCAAAGCCCCACCAGCACCTGCTGGCGCCTTTTCACTCGACTCTGAAGGACCACCAGCCTCTACTGCTGCACCTCCAGCGCCAGTGGCGTTGGCAGTGGCGGTGGTGGTGGCAGGGGAGGCGTTGGTGTTGGCGCCAGGGCTCGTGGGAGCAGCAGCAGTGGCAGCATCAGCAGCATCAGAAGCAGACGCAGCACCAGCAGCACCAGCAAAAGGTGCAGCAGCAGTGGCAGCGTCAGCAGCAGCAGAAGCAGCAGGAGCAGCATCAGCAGGTGCAGCAGATGCAGCATGGGAAGTAGCAGCAGAAGCATCAGCAGCAGAGGCAGAATGTGTTTCAGCATCGCTTGAGTGCGTCAACTGAGCCTCCTTATCGCCATTCGTACCCAGCCAGCCATCCAAGTCCACGCCGCCATCCATCGCCGTGTCTCCACCATCCACCCCAATTGCTGTAACGCTTTCACCATGCGCCGAGCCCACACCATTCCCATGCATGTGTGGCGCATCCTTGTCTCCCCCCATCTCACTCTCATTGTCACTGTCACTTCCACTTTCAATCTCACTTTCCCTCTCCCTCTCCCTCTCCCTCTCCCTCTCCCTCTCCCTCTCCCTCTCCCTCTCACTCTCACTCTCACTCGCCTGTCCCGCTTCGGCTGCAGCAGCACCAGCATCTGCACCCATGACGTCAGCCATTGCAGAATTACCACCGCCAGGTAACCCTATTCTATCACTGTCTGGTAACCCAATATTTGCACTGTCTGGTAACCCTATATCAGCACCATCTGGTAACACCGTACTACCACCGTTTATATCAACAGCATCGGATAACCCTATATCGGCACTGTCGGATAACCCTGTGTCAACACCGTCGGATAACCCTGCATCAAAAGCGTCGATAAACACTATATTAGCACCGTCGGGTAACCCTATATTAACACCGTTAGGTAACTCTGAATTAACACGGTCGGGTAACCCTATGTCAACAGAGTGCGGTAACCCTCCAGGAACACGGGCATTCCCCGCTACATCCGTACTTCCTGTTCCACGGCTGGTTATTTTACTGCCTTCCCTTACACCCTCCTCCCTCTCCTCCTCGCTTCTCACACCACGACAATCGCCACCGTTTATTTGACCCGCCTTCTCACCATCAACGGTCGCGATGTTCTGAAGATCGACATCGGCGTCATCGTTAATTCTCTCCTCAATGCTACACTCCTGATTTCCACGGAAGAAATTGCCGACATTAGTAAGTCCGACATCCCCGTTGAAAGGAAACTCGTTATTGACACTGGCAATTTCCTGAATTTTACTCTTTTCTGCGCCATCAATTGTACCGACATCCAAACCAAGTGACGTGTTACGCGGGGACGCAGTGGTGACATGGTGTGCTGACGTGGATGGCATGGTCCTGCTAGAGCATGCGGTTCGTGCGTGAGCTATAAGGTGCAACAGCGACGCCTGTGCTATGGGGGTGCGATTAGTTCAGGATTTTTATTTTCGTAAGGCATCGTGGTCCCATGGTGTAGTGGTCATCACGTTTGCTTTACACGCAAAAGGTCACGAGTTCGAAACTCGTTGGGGCCAGGGTTTTGCCAATTGCACTTTTCAGAGTCCCTCCTCGCCACCCGCAGGGTTTACCAGAAGAGTGGAAGTCGCTTTTGGGATGGGAATCCCCAACAAGCAACGCCCGACACAAACCTCGTTTCGTTTTTCTATTCGCTGACCTTCAGGAGCCGACCTTTGTTCCTATCAGTTGAGGGAAGATCGTGAACATTGTTTCTATGGACGGCCCATCATCGGATCTCTTTTCCACTGAGTCAAATCCGTTCGATCGGCTTCCGCAAGAGATCCTCGCCGTCATCTTGCGCCACGTGGCACCATCCGGCACGTCTTTTCAGCACGCCTTGGTGTGCAAGCGATGGCATCGCGCCGCGTGCCTCGCACAGTCATCAGTCCACGTGGCGAAATCTCGAGCCATCTCCTCGCCGCGCCTCCTCCTCGCGCTCTCCCGTTTTCCCCGCCTCACCCACCTCCATATCGATCGAGACGGAGTCGATTTCTTAGACGACGGTTTCCTGACAATTCTCGCTAAAAGTGCTTGTAACGGGTGTGACATTAACGACGACGAGGCGGAGGATGCGGAGGAGGAGGAAAATCACGAAAAGGGGTTGGGAGTCATTGGCGCTGGGCAGAATTAAGGACTGAACGGCTCTGCCAATAGTAGAACGGGCGGCAATAGCTGTATAGTGGACGGCACTGGCGGTGGACTGGGCGGCACTGGTGATACAGAGGCCTGCAGTGATGGTATGGCACACGGCATCAGGTCGTCATTAGAAAGAACGAGCATCGCCAGCACCCGCACAGCAGCACAACCTCCTCTCGCGTCCGCGCTCCCAGCTCCGCATATCCAGCCGCGCACCTCCCCTCTCCGGGCTCTCTTTCTCGCGGAGGACCCTCGCTCCCCTCCGCGCATCACAGCAGCAGGCCTGGACTCCCTCTTCCTCTACTGCCGCCTCTTACGCGCCCTCTCTCTGCACTGCGGCCGTGCAATCACCGCCCTCCCGCCCTCTCTAGTCACACTGCCTGCACTCACTTCTCTAGATATTGCCATGCCCTGCCTAGGCTGCCTGCCGGATGCTTTTGGCTCCCTGACCGCCTTGAGAGTTCTTAGGCTGGAAAGCCCCAGTCTTAGCTCTCTGCCCGAGAGCCTCGGGCAGCTGAAATTACTGGAAGAGCTTACTCTCCGGTGCTTGTCTGCCCGAAACCTTCCTGATTGGATCGGGCAGGTTAGCAGCCTCACCTGCCTGGACATCGAAAGCTGTTCTTTTCGGCAGCTGCCCGAGTCTCTGGGCAGCCTTCATTCCTTAACCTCACTTCGCCTATCATCTCTTGATTTCGACTCCTTGCCAGAATCCATTGGCCAGCTTTCCGCCTTGAAACGTTTCATCTTGGAAAAAATGCCTGTGACAAGTCTGCCCGAGCTTTTTGGGCGCCTGGAAAACCTTTCTGTGCTCCAATTGAACGACTGTGATTCCCTCCTCTCCCTGCCGAACTCCCTTTTCACCCTGCCTTCCCTTTCCACCCTTTTCATTGGCTGCTGGGCCCTCCCCGCACTACCAGACAATATCTCCCACCTGTCAGTTTTGGAACATTTAGAGCTGAACGCCTGTGAGGGCCTCACCTCCCTTCCAGAATCTCTGTCCGAGCTGCCCGCTCTAAAACACCTAGAAATCTCCGGCTGCCCGTGTCTAAAATCCCTACCAGCGTCCCTTAACCAGCTGAAGCACCTAACCTCCCTGGAAATACACAATTGCGACTCGCTCTCGCTCCTCCCCCCATCGCTCCCTCTCCTCCCTTCTCTCTCACGCCTTGTGATTGTCGGATGCTCCCATTTGAGAGAGCTTCCGGGGAACCTGGGCCAACTGAGGAGTCTAAGGGTGCTGGAGCTGGGCTTGTGCAAGAGCCTAAGGAGCCTGCCAGATTCGATTACGGAATTGGGTCGGTTGGAAAGAGTTGTGGTGCTTGGTTGCAGGAGGCTGGAAAGCGTGCCTGAAGGGATTGCAGAGATGCCGAGCGTGCAAGAGGTGGTGTTTAGGGAATGTGATGCTCTTGTGTGAAAAGCGGCCTTTTCTTGTGTTTTTAGGATACCACCTTAGAGCTGAGACACGAGAATTCTGCATGAGGACCTTGTGCAGATGGCGCAGTTGCAAGAGGTGGTGCTCAGAGAGTGGTTCTCATGTGTGAAGAGATTGTTTGAGATGGCTTTTGAGTCACCTGTAGGTTGATACTGCAAGGGAGCGATGCTCTTGGGTTGTGTGGTGTGATTGGAAGGGTTGGAATTCGAGTAGTGATTTTTAAAGCTTGCATCTCATATTTCCTACCGTTTAACACTTGGTTGGGTTTGCCCGTCTGTGATTGGGTGGTAACAGAAGACGAAATATTTGACGAGTGTGTGAAAAAAAGCACAGCGAACTCCCAACAGTCGATGCCAAAACAAACCAGGGTGGTTTGGTTTGGGTGGAAAACGAGCCAAGGGGGACAGGTATGGTCCCGGTTTCTGTCAACGTTGAGTTCAATGTCTCATATTTTCGAGAGTTGTAAATGCTTGGTGTGCACGGGGAAGTGTGCGATAGCCAACTTTCCCAAACCACCCCTTGCTTTAGTGTGATTTGCGACAAACTTTGGTGTTACCGGATTCCAACCGTTTAACACTTGGTTGGATGGCAGAAATATGAGACGCGAGCTTTAATGCCAAGGCAGTGTGACATGGTAGCAACTAGATCACACGTAGGTAGGGCTCTGTTTCGTGGTTGTTTTGATAATGTATCATGTGGTGGGGTCTTGTTACAATGTTTGCCACATTGGGAGCTTGCTTATGGAATGGAGTGCCCCTGTATGTGTAATGTTTCCATACCATTCTTGTGAATCTCCTAACCATGGAAATGCACTACAATGTTATGCTAACAATATTGCCTGCTGTCTCTGTACACCGACAGCGAGTGTACATAAAAAACCGGATAGGGAGCAGCCTATATTGTGCACGGAATATCTCAGCGGAAACGGGTCGTCAAGCCTGACGACCCTCTGACGACTTGACGACATGCTGCCCCGGGCAGAAAAAAACTAAAACCCCATCGGATGGCATGCCATCCGAGGGAGCCTCAACCCTAAACACCATGCCTCCAGGCGTTTAGGGTTGAGGCTCCCTGACCGGATGCATGCCCGTCTGGGGTTTATTTTTTTTGCCCGCGGGCAGCGAGCTCCCCCGGGCGGACTCGCTTGTCCGCTGAGATATGTTCGGCGGGTCAACTCAGCTGCAGCGCAGGAATGCCATTTCCAGTGCAATCCAACCGAATTATTTCCCGCCAATCATCGCGGTGACCGTTGCAACCGCTGTTGAATTCTTTCACAAGTGACCAACACCTCGAACCCTTTTCATTCGACTTCCTGCCTTCCGAAAACAACTTTATTCGTTTCTCGAGGCAAGATCATGGACGTAGTTTTTGTGCACGACCCAGTACCGTCAGATCGCTTGAATCCCAAGAGAGCTCCGTTCGATCGGCTTCCTCAAGAGATCCTCGCCGTCATCTTGCGCCACGTGGCGTCATCCGGCAGGTCCTTTCAGCACGCCTTGGTGTGTAAGCGATGGCATCGCGCGGCGTGCCTCGCGCAGTCATCAGTCCACTTGAAACATTTTCAATCCGTCTCCTCTTCGCGCCTCCTCCTCGCGCTCTCCCGCTTTCCCCGCCTCACCCACCTCCATATCGACCAAAACGGAGTAGACTCCTTAGACGACGAATTCCTGACAAGACTCGCTGAAGGTGCTTGTAACGCGTATGACAATCGCGAGGAGAGCGGATTTTCACCATATAATGAGGACGAGACTAAGGAAACGGAGGAAGGGGTGGAGGAGGAGGAGAGTCACGAAGAGCGATTTGGAGCCATTGGCGCTGGGCGGAGCTTAGGACTGGACGGCACTGGTAGTAATAGAGTGGGCGGCACTGGTGGTGCAGTGGGCGGAATCAGCTCGTCACAGGAAAGAACGACCATCGCTGGAAAGGTCATTCGCCACACAACCGCAAGCCCTGCAGCCACATCTGCGCTCCTACTGGCAGCCGCCGTACCACGCTCCTCACTCCCTCCCGAATCTCCTTCGCTGCTCCCAACTCCCCATCCTCCTCACTCCCGCCAGTCCCCCCGCCCTCCGCAGCACACCCAGCCGCGCACCTCCCCTCTGCGCTCTCTCTACCTCGCGGAGGGCAATCGCTCCTGGCAGCGCATCACAGCAGCGGGTCTAAACTCCCTTTTCCTCCACTGTCGCCTGTTGCGATCGCTCTTTCTGCACTCACATCCTCTCAGCTTTGAAGTCACTGCCCTCCCCCCCTCTATAGTCACACTGCGTGCTCTCACATCCCTGGAGATTGTCATTTCCTGCCTTACGAGCCTGCCGGATGATTTCGGCTCACTTACCGCCTTGAAAGTGCTTCGGCTGGAAAGCTCCAGTCTTAGTTCTCTGCCCGACAGTCTCGGGCAGCTTAGCTGTCTCACCTGCCTCACCATCGAAAGCTGTTCTTTGCAGCACCTGCCCGAGTCTCTGGGCAACCTTCGTTCCTTAACCTCTCTTCGCCTCTCGAACAACTGCGATGCCCTCCTCTCGCTGCCAGACTCCCTCTTCACCCTGCCTTCCCTATCCTTCCTTCTCATTGGCTGCCGTGGCCTGCCCGCACTACCAGCCAAAATCTCCCACTTTTCCGTTTTGGAACATCTGGAGCTGAGTTCTTGTGAGAGGATCACCTTCCTTCCAGAATCATTATGCCAGCTGCCCTCTCTAAATGACCTCAAAATCACACATTGCACTCGCCTGCAATCCCTCCCAGCATCACTCGGCCAGCTGAAACACCTCTCGTCTCTAGAAATCATCAGGTGCGTCTCTCTCTCGCTCCTCCCACCACCGCTCCCTCTTCTTCCGTCCCTCTCGCGCCTGGTAATTATCGGTTGCGAGCTTCTAAGGGAGCTTCCTGAGAACCTAGGCACACTGAAGAACCTGCGATTTCTGAACTTAGGGATGTGCGGGAGCCTGAGGAGTTGCCAGAGTCGATTACGAAGCTGGATCAATTGGAACAAGTGGTGGTGATTGGGTGCAGTCAGATTGAGAGCGTGCCGGAGGGGCTTAGAGAGATGGTAGGGCTGCATAGAGTAGGCATTTGAGTCGTCCCAAAAGCCGGAGGAGTTGCCAAAGGCGATAAAGGAAATAGCTCGATGGGTTCGAAAGGGTGGTGCTGCTTGGGGTGGAGTGGCGGAGGCTTGAGATAGTGGAAATGGTGGTGTTCCGCTCCGTGGTTGTGATGTGCTTGTTTGTGATTCTTGATGCAGTTACTACCCTATTGAAGCTTGCTGAAGACGGTGCTGCAAGTACCGTGTCTTACATCCTTGTAGGATGTGTTTGGAGGGGTTAGAGTGCTGTCGTTGGATAGAGTTCGTGTGTCCGACATGATCGAACCCTGTGCTGCTTGTTGTGACAGATTGAATGTCATCACATGACAGATTGAGTGTCATCACATGACAGATTGAATGTCATCACATGACAGATTGAATGTCATCACATGACAGATTGAATGTCATCACATGACAGATTGAATGTCATCACATGACAGATTGGATGTCATCACATGAAAGATTGAATGTCATCATCGCATGGTTCATGGCAGAAAATGCCTGCACAAATACCATAGGACTGTTATGACTCAACCCTTCTTATGAATCAACCACGCACGTGTGCATCATCAGAATGCCATGCTGGCCGGAACTCCATGTCGCGTCCAATGTCCACTCACAATCACGAAAATATCCAGCACTTCTGGAGCTTATCACCCAAAGCGGATGTTCGTCTTTGTACACCGTCAACAGCAGCAGCAACACTCAAACCTCATCTGCAGCAGCTCCCCTCTCAACCCTGCCATCAACTCCCAGAAGTCCCTCGGCCTGCTTTTGCCAACCACCTCTTATGATTCGTCTCAGAATTCCCCTCCCCCTTCGATCCACACTCACCAGCACCGCTGCCACCGTCACAGCCCCTCCCGACACCGTTGTCAGGACCCAGAAATCCCTCGGTCTACTAATCACCGCTGCAAGCACCAACGCTACCAGCTGCATTCCCTGCTGTAAGAACTCCTGCACTCCTCCCACAGCGCCTCTCTCCTCCTCCACCACCGCGCCTTGCACCATTTGCAGCACAGATAGATCAAACACCCACAGAGGAGCCCTAGAGAGTACCACTCCTATCATCAGCAGCACTGCTGGGATCGGCCCTGACGACTGGAGAACCAATCCTGCGACGACACACGGCAGGAGGCACGTCAGCTGCGACCACACCGAGGCCTCGGCAGTCCGGCTTGTCCCAAGCCTGGCGCAGAGGCTTGGAAAGAGGGTTGCTCCGAGCACGCCAGTGACAGCCGCGGCGCCGCTTGCTGAGCCTAGGAGACCAAGAGGGACGCCTTGGGAGTGCAGGTAGGCGCACATGAGAGACCCGAAGGAGAGGACTGTGAGGTAGAGGAGGGCGAGGGCGAGGGAGGGGAGGAGGGACGTCTGGTGGAGGTAGATGGTCCAAGCGGAGCGAAGGGTGGTCAGCCAGGCGGTGAGGAGGAGGCGGAGGTGGTGGAGAGAGGAGAGAAGGTGGTTCAAGAAGGAGGGGTTTTTGGCGGTGGAGGGGATGATGGGAGGCTCACTGCTGCTGCTGCTGCTGGTGGTGGTGGTGGTGGTGGTGGTGATAGAGGCGGGTGGGGAGTCTGACGGGGGGATAGGAGCAGGTGGGGTTGGATCAGCGGCTGAAGGGGCAAGCATCTGCTTGTCTCCTGCCTCATACTCCTCATTGTCGACTTGTGTATTAAGTCGACTCGAAATATCCCCCGCTCCATTCTCATCGTCCCCTCCACGCGCCACTCCTCCCTCGTTCCCTTCTTGCTCCTCTTCCTCCTCCGCTTTCTCGTCATCCTCCTCTTTTTCCTCTTCCTCGTTCCCTCCCTCACCTTCGCTGTCCTCCTCACCAGCCCTTCCGTCCTCCTCCCTGCCTCTCTCCTTGCGCCTCTCCCCCAACGCGGGCACCTGAGAGTGGACGAGCGCCAGCAGCAGCAGCTCAGCAGCAGCGGCCGTGAGGACCCACACGGCCATGGCGAGCGGCAGCGACACAGGCAGCAACTCAGGGCGCGCGGACGAGCTGGGGAGAGATGCGAGGGCGGAAGGGGGTGTGGCGGAAGGGGGAGCGGCGGAAGGGGAGGAGGCAGAGGCGGGGGAGGAGGCGGACGTGGATGCAGAGGCGGCAGCGGCAGCCATGAGGGCGCCAGTGAGGGCCGGGGCGAGCAGGCGGCAGAGCAGGTCGATGGTGCGCAGAGTGGAGTTGACCCGCGCTCGCACACGTTCCCGCTGCTCGCTCCCCTGCTCTTCCTGCTCTTTCTGTTCTTCCTCCTGCCCCTCCTGCTGCCCCTGACTCTGCCCCTGCCGCTCTCCCTCCTGCTGCGCCTGCCGCTGCCTCTGCTGCGCAGTCAGAAGCTCCTGTGTCTGCGCTGCCTCGTCCCGGTGATTAGCGTCGGCCCCCTCTCGTGCCCCTGCTTGGCCGATGCCACTCTTGCCTGCAGCATGCGTCTGCAATTGATGCTCTCCGCCCTCCACTCTCCCCCCCTCCTCTCTTCCCCCTTCCACTCTCGCCTTCTCTTCTTTTCCTTGCTGCGCCAATTCGTTACAAGACACCTCGTTATTGAACGTCAGCCGCGTTTTAGATTCATCCTCCTCGTGTCCCACCACCACCTCCACTTCTCCCCGTCCTCTCTCCTCTCCTTGCTGCCCCCTGCCCTCCCAATCCTCCTGCCGCCCGCATCCCCCTTTCAAGTTCGCAGCACCTTCGTGCTCGCAAACCCAATCCGCAATCACCACGGCCCAATCGCGTTCCACCGCGATCCCACGCGCCAATCCGGCGAGAGCAGCCGCGGCGCCCAGCACGCAAACTGCCGCCACCAGCGCCACGTCAGCTCCCGTTTCAGCCGCTCCGGCCACCCACGCGAATACGTCGGACCCAGCGGGACTCGCGGCGGCGGGTGCGGCGAGAAAGTCGGCGAGGTAGAGCAGAGCGGCGACGGCAATCGCGGCGAGAAACAGCGCGGCGTTTTGAGCGGAGATCGCGAAGGCAGCTAGCGGTAAACGCGGACATAGATCCACCCACGTTCCTATGGGGACGGAGAATAAAGACATCGCGAGCGATTCGGAGAGACCATAAAGCGCCACGAGCAGCAACGAGGCGGATCCAGCGCTGCTACTACTAGTAGTACTACCGGAGGTGACTGTAGAGGAGGAAAAGGAAGCTGACGTGGCAATGTAAGAGGAGTCTAGGAGAAAAAGCGGCACCGCGAATTCCCACATCCGATTGGTCCATCGGGAGAGGAAGTGAGAGACGTATAGGGCGAGGAGAGTCGCCTTCGGAGGAAGCTTCGAGGAAAGTCTCGGAGAGAGGATGGCCTGGAGGGCGTTGACGAGCTGAACGACTTGATGCGGAAGCGGCGCAGAGCGATTGTATCGGGAAGCTCCATATCGGGAAGCTGAATCTGCTGCGTGTTGCTTATTGGAGTTTCCAAGGGACAGCGTGGACTTGCGCCTTCCTGTGCGCTCTCGCGGCGCGTGCTTGGCTTTTCTTCTCGTTGTTCTGAACTTGGTTCGCGATTGGTCGAGAGAAGCGGAGGAAGGAGCATCGCCGGCCAATAGAAGCGTCTCCTCGAGTCCAACGCTGCTGCTGCTGCTGCTGCTGCTGCTGCTGCGTAGCCGATTTGCGGGTTCATCTTCGGGATTCGTTCGGAAACCGCACTGATCAGCCATGAACGCGATTCCGGGTCTGCGGTACGATCGTCTCCTCTACACGAATCACTTAAGGGAATTCTCAAAACAGCTCTGCGATATTTCCCTCCTCCTCCTGCGACCCTCAGTCGGCTTCTCTCACCGACTTTCCCAGCCGACTCAAAACTTGCGATTTCCAGACGACTCAGAGCATGTGTAAATTGGCGCGGTATGATCAACAGGCGACACTCAACAGACGTCTCAAAACTCTAGTGGTCGGATGAAAAGCATCCGGAGCCCATACGACGTAGCCAAAGCTCCCTTGAAGGAGCAGCGGAGTGAGTGCTCGAGTAAATAATTAGAGTGAGCGAATGAGCACGCAGGGGCCGAAAAGCAGCAGCCCTTTCAACCTCGGCCACAGACGGACCGTCCTCGGTTCTTCCCTTCCCGAGGAAACGAAGACAGGCGAGACGGACGCACTCGTCCTCCGCGCCGCTCTCCATCCCCAGCCCCAGGATGACCGCGTCATGAATCTGTGATACATGAGGGAGAGGCCTTCGCCATGTAGGAGCAGAAGACAAGTGCGCCCTTTCTCGTCGTTTGTTCCATGTGCTCTCATGCTAGGGTGCATTGAAGCGGAGAAGAGGGATGGTGGGGTGAGGGAGAGGCGAGGGGGGATCATAGCAAGATGTGCATGCGTGTGCTCTGCTCTGCTCTGCGGTGTGGAAAATGTTTTGCTCACATGTGGAATGCAGGAAGTGTGTTTCTCGAATCTCATAGCGCGGAAAACATGTGGCTGGGGAAGCCTCCAGGTGGTCATTTCTTTTCCAGAAGCAACCAATCGTAAAGCAGCAGTTCTTTCGTTCGTACTAGAAGAAAGGGTTTTTATACGGGCCGTCACAAAACCTTTCGTAGTTATCACGAGCAGTCACATGTTCCGCCAAATCTATCACGGACAGTCACAAAATCCGACAGTCACGGACAGTCCGTGATAGATTTGGCGGAACATTTGACTGCTCGTGATAACTACGAAAAGTTTTGTGACGGCCCGTATAAAAACCCTAGAAGAAAGCCAACCCCAAACTGCAGTTCCGCGGTAAACAAAAACTACTCCTACAATAGCGTCTTAAAACAGCAGTAAATGATATATACAATGAAGACCTTAATTGCTGGCTCAGGCTGTTCCATTGTGTCAAACAAGAAAGTGAGAGTGCCATCAATAGGCTGTACACAACACTACAGCATACTTCAGCTGTCACACCATACACCCTTGCCACTTCGCTACATTGCTAGTCTAGTCCCTCTTGGACCTTCGAGTACTTGGAGCTTGTGTCGAGGCCTCTGCTGATGTAATGCGCACCCAGCAGCGCCAGAGAATAAGAAACGGCACCAAGATCCAAATGGCGTTCATGCCAACAAAGTAACCCCAGAAGTAGATCGGATGGGGGTCTGAGTGGGGAAAGCCTTCCAGGTAGCTCGTGGCGAAGTACACAGCTGCTCCGTACAGCTGCCCAAGGGACACGGTGAACTGCAGCAGATTGCTGAAGGGCTTCCTGGTCGCCATGGCATACCTGCATGCAAAAATTTGAACACAGAAACATGAAGTCTCAAGGAGTGCAAGGAGGATTAGAAAAGGATTAGAAAGTAGACTCACAGAATAAGGATGCAGGCAGGGCCTTCGATGAAGGCAGTGACTGCTTCTAGAGAGACGATGCAGGTGTCACGGGTAGCATATCGTGAATCCGAAATGGCATACTCCTTCCCTGCATGGAAGTGAAGAGCAGGGCCAAAAGGAGGCGAAATCATCGATTCGACCTGACGAAAAAGTGCACGGAGGAATGGCTTGGAAAAAGGGAAGGGTTTAAGAGCGGGTTAAGACACAGCACAGGCACGGACAGGGGGAGAATTAATGTGAATGCAGGACTAGGGTAATGTGGAAATATGAGAAATCAGGCCAATGGGAGAGTAGGCAATAAAAAAACAACTAGGCGTACAGGCATCGAGTAGGAACGCCTTGCTGGTGCTGCTGATGAGGGCGGGGAAGGCGACAAATGCTCCCTCCATGAGCATGTGAATGGCGCCCGTCACGGCCCACCAGCTAAACGTGAACCGCTCCGACGCTGACAGATGCCGACATGAGCCTGGAGGAGGGAAGAGGGGAGGGGGGAGGGCGATGAGGGTTAGGGCTGATGACTGATTTTGAATGGCGACACGACCAGCAGAGGCTGTCACGGCCCACCAGCTGAACGTGAACCGCTCCGACGCTGACAGATGCCGACATGAGCCTGGTGGACAGGGGAAAGTGGTTAGGGCGGTGTGCGAGGGGGGGGAAGGGGGGGAGGGCGGGATTGGGGGGAGAAGAGGGTGGGGGTGAGGACAATGAGAGGGGACTAGGAGCCTGAAATGGGTGATGATGAACCTATACTGACAATGAGAGGGGAAAGCGTAAGAAGAGGCTACCAACACGGGTCAGAAGGCGAAGAGATGAGCCTCTGTAACACCGATTAGCGAGAATGGGAGTTAGGCGGGAAGATCAGAGGGTTGACGAAGAATGAGGAATGGTGGAAGCTGGAACGATTGGACTTATCAGGCGAGGCCGGAATTGCGTCGTTGCTGACTACACGATAGACAATGCTGGACTGGGCGCGAAAAGTGCGCCTAATACGTCTACTCACGCGCGAACAACCATGAGAGAGTGAGGATCAGCCCGATATATTAAGGCGCCTGATACGTGCGCACGAGCGAAGAGCCACGAGAGCGTGAAGATCAGCCCGACGGCCACCCCGAAAATCGAGTTTTGAGACGTCTCAAAACACGTCTCAAAACTTGAGACGTCTCAAAAGTCGACTCACGTGCGAAGAGCCACGAGACGGTGAAGATCAGCCCGACGGCCACCCCGAAAACGCCGAAGAGCTCCGCCGTGCTCCACGCTGGCGGCACGTAGTCCGGCAGCACGATGTCGCGCGGATAGTATGGATGCGCGACGCCGCCTGCCATGGTCAACGGTAAAGCGTGGTGCTGTTCGATAAATAATAGCTGATCGATAAATGTTTATGCTTCCTGACCAGCACTACGTGGCGGCTTCTGAAGCCACGCGCTGGCAAGGCGTGAGGGCAGATGTAGCCTCCACCGCTGAGGTCAGACAGGCACTGGCCATCCTCACGCGAGTGTGGGTGCAAGGCGTGCTGTGCGGTTTACGACGGTTCACGTTTGTTTTGTCCTTCACCGCTTTCCACCGTAAAGCACCAGAGTGTAGCATCTATAACATATCTGGACGCTGTCGAGAGATGGACCCCACAAAACATGTTCGTTATGCAGTTCAGATTCAGCTTAGAGCTGTGGGATGAGCAATATAGTATAAATTTATACAGTTCACTTGATTACAGCTAGTTTGTACCGTACATCTGGACCTATCAAGTCATTCTGATGAACATAATCATCCCAACGAACATGGTGAGAAGAAAGATCATGGCCAGCCACGTCGATAAGCCTGTGCAAAACCCCTGCCGGGCCAGCCGTGAAGCCCTCTGATTGGCTCGACTCAGGCTGGCCACATTTCTCTCCATCGACTCTTCGGTTGCATCAAGAACCTGCACAAACAGACGAGATCGACAAATCAATAAAATAAATAGAAGCTACAGCAATAGCAGCAAACAAACGAGGATTAAGTACATCGTAATCGTCCAATTCCAACACACGTGACTACATGATGACATGGCGGCAGTGTGTCACCTTATTGGAGCTTTTGACTTTCTGCTCCATGGCAAGCGAGTTGGCCTTCATCTGCCCTGCCAGTGTCAACATTTGATCAGTTAGCTCCTCCTGAAGGTTCCTGGAGGGGACAAAGGAGGAGAGCGGAGAGAGTGAGAGAAGCCAAGAGTGGGTAAAGGAAGGAAACACGAAGGGGAGAGAGAGAGGAAAGGTGAGGGAAGGGGAACACGGGAAAGGGGTGGGAAGAGGGAGATAGTAATGCACACAGCTGGCAGGGGTGAGAGGGTAAACGGGGAGGAGGAGAGGGGCGACTTGCGGAGAGCGCACGCGCAAGCAAGTTTGCAGGACATGAGCTGAGTAGAGGCAAGTGATGCTGTAACGAACTATACGAAGATTACTTATGCGTTGAAATGATTGCTCTTGATGCGTCGTCCAGGGTCGATCCGGAGAAAGAAGAACCTGATTGTGGGTTCTTGGAAGAAGGCCTGTCAGACAGGCCCGACAAACACATGCATGGAAAGGCAAGATGAGCTACAGAGTTGAGCAGAAAGTGAACGCACAAAGCACCAGATGAAGTGGGTGAGATGCCGGGACATGCAATCAGCCAACACAAGGCACTGGAAAACGATATGAGGCGTCTCAAAAAGAGAACCGCCAGCACAAAGGACTGGGCAATGAAGTTGCGTTAAGATCAGCTAAAGCGCTGCATCAAATGCACATGTATGCACTACAAAGGTTCAAAATCATGCACATATGAATGCACGCCTGGCATCATGACCACCACCTATACACCCATGCCCACCAATACTCCCATGCATATCATGACCACCACATGTACCCATGCATATCATGACCACCACATGTACCCATGCATATCATGACCACCACATGTACCCATGCATATCATGACCACCACATGTACCCATGCATATCATGACCACCACCTATACGCCCATGCATGCATGGAATCACAGCCGCCACCTACCCACGCATGTATACATGGAACCACGGCCACCATCCAATACCCACCCACGCCGATCTCTCAATTGGCGGCGGCGTGATCGAAGCCCCAACGCCTCCCTGCCATGCCGACCCACAAAGGCTGCAGAAGAGGGCGCATTGCCCCATGAGGCATCTCCATTGGTCTCTCCTTGCTGCTGCTGCTGCTGCTGCTGCTGCTGGGATCGAGCAGGCTTGATTCCTCTGAAGGTTGAAGATAGGTTGGGATCTTGAGGTACCAAGGCGTCCAGTTGACAGTCGTCCACAAGAGGCAGGTTGTCCGGCATGTGCCACATGTCAGGCTGTGGTTGGTGAGATGAGATGCGAGAAGAGGAATCACTTGGTGATTAGGGAAGCAAGTGACAAAGCACAACGAATTTGCCAAACTAATCAGTGAAGCTGAATCAGCTGCAAGCACATGCTCATCCAGCAAGACGGGTTTTATGCCGCCTACAAAACCACTGCAAAAGAAGAAGAAGAAGAAAAAACGATTGTTACAACGCATACTGGTCATGAGTCGTGTGAATTACATGAATCGTGCACATCATGTTACTCAGTTACCAGCACGTGCTCCTCCAGTAGATCAGCCAGCAAGGTGATTCGCTGAAGGTATGCCTCCGCCCTTGCTGCTTGGGCTTGCGCTGCTGCAGAAACAGGGAGGCTGCAGAAAGGAATGCAACGCAACGGTAAGGAAACAGGAAACGATTGCACGAAATGCTGTAAGCTGCAGTGGAGAATCATTCAGATGCATGAAGGATGACGACGGCTTGATCCTGGAGTAGGGTAGGAGGACTGGAAGAAGAGTCCACACAACAGGCCAAGTTGTAAATGGGGTGCAATAGCTGAACTGGAAACATGCATGAGGCACTTTTGAGGATTCTCTTATGTGAGTCACTTTTCAGAATTCTCAAGACAGCTGAACTGGGAAAAAGCATGCAGCACTTATCAGAATTCTCAAAACAGCAGAACTGGAAAGTAGCATGAAACTACTTGATGAATAGAAAAGACAAACAAGTGCCACTGTACTCGCTGACAAAGTGTACCTTGCAGACCGGCCTGCCGAGCCTGCTATTGACTCATGCTGGACTCGCGCAAAGAGCTCGCGTAGATACGCGACGTACTGAGAGGGAGAGCAAGATTGGTATTGGGATTGACGACAGGATCTGAAAGGCTTGATGATAAGGATGGGATGTTGGGCCATCTGTGTGCTTTTGAGTCGACTCGAGAGAACGGATCTGAAAGGCTTGAGGATAAGCACGGGAGGCTAGGTCATCAGTGTGTGCAAGCAAAAATTTCCCAACAAATCGCGATATCCCACCCACGTTGTGGAATTTGAAATCTCGTTGCAGCGCGGCTGCTGATTGGCTCCGCGCGATGCGCTCGCAGCATCGCAACAGGCGGTAAAGGTCCACCTCTAATCGCGTACAGGGAGCCGGCAAAGGCGGAAGCTGCTCTTGCGCAGGCAAGGCCGTGCCTTGACTGTTAAACAGTTCCTGTGGTTGCGCCTTATATTTTAGGAGCGGCGGCGGCGGCGCTGATTCTAAACCGTTTGTAAGTGACATGATGGAGAGACACGTAGACAATGAGAAGGGTTAGTGAAGTCGAGGTTCCTAAATCAAGCAAGCAAAACTAGCTATTGGAGCCTCGCCCTCAGTGAGGTGACATTTTGGGGGGGCTTCCGTTTTCATGCGATATGGAGCTTTCTTATTCGGGTTAGGAGATCTGGATGATATAGCCATTGTGTATGTATTTATAAATCAGAGTGTTTTTATGCTTCTGGTCTTGCCGCCTTCAACATGACTAGGAGAGCCCACGTGGGTGCCCACGTGGTAAGCCCACGTGGAACGCGCGCCGCAATTCATCCTCCAGCGCGGCATGTACCACAGCGATGATGCGAGATGCAGGGAGATCCCATGATCCATCATCATTCGCAACACGGTTACTACCACCCCGCACCCATTCAGCAGACCGGTCTTGCGAAATCCTTTACGTCGCCAGCACCATGTCCCTTCGTTAGGCAGGAGGAAACCATACCGAATTCGTCGTCTGCTGTAATGACTCCACCCCGCTGCCCCATCCTTCCCAAACCAAATCCTAGAAATAGTGGTGGAAAATTCTAGGAGCCCCTTTGCCTTGCATACCTCTTCCACTTGCACTCTTCTCTTCTCATTTCAGGGCGCTCGTCGTTATTCGTTGACTAGCACGTTTCTCTTCTCATTTGTAGTAACGCCGTTATGGATCGTTCAACGTTGCTGCCGCAGCAGGTCGCATCGAGGCCGCGAACGGTCTTCGCATATGTCCCCCTGACGCTGACCTTGGGATTATTCACGTTCCTTTTCTTCTCGCGGGCTTACGACTCTCGCGACGCCGGTTCGTCGCTGGACGGTTGGAACGAGGATGGGTTGAGCTGCGGGTTTCTGCCGAAGCTCTTCTCGCTCGTGTCCAATGAGAGCCTCGCGTTGCACCTTTGGGAGCTCACCGCCAAGCCGCACATCGCGGGCACCCCCGAAAACTTTGAGACTGCCCGTTACGTCAAGGAGAAATTCGAGGTGTGAATTCGAGACCTACGGATACTAGGATTTGCATTCAGTCTCCTCGTGTCACATGCGCGCATCACCATAGGATTTCACATCCCATCAACTGTTTTTGAGTCGACTCAAAAACAGGCATTTCACATCCCATCAACTCTTTCGTCTCCCATGACACCTTCCCAACCATCTCCCCCCCCCCTCCTCTTCCCCCACGCCCCCTCTCTCCCCCCACCCCACACACTTCCCCGCATCACACGGCAGTCGTACGGCCTGCGAGCGCACTACGCGGACTATCCCGTGCTGCTCTCCTACCCGCTGCGCCAATCTCTCCGCCTCGTGCGCCCCGTCGCGCGCAACTTCTCGCTGCGCGAGCAGCCCGTCGACGGCGACCCGTTTAGCGCCTCGCGCGCCGCCACTGATCCTTTTAACGCGTATTCTGGTAGCGGAAGTGTGGGCGGAAAGGGGGCGGGAGAGGCGGAGGCGGAGGGGGAAGGAGCGGGGGAGGCGGAAGGAGCGGCGGTTGTGTATGCGAATTATGGGCGCGAGGAGGACTTCGAGGCGCTGGTGGCGGCGATTGGGGAGGAGCAGGTGAAAGGCACAGTGGCGCTGATTCGTTATGGGAAGACTTTTAGAGGGGATAAGGTGAGCATTCACATTTCATTATAGAATATGCCGTTAGCAATCAAGACTCTTTCATGTGAAACGCGTTAAATTGGCCAACCAAGTCCCTCCTGAACTTTTCTATTTCCTTGTGTATCACAAGTGCTCATCTGTTTGTTTCGAACCTGTTCGTCAGGTTCGGAATGCGGAGAGGTTCGGCGTGGCAGCGGTGCTGCTGTATTCCGATCCAGCGGACTATGCTCCAGAGGGCACTGACGAAGCGCATGTTTACCCCCAGGAGCAATGGCTGCCCGCCACTGGCGCCCAGAGAGGCACCATCTACACAGGTAGTGGTGGAGACGTTATGACACCGATGCAAGCAATGAAGTCCATGCTTGCACCATGCACCATGCACCATGCACCATGCACCATGCACCATGCACCATACACCATGCACAATGTACCATGCAGCATGCACCATGCACCATGCACGATGTACCATACAGCATGCACCATGCACCATGCACGATGTACCATACACCATGCACCATGCACCATGCACCATGCGCCTTGCTCCATGCACGATGTACCATACACCATGCACCATGCACCATGCACCATGCACCATGCACAATGTACCATGCAGCATGCACCATGCACCATGCACGATGTACCATACACCATGCACCATGCACCATGCACCATGCGCCTTGCTCCATGCACGATGTACCATACACCGTGCTGTATACCATGCACCATGCACCATACGCCATGCTGTATACCATGCACCATGCACCATACGCCATGCTGTATACCATGCACCATGCACCATACGCCATGCTCATGCACCATTCGCCATGCACCATGCGGACAGGTGCGATGCGCTAAATGGCATCAATTTGGTGCTTTCAACTTCAGGGGCCCAGGGATGCACCATCTACATTACACATGAGCACCCTTTGGGCAAGGTGACGTGGCCGTCATCCCTCTCCTGCCACTCCCTTCCTCCCTCCAGGCAAGGGCGACCCTGCCACGCCGGGTTGGCCTTCCCATCCTGGCGGTGAGAGGTTAAGCGATGAAGAAACAGCCAAACGGCTTCCGCACATCCCGGTGCTGCCGGTGGGGTACAGCGTGGCCGGGGGCATCATGGCGCACATGGGGGGAAGTACAGTGCCGGAGGAGTGGCGGGGCAGCATGGATGGCGTGCAGTATGTGTTCGGGCCGGGGCCTGCTGCTGTTGACGTGGAGGTGCAGGTGAGAGATAGCGTGGGGGGAGTGGGTTGTGTGCGTTGTGTGAGCGTGGCTGCGTGCTGCGTGCATGCATTACGCACAGCGAGTGCGGGGGGTGATGCACCTTGCTTGGAGCCATCCGTCCCACCTCATCCATCCCTCGTCTCTCCGCTCTCATCCTTCACACCTGTTAGATTCTGCCTGCCCGCTTTCCCCATGGTTTTTGGATCTTCCCCTACCATCTGCTAGCGTGATCGCAGATGAACGCCACAGTGGCCACAAATTGGCAGCGCTGTTGTTGAGTGTCTCCTTTCTCGTCGTCCTCCACACGCCTGCATGTGTCTGCCTGCCCGCCCCGCCCTTCCCATCCCCTCGTGTGATCCACAGATGAACGCCACAGTGACCACCATCCGCAACGTCATTGGCGTGCTGCCAGGCTCCCACCAGCCCGACAGGTGAGCAGAGGGCATAGGTGAGTGAGAGGGCGGGATGGTACGATGTGTCTGGTAAGTGAGTGTAGAGTGCAGAATTGGCTGATGTAGTAGATCAACACCACAGTGACCACCATCCGCAATGTCATTGGCGTGCTGCCAGGCTCCCACCAGCCCGACAGGTGAGCAGAGGGCATAGGTGAGTGAGAGGGCGGGATGGTACGATGTGTCTGGTAAGTGAGTGTAGAGTGCAGAATTGGCTGATGTAGTAGATCAACACCACAGTGACCACCATCCGCAATGTCATTGGCGTGCTGCCAGGTTCCCACCAGCCCGACAGGTGAGCAGAGGGCATAGGTGAGTGAGAGTGCGGGATGGTACGATGTGTCTGGTAAGTGAGTGTAGAGTGCAGAATTGGCTGATGTAGTAGATCAACACCACAGTGACACCATCCGCAATGTCATTGGCGTGCTACCAGGCTCCCACCAGCCCGACAGGTGCGCTGCTGAGGGCAGTGGCGGTCGTGGATTGCTGGGTGTCTGATTTCCCAACTTTACTCAAATAAAGCCACCAGGGCTGTCCCTGGTGCCATTGCCACCGGGGCTGTCCCTGGTGCCATTGCCACCGGGGCTGTCCCTGGTGCCATTGCCTCCGGGGCTGTCCCTGGTGCCATTGCCTCCGGGGCTGTCCCTGGTGCCATTGCCTCCGGGGCTGTCCCTGGTGCCATTGCCACCGGGGCTGTCCCTGGTGCCATTGCCACCGGGGCTGTCCCTGGTGCCATTGCCTCCGGGGCTGTCCCTGGTGCCAGTGCCACCGGGGCTGTCCCTGGTGCCAGTGCCACCGGGGCTGTCCCTGGTGCCATTGCCACCGGGGCTGTCCCTGGTGCCAGTGCCACCGGGGCTGTCCCTGGTGCCACTGCCACCGGGGCTGTCCCTGGTGCCAGTGCCACCGGGGCTGTCCCTGGTGCCAGTGCCACCGGGGCTGTCCCTGGTGCCAGTGCCACCGGGGCTGTCCCTGGTGCCAGTGCCACCGGGGCTGTCCCTGGTGCCAGTGCCACCGGGGCTGTCCCTGGTGCTAGTGCCACCGGGGCTGTCCCTGGTGCCATTGCCACTGGGGCTGTCCCTGGTGCCAGTGCCACCGGGGCTGTCCCTGGTGCCAGTGCCACCGGGGCTGTCCCTGGTGCTAGTGCCACCGGGGCTGTCCCTGGTGCCATTGCCACCGGGGCTGTCCCTGGTGCCAGTGCCACCGGGGCTGTCCCTGGTGCCAGTGCCACCGGGGCTGTCCCTGGTGCCAGTGCCACCGGGGCTTTCCCTGGTGCCATTGCCACCGGGGCTGTCCCTGGTGCCATTGCCTCCGGGGCTGTCCCTGGTGCCATTGCCACCGGGGCTGTCCCTGGTGCCATTGCCACCGGGGCTGTCCCTGGTGCCATTGCCACCGGGGCTGTCCCTGGTGCCATTGCCTCCAGGGCTGTCCCTGGTGCCATTGCCTCCGGGGCTGTCCCTGGTGCCAGTGCCACCGGGGCTGTCCCTGGTGCCAGTGCCACCGGGGCTGTCCCTGGTGCCATTGCCACCGGGGCTGTCCCTGGTGCCAGTGCCACCGGGGCTGTCCCTGGTGCCAGTGCCACCGGGGCTGTCCCTGGTGCCAGTGCCACCGGGGCTGTCCCTGGTGCTAGTGCCACCGGGGCTGTCGCTGGTGCCATTGCCTCCGGGGCTGTCGCTGGTGCCAGTGCCTCCGGGGCTGTCCCTGGTGCCATTGCCTCCGGGGCTGTCCCTGGTGCCATTGCCACCGGGGCTGTCCCTGGTGCTAGTGCCGCCGGGGCTGTCCCTGGTGCCATTGCCTCCGGGGCTGTCCCTGGTGCCAGTGCCTCCGGGGCTGTCCCTGGTGCCATTGCCTCCGGGGCTGTCCCTGGTGCCAGTGCCACCGGGGCTGTCCCTGGTGCCAGTGCCACCGGGGCTGTCCCTGGTGCCAGTGCCACCGGAGCTGTCCCTGGTGCTAGTGCCACCGGGGCTGTCCCTGGTGCCAGTGCCACCGGGGCTGTCCCTGGTGCCATTGCCTCCGGGGCTGTCCCTGGTGCCAGTGCCACCGGGGCTGTCCCTGGTGCCATTGCCACCGGGGGCTGTCCCTGGTGCCATTGCAGCCGGCCCACCACCAGTGCCACGCAGAACTGAAGTTCCACTGTGATTTTAATCACTTGTGAGATTGGGATGCATCCTGCCCTCGTCTCATGAAACAGTCAGTGACATCACGTCAATAAACCTTCCCCCTCCCCCCCCCCTCTCTGGACCACCACCACCACCATCACCACCACCACCACCACCACCACCACCACCACCACCACCACCACCACCACCACCACCACCACCACCACCACCACCACCACACCACACACACCACCACCACCACCACCACCACCACCACCACCCACCACCACCACCACCACCACCACCACCACCACCACCACCACCACCACCACCACCACCACCACCACCACCACCACCACCACCACCACCACAACGTGTGTAGGTACATTATCCTGGGCAACCATCGCGACGCATGGGTGTTTGGTGCTGCAGATCCCAACAGCGGTACCACCTGCCTGCTCGAGGTATCGCATGTTTTGCTCAAGATGGCGCATGTTTGCTACCGTAAAAGATGGCTCGTGTTTGTTTCCATAAAAGATGGCACGTGTTTGTTACCATAAAAGATGGCACGTGTTTGTTACCATAAAAGATGGCACGTGTTTGTTACCATAAAAGATGGCACGTGTTTGTAACCATAAAAGATGGCGCGTGTTTGTTACCATAAAAGATGGCACGTGTTTGCTTGAGGTGCGACGGCTGATACAGATCCCACATAGTGCTTTATCTTATCATTCTGGAATGCTTTCTACAGGTTTCCACATATGGTTTGCAGCTACTCCGCGATGAATCTTGATCCTTGGGCTGGGTGGGCTTTATCTTATCATTCTGGAAAGTCAGCTTTTCACTTCCACCCACTCCTCCTCGTCTTCTGAGAATTCTCAAAAAGCAGATTCAGCCTAGTATCACCCACTCCTTCTCGTATTCCTAATCCCCTGCCATCCCAAATCTGCCATTACCAGGTGGCGCGTGCGTTTGGCCACATGGCAGTGCATGGTTGGTCGCCTCGCCGCTCGCTTGTGTTTGCCAGCTGGGATGCTGAGGAGTACGGATGCGTGAGTGTGACTGTAGAGGGGGTTGACACCGTGAAGTATAGGGGAGAGAGGAGGATAAGGTTAACAGTGTAGGGGGAGGAGTGAAAAGAATGCTGTGGGGTACAGATGCGTGAGTGTGACAGTAGAGGGGGGGTGGCAGTAGAGGGGGCGACCGTATTGGTGTGAGGTATGGGGGTGACGGTGTAGGGGTGACAGTGTAAAGGTGACGGTATAAGGGTGAGAGTATAGAGATGACAGCGTGATAGTAAAAAGATGACAGCATAAGGGGCTGACAGGGCGGAGTAAAAAGATGCAACTTTTCCCTCACCTACATACTCCTCTTGTCCTTTCCTCCTCCCATCCCCATCCCTACCCTATCCCCATGCCCACTGCCATGTTCATCCTTATCCCCATCCCCACCCTTTCCGCCCATCCCCATCCATTTACTTCCACAACACCTGTTCCCATCCTCATTTTGCAGGTGGGATCAACCGAATGGGCGGGGGACAATGCACCAGTGCTAGCGACAGCAGCCATGGCATACATCAACGTGGATGTTGCTGTGGGGGGAGGTGGCTTCCATTTCCCATCCCTCGACTTCACATCACATACACACTCCCCCTACCCCACGCCCATGCTCGTGCCCATCCCTCAGCTAGGATCAACCGAATGGGCGGAGGACAATGCGCCAGTGCTAGCGACAGCAGCCATGGCATACATCAACGTGGACGTGGCGGTGGGGGGAGGGGGCTTCCATGCCTCCGCCACCCCGCAGCTTGATAACCTCGTCCGTGACGTCAGCAGCCAGGTGGGTAGGCATGCTGACGTCAGCAGCTGGGTGTCGCTGATATCAATTGAGCCACGTGGACTGGGCGAATAGCAGGTAGGCAGTTTGAGATGTTTCAAAACTTTTTTTCTCCGTCCTGTGCCCACACACCCCTTCCCCCATTTTAATGCCTTTCTTCCGCTCTCCCTACTCTGTTTCCCTGCTCTCCGTCCTCCCACTTTCCTGTGCTTCCCCTCCCCGCAATCTCAAGAAATCCTTGTGCTGATTGGTTATAATGTCTTTGCGGTACATATGATCTGTGTGCTGTACATGTGTACGGCAAAGTGATCGTGTATTGAAAAGTGATCGTGTATTGAAAAGTGATCGTGTATTGAAAAGCGATCGTGTATTGAAAAGTGATCGTGTATTGAAAAGTGATCGTGTATTGAAAAGTGATCGTGTATTGAAAAGTGATCGTGTATTGAAAAGTGATCGTGTATTGAAAAGTGGTCGTGTATTGAAAAGTGATCGTGTACTGAAAAGTGGTCGTGTATTGAAAAGTGATCGTGTATTGAAAAGTGATCGTGTATTGAAAAGTGATCGTGTATTGAAAAGTGATCGTGTATTGAAAAGTGATCGTGTATTGAAAAGTGATCGTGTATTGATAAGTGATCGTGTATTGAAAAGTGATCGTGTATTGAAAAGTGGTCGTGTATTGAAAAGTGATCGTGTATTGAAAAGCGATCGTGTATTGAAAAGTGATCGTGTATTGAAAATCCGGACCTAGTGTTCTTCCCCTCCTTCATCTGTTGCGCCACCCACAGGTGGCCAATCCCGATGGTCCAGCTGGCGAGTCGCTATTGGAGGGGTGGGCGGCTGAGCACAACACGTCAGAGCCTGAGGTGAGCTGTGGACGATGTATGGTACAGGTGCATGCATGATGCAGTTTGCTATACGTAATAACCTCCCTGCAGCATCGTGAACATGCCTGTTGATGCATCACAAATGCTCTCACATCCTCCATATTGCACATCCGAAATTAAGGTGTAAGAGACTCATTCCCTCTGTGCATCTTATACGAAGTCATAACATGACACGTTTGAAAATGTTTCTTTAGTCGACTTTTGAGTCGACTCAAAAATCGACTCATCACACACCAAGTCATGACATGACACGTCTGAAATTGTTTTTTGAGCCGACTCAAGAATCATATCATTCCATTCTGCATCCCTAACCCCACCCACATGCTGCAGTTGGGTTTTTGAGTCGACTCAAAAGTCAACTCTGAAATCATACCATTCCATTCTACATCCCCAACCCCACCCGCATGCTGCAGTTGGGGCGGCTGGGAGGGGGAGGCAGTGACTTTGCAGCGTTCCTGCAGCACCTTGGGATTGCCGCAGCAGACACCCACTTTTCAGGATGTGAGTAATCTGAGGGGATGCTGTGAGGTTAGAAGGCGGGGGTGAGAGCTTAAAAAGGTGGGTTCGTGAGTTTATAAGGGGGTGGTGTGAGGTTATACCGGGGTGATGTGACCTTATAACGGGGTGGTGTGGGGTTAGAAGGGGATGGTGTGAGGTTAGAAGGGGATGGTGTGAGGTTAGAAGGGGATGATGCGAGGTTAGAAGGGGATGGTGTGAGCTTCTAGGAGGGCAACATTCAGACTAACCTACTCATGTCGTTGGATGGCTTTTGAGGCTCCCCCAAATTTCTCTTCCATTTCCCCCTCCCTTTCTCCCCTCTCTCTCTCTCTCGTTGCACCAGCCTACACAATGCACCACAGCACAGCGTGCACGACAACTACCTTGGGATGGCTTTAAGTGCTTTAGGAAACTTCCTCTCCCCATTTCTGCTCTCTCATACTGTCAGCCTACCCCATGTATCACAGCGTGTATGACAACTACCATTGGATGGCCACCTTTGCCGATCCACTCTTCAAGCGCCACGTGGCAATCGCCAAGATGATGGCTGGCGTGGCTGCCAGGCTGGCAGGCGACCACCGCCTGCCGTTCAACTACTCCGCATACGCCGTCCACCTGGAGCATGACGTGGCAAGGCTGCAGGCTGACGTGGCAGCACAAGGCGCCCCGTCATCTCTCTCCATGGAGCCTCTCTTTGCGTCGGTTTCTCGCCTCCAAGCGGCTGCTCAAGGCATTGAAGCAGAGATTCAGGTGCGCATTCAGGCTGATAGTCAGGGGTGCACAGCGGTAGGATGCACAGCAGTGGGATGCACAGCGGTTGGGTGCACAGCGGTTCGGTGCACAGCGGTTTGTGTCTGTCTCTCATCTCTAAGCTGCTGCTCAAGGCATGCACCTCGTGTCAGCCCCATCTCACACCCCCCGAATCCCACACACCCGCTCCCACCACCATAGTACATCACAGCGTCCAGCAGCAGCGCGTGCAGGTGCACGAGGGGAAGGGGATGCCCCATGGAGGAAGGCAGCGCCAACTGCCCATCGTCCAAGGCGTTTGACGCGGTGAACGAGCGGCTCTTTCTGGCGGAGAGGGGGTTCCTGGATGGGCATGGCATCGGGCCTCACTACACGTGGTTCAAGCACCTGGTGGGTGGAAGGGAAGAGTCATGTTGTAAGGTAGTAGTGTGGGGCTACAGTGTGGGCGTGGCGTGGGTGCATGCCAGTAGGCTTGCTGTGGTGACACCAAGTGAGCACAGACATGCATGAGGACTGATAGTGCCATGAGGTAAGCAGTGTGGGGCGGAATGCATGCAAGGTCGTGTGCTGTACAGAGTGTATGGTATATGAGCTTTAGGCGCCTCAAAAATTATGTCTAGTGGTACATGGTGTTATCCATAGGGTTTTTTTTTCACTTTCCAATCCATTTTCTATTCGTCTTTCCCATATCTCAAGTCTTCTTTCCCAACGTCCCCCGCGCCAGGTGTACGGCCCTGAGAAGGACAACGACTACGCCACGTCACCGTTCCCCGGGATCCGCGACGCCATTGCTGACGTCATCAAAAGCAGCGCCTCCAAAAAGGAAAATCCCACGGCTGAGGCAGATGGTGCTATGGAGGGGAGTGACAATAACGAGGATGGGGAGGAGTGGAGGGCGGTGCAGCATGAGATCTTCCGGGCGGCACGGGCGATTGAGAGGGCGGCGAAGATCCTCGAGGGGCAGCTGCTGTGAGCTGGTGTGCAGAGTGGTTCTATGCGATGGTGTGCAGTGCAGTGTGTTTCTGGGTGGTGAAGCTGTGACATGGGATGGTGTGTGGTCCGTGTGGTGGCATAGTGTGCTGTGGGTTGTGGATCGCTGGGCTGGTGCATCGCTGCTGTGAGCACCACAATGCATGTGCTGTGCTCGCCCTGCTGCGCACTCAAGCTCTGCCAGTGGTGGTGTCTGACCCGTCTGTTCAGTTCAGATGTGCCATGCCAAGACTTCTTTGCTAGTTATTGTATAGAGCGACCTTTGGTCTGTGCTGCATGGCACTACTAGATGCCAACAGTGCTAGATGCACTGTAGTCATGGTAGCACTATACTAGCACTGTGCTAGGTAGTGTAGTGAAGTGGGTGATGGTGTGTGGCGTGGGCGATGCATTTTCTCACTGCTGCCCTTTGATTCGAACCAGTGTGTGTGTGACAGCTAAGTTGTGTGACAGCTAAGTTGTGTGACAGCTAAGTTGTGTGACAGCTAAGTTGTGTGACAGCTAAGTTGTGTGACAGCTAAGTTGTGTGACAGCTAAGTTGTGTGACAGCTAAGTTGTGTGACAGCTAAGTTGTGTGACAGCTAAGTTGTGTGACAGCTAAGTTGTGTGACAGCTAAGTTGTGTGACAGCTAAGTTGTGTGACAGCTAAGTTGTGTGACAGCTAAGTTGTGTGACAGCTAAGTTGTGTGACAGCTAAGTTGTGTGACAGCTAAGTTGTGTGACAGCTAAGTTGTGTGACAGCTAAGTTGTGTGACAGCTAAGTTGTGTGACAGCTAAGTTGTGTGACAGCTAAGTTGTGTGACAGCTAAGTTGTGTGACAGCTAAGTTGTGTGACAGCTAAGTTGTGTGACAGCTAAGTTGTGTGACAGCTAAGTTGTGTGACAGCTAAGTTGTGTGACAGCTAAGTTGTGTGACAGCTAAGTTGTGTGACAGCTAAGTTGTGTGACAGCTAAGTTGTGTGACAGCTACCGGTAAGTGCTACGCATGCTTTCCTTTCACTTGCGTTTGTAGACGTTTGCTTGTCAGAACTCAAACACTTTGCCACGGACGGATGGCAGTAAAAGAGCTCATGCACAGGCCATCAGTTGTCAGAGGCTGTGATGGGCGTACAGTACGAACGTACGGTAGGTAACCTGGGCAGCCTCTTAAGCAAGAGGGTTTAGGAGGGCACTCTGTCAAACAACCCAAATCAGAGGTAGCGAAAGAGCTGTACTCCCTATAACGTAGTGATGTTTTTTTCTGCCTAGAATAATGAGTAGCTGTGCTGTGCCTGTGGAGTGGAATCACCATGACACAAGGTACCGGTATGAGAGGTCCACGTAGTCTGGAATCTCCGCCTTGCTGACATATACAGCGCAACACACACTGTTCCCAATCCTATCACTCAATCCATGGGATGGGAAAATTGTTCTTAAGAGGTATCACTCGTCCACGAGCAATGTTTAAAAGAGCTTTGCCCCATCAGGGATGGCCGAGAGGTCCACATAGACTAGGATCTACATTTTTTATGTCTTGGGATACGTATGCATGCTCAGTCTCCTACCGCATCACTCGTCCATGAGCAGCGTCTGGAAGAGCTTGGGGCCGTCAGGAATGGCCGAGAGGTCCACGTAGTCTGGAATCTCCGCCTTGCTGACCCACGCGAAATCTTTTATTGTCCGGGCAGCTGGGTGGAACTCCCCTCCGAGCACGTGCGCTCGGAAGAAGAAAGCCGTGGCCGAAGTCTGGTTGGAGTGAGATTCCAATAGGGAGGAAGGAAGAGGTGTGTGGGGATGGGATGGGGGGTGACAGGGCATAGCAGTTCGACATGAGGCGTGACATGACATGAGGCATGACATGACATATGGTGTGACATGACATAAGGTGTGACACGAGGTGGGACCCGAGGTGTGGCAAGAGGTGTTGAGCAAGGCGTAATGCGAGGAGAATGAGCATGCAACAAGGATGGTACAAGCAGGTCAATAAGAGTGACAGACGATTAGCCATACTTGTTACCAACACACACAGCCAAGAGTACGCAATTCAAGTGATTTGTGAGAGGGAGGAACCCAAGAAATGAAGATATGCAGTGCATGCCTTTTGAGGCGCCTCAAAAGTCACACAGCAACGAGTACGCAATTCAAGTGATTTGTGAGAGGGAGGAACCCAAGAAATGAAGATATGCAGTGCATGCCTGCACCCGTCACTCGCAGCACAACAACACAACACCGCAACACAAGAACGAGTACCATGGGAGCGTGAGCACAGAGGTGACTTTTGTGTCGAACAAAAGTCACCTCACACAACAACAAGAGCACAAGAGTGATGCTCCCTGTGCACAAGACATGAGCACAAGAGTGAGTACCATGGGAGCGTGAGCACAGGGGGCATTGCCCACGAAGTAGAGATCAAGGGAGGAACCGAGGGATGCTGCTGCTGCTCTCTCCGCACACTGCAGGTGACATCAGGCCAGGCGAAGGGCAGGGACGAAGGGAGGTCGGGGGAGGAGGGAAAAGAACCAAGACAGGGAATACGGACAGGGAAGGGAGTCAAGCCGTGTGGAAAAGAAAGAAAGTCATGGGGTCACATTCATGAACTCCACTTGAATGAGGTAGGCATGGCTGGATGGAATGAACATTTGAAGCCCATGTGGACAGTAAAGCTCACCTGGCGCATGGAGTCTTCGCCTTCATAAAGCTTCTCAGGGAAGTGCCACGTGTCGCTGCCTGATTGGCCGGCAAGCGAGGGGCCCTTGAGCAGCAGGTACAGGCGCTTGTCCAGTGCGCGTTGCAGTGACCTGGTGGGGTGGGAAGGAGGGGGAAGGAAGGAAAAAGGGGAAATAGAGGGAAGGGGATGATGGGGGAGGAGAAAGGAAGTGAGGAAGTTGGGGGAGGGGGAGAAATGAGGGGAGCAGGTACAGGCGCTTGTCCAGCGACCGTTGCAGGGACCTGGTTTTGGGGGAGATGGGTACATTGAGGGGGAGGGGGTTCAGTGAGAGGGAGGGAGGTAATAGGGGAACGTGGGGTGGGAGGCCAGGAATAGCAGGTAAGCCAAGAAAAGGTGCGGAGGCTTACTTGTGCTTGTCAGCGAAGCTGTCTGTAAGGGAGTTTTTTTACTTCCTGCCTTCCTACCCACCTGACGTCATTGGCCTCGTCAGCAGCTGTTCGTCTGGACGGCGCGTCAAACGGCGCCTCGAGGACTCCCGCCCAGTACTCGTCCTGCTCCTCCGCTTCCCCCTCCGCGCCTGCTGCGTGCGCGGCGGAGAGGCGTGTGCGCGGAGAGGAGGGGGAGTGTGCGCGCGGGGGAGAGGGGGGTGTGCGCGGGGGAGGGAGGCGGGGAAAGGGTGGGGAACGGAGACGGGAGTGGGTTAGGGGTGAAGGGGCGGGAAGACAGTGGCAATGGAATATGGCGTGTTTTGAGAACGACTCAACACGAAGGATGTGTGGGGGACGAATGGCGAGATGACGGCACGAGACTGAATGGAGAAAGCGGGAGATGGACGGATGGCGAAACGAGGGGAGAGGGGCCAGAAGATCTACCGTTGGGAAGGAAACGAGGCACCGAACCGACACGTGGCACACCTGCATTGGTCGAAGCGGCCGCGTCTAGAAATTCTTTAGGATACTGCTTGCGGTATTGCTGCTTCCGCTCGAAACTGTCACAGATGCAGAGGGAGGAAAAGGGTGCTCGTTATTGTCACACCTACCATGCTAGAAAACGATCAGGCCTAGACGCAACCAATAACCCGAAGCGCGAAAGCGGCTACTACGATCACGAGCCTAAAGCCTCGAGAAATTCTCAAAGCGCCTCGATACACGAACCTAAACGTCTCGTATTTAAGAGCCCATTCGGGAGGCTTCGGGATGACGACAGGTAGCCGCTCGACCAATAGCGACGCGATCAGCTGCTGACCCGCCGAGCCGCTAGTTACGCTGGTCTCTGCGCTAAATAATCTTGCAGCAGCAGCGGTGCCAGCTGGCACACTTTGATTGGCCATCGCGGATGGTGCGATCCATGGCGATCTGCTCGCGGCTGACGTGGACAGGAAAGCGGGAATCGCTCCGGATGGAGCGGGCCCGCCAGGAGCGACGGAGGCGGCGAGGCGGCCAAAGTGAAGGGCTTGAACTGCGGCTCGACGCATGGTACGCGGACGGACAGGATTCGTGGTATCCTTGGGCCGATCGCGCTGCGGGTCTGACGTATGTTGCGAAATGATAAAGGTCTAGAAGTCTGGGGATAAACAGGTTACAAGGAGCGAGAACCCGCAGCGCTCGAGCGAACGCGGCACATCATGTGGCCTCGAGACTTTCATAGCATGATCAGGAGGTGAGCGAAAGATGCGGTGTACCATCCCTCCTGCTCGTCGATTTCGCCCATTTAAAAAAAGAGCGGTAACCATTTCTCGTTAGTCCCTTGACCCCATCGTCTTTGAATTTTGTCCGCTGGTGAAGATTTCACGAAAGAATCATGCATTCGTAAGGTAACAGGATCTCGCAAACACAACACTCCTTTCTGGTCCCCCTGCTTGCCTCCTCTGTTTGGTTGACCCCTTTTTGGCCATTTTCCACATTCCCCTAAACCTGATCCGAATCCCATGGCAATCCCGAGGTCTTCACTTCAACAAAAAGCCACACTTTTTCACTGGACCGCTGCTTTCACTACACTTGTTGCGAGAGTCAGAAAGCTTAATTGCAGCACGCGCTCTTGAAACCGAACAATGCAGGTCAGCCTTCCGAGGCCCGCTATTAACAGTGCGCCTTGTAGGAACCTTCAGGTGGTTGGGCTTTTAAGGAGATCCCCGGAGGAAACCTACCCCCCGTAGAGGATAGGCGCTTCAGGTGGTTGGGGCCACATCGGAACCTCCTGAACACTTGCATTCTCGCATATATCATGTCAAACCGCACATGGTGGCCTGCTCTCCAATTTCCGACCAATTTACAAGAACATTCAAGCAGCCTAGAATCTCCCATTCAGGGAAATTCCCTGCGAACCTTTCCCGGGCTGTGCTAGTAAGACCATTCCCGCTTCAAGCCTCCCGAAACACGAGAAACGGTAATGCCGTCACATTCCCGACTTCCAGATCGGATTCCCGCAATTTCCGCACGAAAGGATGCTCGGCCGACCGAACCAGTGTATCAAGAAACCCCCGTTTCGTCGGTCTCCCGCAACCTACAGAAAGAGCACCCTACAGATCACCCAAAGTCATCGCCCTACAGGCGGGAACGAGAGATCATGTCGCACGAAGAAATGCCGGAGAAACACTACATAAGCAGCACCAATCGTTTACGGACATGTGGCAGCGCATCGGCGTAGAGCCAGCAGAGCCTTTGGTGCGTCTGGGAGTCGAGCCGCGTGAGAGAGCAGAGTCAAGAACGGGTGCCGATGAGGAGGAAGAGGAGGAGGGAGGAGAACGAGGCCTCTTCGTCTGTTCGCCCGGAACCAATCTCCCAGGTTCCGCCTCCGCTGGTCCCTCTGTTCCCCCTTCCGCCCCTTCCGCTTCCCCCTCTACCCCCACCTCTCTGCCTTCCGCACCTTCCCCTCCCCCGTTTGCGCCCGCGCGTTCCGCCATCCCCGCCGGCACGCCTCTGCTGTCCGTGCTGTTAGAGGGCCCTACGACAGCAAGGGCCCTCGCGAAATGTTAGACTTGGCAGGTTGACGACCGACGACCTGGTCTACTCGGCACCGTCGCACAGGTTCGATGGCAGTCAAGTGTGACTACGGGTGAATGCGAGCTGCAGTAAGGAATCTGCTGAAGTCGGTGCTGGGAAGTAGAGTCGTGGGAGTCTTTGTGTGCTTCCTTATGAGGCACGCCACTCCCAAGCTGAGTCGGATGGAGTTGCGTGCTCGGAAGGTTTTCGCTGCTGAGTTGGATGGAAGTTTGGCGGGGCGCGTTCGCCAACTCCCACAGCACTTTCGTGTGGGTTGGGTTACTCGCAGCGCCCTCGCTACCTTTTGTGAACGCTTGCTTGCCTTTATATGTTTGTGTTTGCTTGTGTGTTTCATATATTCTAGTTTCCTAGTGAAGCTCAATCTCTACTCAAATTCTCACTTAGTCTTTTGAGACCAACGCTACCGAATTCCTAGCGCAACATCATTCCCATAAGCAGAATCTCTCTCGCCGTCGTAGTGCTCTCCATAGTATTCCTTCACGTGCCTCTGCGCGCCACGCTGTGGGTGCCTCTGCACGCCACGTCAGCAGGAGCGGGAGCAGGGGGCGGCGGGAGTCCAGTGCAGCGACTGGCGATTGCGCTGCTGCAGGCGGTTTGTGGGAGAGAGGACGCTGGGATGCGCGCGGGGGAGGGGGAGGGAGGGAGGGGAGTAGTAGGGATAGCGGCTGATGGGGAGAAGGCGACGCAGGGGGAGGAGGGGAAGGAGAAGCAGGAGCAGGCGCGGGAGGAGGGGACGGTGGGCAGCATATGGCGGCAATATGCAGAGGAGCTGCTGCCGAGAGAGATAGAGGCACGTCGTGCTGCTTTGATGCCATGAGTAGTGTGGTGTGTGTGGTGTGCCGTGGTTCGGTATGGTATGATATGGTGTGGTGTGGCATGGCATGGTATGGAATGGCATATTACAGCTACCCCCATCCTCGTACGCTTGCGATGAGCACATATAGCATACGCTGATGATTTTGTACGTATCCTTGGATTGGATGGATGCAATTCTTTGAGACGTCTCAAAAACTCTCTTTCATCCTTGGACGGATGCAATTCCCGCAGGCATTTAACTTGCAGAGACCCATTACTATTAGGATGCTCAACGACTGAAAGTGGTTGAGTGGATTGACCAACGAATCATTCGTCCCTCTCTTCTCCTACTTCCCCTCGCCCACCATCTCTGTTCAGACTCTGGCCGATTGGAGAGAGGAGGAGTTAGAGCACCTGCAGTCGCCGCCAGCAGCAGCGGAGGTGCGGGCATACGCGGCAGAGATGGCAGCAATGGAAGCAGCAGTAGCTGCAGCCGTGCCAGGGGCAGGGAGGGAGAGAGCCCGCTGGGCTCTGCGTGTCGTCACCTCACGGTCCTTCTCCATCTCCCATGCTTCTCACCCTGCTAGTGCTGCCAGTGCTGCTGGTGCTGCCGAGCCTGCCGTCCCAGCTCATCCTGCCGAACCTGCCAAGGCGGCTGGTGCTGCGAAGTTGAGAGGAGCCACTGCGGACACACCACTCAGGGATGGGGGTGGTGGATCGGCGGAGCAGCTGCCATCTGCGTTTCAGGTATGTATCTCTTGCCATCCTCTGCCCTTCTGTGATGCTGGTTGGAGAGGCGCGGCTGGTGCTGCGTAGTTCAAAGGAGCCGCTATGGACACACCGCTCAGGGATGAAGATGGTGGATCGGCAGAGCAGCTGCCATCTGCGTTTCAGGTTGGTTCTTCCCTTACGATCCTCTGTCCTCTTGTGAGCCTGGTTGGATTGGCATGCATGGTTCCCCCAGGTGCAAATAGGTCTGTTTGTGCAAATAAGTAACCGCCCAGGTGTTCATATTGCGTGCTTCCCCCACAAACCCTCAGCTCTCTACTCCCTCTACTGGACAGGCCCAAATATGCCTGCAGCACTGCCACTCTTGGCACCGACTCAGCAACTCACCCTTGGCTCTTTGCTTCTCTACGCTTTATGCTCTCCCCTCATCCCCAGCTGCTGGTGCCGCTAGTGGACATGGCCAACCATGCCTTCAGCGCTGCCATGCCACCCGTTCACACGCACTCGTGCGGCCGTCTCACACCAATCCTCTCTCTCTCTCCTCTCCAACCATGGCAGGTGCTGGTGCCGCTAGTGGACATGGCCAACCATGCCTGCAGCGCTGCCACGGATTTGAATGCCGCTGTGCAGCCATCTGCCACGTGGCGCATCAGAAGTGGGCGGACGCAGGTAGGTGTGGTGGTGGGAGGAACAGGTGGTAACGCGTGGTTGGGTTGGGTGGAGTGGAGTGGAAGACGCGGTGAGAAATGCAGGTGATGAGGGCATCTGGACGAGGCCACATGCAAGGTGTAAGTGGAAGGAAGGAACCAAGACCATTCTCTGACACTCTTTTGTCTCTGCGCTTTGTCCCCTCATGATGACCTGGTGATCTCCATAACCCACATGAACCTTCACTTTTAGAAGTCAAGTCCCACCCTTTCCATCCTGTATACCGTTCTTTCACGGCTGCAGCGCAATTCTCCCAACCTCCCATCCATCCCATCCCAGCAACCAGAGCCCTGCATCCGCGCCTCCCCCTCCCTCCCTGCTTTGAGCTGCTTGCATCACACCCTCTGCGCCCCGGCGGCCAAGTGACCACCTCGTACAGCCCTTTTCAGAGGTTCTCAATAGTCACCTTCCTCGCCTTTCCAACCTCCCCATCCCATCATCCAGGGCTTTGCGTCCACGCCGTCCCCTCCGCGCTTTGAGCTACTCGCATCTCGCCCTCTGCGTCCCAGCGCCCAAGTGACCATCTCCTATGGCCCCCTCACCTCCAACCCCTCCATCCCACCCATCTTACCAACCAGGGCCCTGCATCCAGCCCTCCTCGCTTTGAGCTACTCGCATCTCGCCCTCTGCGTCCCGACGCCCAAGTGACCATCTCCTATGGCCCCCTCACCTCCAACCCCTCCATCCCACCCATCTTACCAACCAGGGCCCTGCATCCAGCCCTCCGCGCTTTGAGCTACTCGCATCTCGCCCTCTGCGTCCCGACGCCCAAGTGACCATCTCCTATGGCCCCCTCACCTCCAACCCCTCCATCCCACCCATCTTACCAACCAGGGCCCTGCATCCAGCCCTCCGCGTTTTGAGCTGCTCGCGTCTCGCCCTCTGCGCCCCGGCGCCCAAGTGACCATCTCGTACGGCCCCCTCACCTCGCTCGCCTTCCTATCCCACCCAACCCCTCCATCCATCCCATCCCACCAACCAGGGCTCGTCATCCGCCCCCGGCCCTCCGCGCTTTGAGCTGCTCGCATCTCGCCCACTCCGTCCTGGCGCCCAAGTGACCATCAGCTACGGCCCCCTCACCTCCCTCGCCTTCCTGCTCTCCTTCGGCTTCCTCCCCCGCAGCAACCCCGCCAACCGAATCGCCATCTACTCTCACTCAGAGGTAATGTGCGGAAAATGAAAGAAAGAGTGTGGAAAATAATGTGCAGTTCAATTTTGGTACCCCAACCCAACCTCTACTGGCTGGGATCTCCCGGTAGTCCAATCTATCTGCCAACTCAACGTTTTAGACCCAGCCGAATCTCCATCTCATCCTTCCCGTCCCCTCTTCAATCTGAATCCGTTTGCCCACCAAACCCTATGCCTTCGAACTCGATGAATCAAGTCTTATTCTCATATCTAACACTAAGTTTTTTCACCAGAACTTGAGCATTTCATTTGGGAGATTCCAGTATCCAAACGGCATTTAACCTCCACAACTACCGTGCTCTCCCCACCAATTTTTCTTGAGCATTCTCAGAAACCAGCTAGCGTGATTTCACCATCGCAACTCAAACCTCCCATGCTTTCCCACTTATTCCGCAGCAAATGATGGACGATGTGGAGGAGAGGGTCACTCGCCTGCGGCTGGTGCATCAACTCACTTGCCTCCCCACCTCCCATGCCCCCACCTGCTGTCGTAGCAAATGATGGACGATGTGGAGGAGAGGGTCACGCGCCTGCAGCACAAGCGGCACCTGCTCTCACAGATGACCTCAGAGGACGCCCCTCTCCTCGCCTACACCGGTAAGCCCCTCCCCTCTGCTCGCCTTTACTGGCAAGCCCCTCGCCTCTGCTCGCCTTTACTGGCAAGCCCCTCGCCTCTTCTCGTCTCCACTGGCAAGCCCCTCGCCTCTTCTCCTCGCCTGCACTCACCTCCTCTTGATCTCGCTTGCTCACTCCCTGTCCTTTCCACCCCTCGCCTATCCACCTTGTTTGCCTCTCTGTTCCCCCATCCAGGCGGCCTAGCAGCAAGGTTGATGGAGTGTCTGCTAGTGCTACATGCATCATCAGCAGACGAGCTCGCTCATCTCAACCACCACTGGACTCACCTGCCCCACTCTCACTCACTTTCTCCCTGTCCTTTCCACTCTCCATCCCTCATGCCCATCCAGGCGGCATAGCAACGAGGTTGATGGAGTGTCTGCTGGTGCTGCATGCATCATCAGCTGATGACCTGATCATCTGGACCACCACTGGACCGCCTCTCGCTCCCTCGCTGCAGCCAATGTCTCCCCACGCACACGCTCTGTGGCAGGTATGTTGCCTTGCCATGCCACTTCCCGTATTACCTGTCACCATACTGCACCGTGCTGCACCGTGCTGCTGCGCCATTCTGCGTCGTGCCTCACTGTGCCACGCCTTCCCGCCTCTCTTTTGAATGCCCCCAACAGCCAAGCAGCTGGTGGATCGCTGCAGAGAGCTCTTGAACGACTACCCAACCACACTGTCAGCCGATGAGGCACTGCTGGAGCGGCTCAAGGGAGGCGTGGCGAGTGATGAGGAGAGTGAGGGGGTCAGGGGCAGTAAGCATGAGCAGGAGGAAAATTCCAGGCGGCGCATGCAGACAGCAGTGGAGTACCGAGTGGAGGAGAAATGGATCTTTGCAGACGCGGTTGCTCGCTACAGCCGCATGGTAGTGTGAGGCTGGCAGTGTTACCGTACGTCAAGTCGTGACTCGTAAGTACAATCAGCTAGTGCCTCCAACCATATGACGAGCCTGATTGATTGTGTACAATTGCTTCGCAAATGCACGTGGTGGTGGCGTCTTATCAAGGAGCTGTGAGATTGATCCATTAGTGTACCAAACCAGCTTACCAAGACTGACAAGCAGTGTGTAGGATCAGCGAAGTTGTGGTGTCAATGGTCTTGATTGATGTATGTTTTGACAATCCCTTCTCTTTCCGCCATTCTAGATTTGCAACTTGTATGCCTGAGCTGTCAGTAACAAACAGGTGGGCTGCGGAGGTCTTACTTCCATCAACTCGTATGGTTATTAGAACGACAAGACAACAAACCCCATGGAATGGATGGAAAATCCCTGTTAACTGTGAGCTTTGAGCGTTGTCTTAGAGAGCCAGTTTAAACAAAACGTCAACTTAATAACTAGTTTCGGTTATTGCGAACCTTCATCAGTACATACAAGCCTGAGAATAAGAATCTGGAATGAACAATAGATAACTAATTTCGGACTACATACACCCACCGTACGGAGCATTGCCTTTGATTTGGAGCTTGGGATGAAACGGGATACCGGTAGATCTTCAGTGCTGTGTTGGTGAAAGAATTATTGCAATCAAGGAACAGCCACGGCCAAGGCATTCTGGCAGCCACTCTCGGTGGCTAAGTTACTTCCTTCACTGTACCATCGTTTTCACCACACGGTGCGCCCTTCGATCAAGCCGTATGACATTACTGATGAATGGTTGCCACCCGCAGATGTAGGTCTTCCATCCAATTGAGACTTTCATAGCTCAACCCAAACACGCACACTCAAGTGCATGAGTGCTCAAATCAAATTCTGCTGCTGCTTGCTAAGGTAGACAGAGTCATGCTAAGCTGCTATGCTGATGAGCGGACAGAGTCACGCTTAGCTGCTACTTGTGACTGAACCTGCAAATGATGAGGCAAAAAGGGCGTGGATAGGAGAGAACCAACGCAGCATACACCTCAGTAAAAAATAGACTTGTGGCCGCTAGATCAGGGAAACAAAAACAGCAGAAACGTGAACTGATGTACCACGCAGGTGAAAGGAACAATGCTGCTACCTGCAAGAATCAATGCTACCGAATGCATGGTGATTGAGATGCAGATAAGGCTGCATTCAAAACGATTAGCTGCAATTAATCTTGGGCCACCTACCCCTCCATCATCACATACCATACCACATTCCTAGTGCATGCATACCATCGCATACCATACCACATTCCTAGTGCACGCATACCATACCACATTCCTAGTGCATGCATCAGTGGATCGCAGTCTCGGCGGAGTTTCAGGTTAAGCGTCAGATCAAATGCAGGGAATCGTTTATTACACAAGCACACATGCTGCCACATGCATGCACCCATGCCTTCCTGACATGGACCTTTGATTCAAATCAAAGCAACTTTTGGGTCGACTCAAAGCCACTTTAAAGTCGACTCAGAAGCAAAAAAGCTAGAGAGTTGACAAGGAGGGCGCTTACTGTATTCTCATCACGTGAATGTAGCGCTCGTCCTTCCTTAGGATGACGCTAGGAAACTTGGGCTCGTTCACCTGCCACAAGGGCACGCAGACATGTATCTCCCTTCATATAGTGAGTGTGTATACTTTTGAGTGTCCATGCACGCAAAAGGAGATTAGAATGGTTGAGGCAGAACAGGGCGTGACAACAAAGGTAGACTGCTGAATGGACAAGGAGGCTGGCCTTCGAAATTGGAAAGAAGGGATGTTGATTGTGGTTGCATGTGGTCAGGTGGGTGCATGTGAAAAGGTTTTGCCTGGCATATGCAAAGGTCTGTGTCAAGATTGGGATGAGTTTAGCAGCAGGGAGAGGAGAGGCGTGAAGATAGAACGTGTCCATATTCAGTGGTGGTGGAAGCTGTTACTGTGGCGATGTGTCCAGAAGCATTGAACTTATCCAGTGGCGGTCAAGGGTGCTACGATGTGTCCAGATATGACGAACGCATTCAGTGGCGGCAGAGGTTGATAGCAATGCGTCCAGATGCAATGGACTTTGTACCGCGTTGGGGAAACCCTGCAAAAAAAAAGCAAGGAGGAGACAGAAACATCCAGGGGTACAGAGTGGTAAAGAGATGTTCAGAATGGTATGGGTCTGTGGAGGAAGCAGCATATCATGAGACACTGTGCAGATGTGCTCATGACATTGGATAGTAGAAGCGGTGAAAAGATATCCATGGAAAGGAATTGATGATAAGATGTAACCCACAGCATTTAAACAGGCTGACCTGTGTTTCAAGACAGAAGCCTGCATGCTGCTGATAAGCTGTTCCTCCCTTCCCTGCCACCCGCTCACACACAAGCAACGCGATGTAATGCCATGTATTGTCAGAAGGAGAACGCCTGGATAAATAATAATCAAGGCCATCTAATTCTCAGAGAGTCACACGGGCATGCTATCCGGAAATCAGGGTTAAACTCGGAAAACGGACAGGGTTGCCGCACCTTTGAACGAACCATCTAGGAAGTTGCCTGTGTAGAACTGCATGGCAGGGGCATTAGTGGACAGGGTCATAACGATGCCTGTTTCCGGGTGCCGCACTCGGGCAGCCAGAAACAATTTCTGCCCTTCCACCACTTCCCCTGCTGCTTCATCTTCATTTGTCCCCCCACCCGCCGTTCTTCCTTCCGTTCCTTCTGCTCCTGCCTCTTCCCCAGTCACCAGATGTTCCCTGCTCCATGTGTGTGTGCTGTGCAACACGTAGTTGTGATCGTACCCGCCTGCCACGTCACCCATGCGTGCACCAATCGGGAACTCCCTTGAGAGGAAGTCAAAAGGGGTGTCCGCTACCTGTGATGCAATGGTGGTGGGAGTTGGTTTGGAAAAGAAAAGAAAGGGCAGCAGCAAAGTGGTTCAATGATCCTCTCAAAAGCAGCTAAATTAGGCAGGTACCTTCGAATAATGGTTCAAGGGTCTAAAATTGCTCCCAGAGAAGCTGGTTCTAGACCTTCGATCGATCTAAGTTGAAATCAAAATTTAGGAATTCTCAAAAGCGATCTATTCTTTGGGTCTAGAAAATTGTCTCCAGAGCAGCTGCACGTGGGAGTCAGAGCAGCTGCACCTGGGAGTCAGAGCAGCTGCACGTGGGAGTCAGAGCAGCTGCACGTGGGAGTCAGAGCAGCTGCACCTGGGAGTCAGAGCAGCTGCACGTGGGAGTCAGAGCAGCTGCACGTGGGAGTCAGAGCAGCTGCACCTGGGAGTCAGAGCAGCTGCACGTGGGAGTCAGAGATGCCATGCTAGAGAAGGCGTACCGGCAGGATTTCACCCGTGGGAATATGGTTGGCATTGATTGGCGTGTAGTGGGACGCGTTGACCCGCACAACGTGGTCGTGCACTGTTCCACTGGCATGGCCGCCCAAATTCCAATACCTGCCGTGATGTGGGAAGTGGGGAGGGGGCGGGTTTGGTCGTGTGGGTGGCAAGGGGATGTGGATGGAGCGACTGGGAGAGGGTTGTGGTTGGGGGTTGTGGTTGGGGGTTGTGGTTGGGGGTTGTGGTTGAGACAGTGGCGTTAGAGCTGATACAATATGGAACCAAGAACACTGAAAAACGATTGGTTGGAATCGCCCTATACCCGCTTTGCAGGGATGGCATAGATGTGGCGTGCCATACACACATGTGTTGTGCCTTACACACATGTGATGCGGCAGACACACATGTGATGCGCCATACACACATGTGATGCGCCATACACACATGTGATGCGCCTTACACACATGTGATGCGCCTTACACACATGTGATGCGCCATACACACATGTGATGCGCCATACACACATGTGATGCGCCTTACACACATGTGATGCGCCATACACACATGTGATGCGCCTTACACACATGTGATGCGCCATACACACATGTGATGCGCCTTACACACATGTGATGCGCCTTACACACATGTGATGCGCCTTACACACATGTGATGCGCCTTACACACATGTGATACGCCTTACACACATTTGATACGCCTTACACACATGTGATACGCCTTACACACATGTGATACGCCTTACACACATTTGATACGCCTTACACACATGTGATACGCCTTACACACATGTGAGACGCCTTACACACATGTGATACGCCTTACACACATTTGATACGCCTTACACACATGTGATACGCCTTACACACATGTGATACGCCTTACACACATGCGATACGCCTTACACACATGTGATACGCCTTACACACATGTGATACACCTTACACACATGCGATACGCCTTACACACATGTGTTGCGCCTTACACACATGTGTTGCGCCGTACACACATGTGATACGCCTTACACACATGTGATACGCCTTACACACATGCGATACGCCTTACACACATGTGTTGCGCCTTACACACATGTGATACGCCTTACACACATGTGATACGCCTTACACGCATGTGATACGCCTTACACACATGTGATACGCCTTACACACATGTGATACGCCTTACACACATGTGATACGCCTTACACACATGTGATACGCCTTACACACATGTGATTCGCCTTACACACATGTGATACGCCTTACACACATGTGATACGCCTTACACACATGTGATGCGCCATACTGACAGGAGCATCCCTGTCAACAGCATGTGCCGCCTTCCCCACCACCATGTCCCCATCACCCACCAGCCTGTAGCTCACCCTAGGAGTGCATATCAGTTTCCCTTATGCACCCAAACACGCACATGTGATGTGCCATACTGACGGGCGTGTCCCGGTCAACAGCATGAGCCGCCATGACCACCAGCATCTCCCCATCGCCCACCAGCCTGTAAGTCACCCGCACCTCCACCCGCCCTGGGAACCCCTCCTCCCCGTCCCCACTCGCCAGCGCCAGATTCAACTCCGTGCTACTGCCTGATGATTCAGATGCTCTTTCCTCCTCCTCTGCTGCTGCTGCTCCTGCTGATGATGATACAGCGGATCCTATTTTGTCAAGTTCATCCTTGCCCACCACACGCCATATTCGCTTGTCAAATCCCACTTTGCCACCTGTCAGCAGAAACATGTTCAAGTTTGCCAAGCAGAACAAACATGGCATCCCATTAGACTCCCTTAGTGCATGTCAAGTTTCAGCACAGTGAAATCGCAGATAACATATGAATCATGCTCACACATCTATCCCTCCCTGGCTCTCATGCAAGCATGCATGCTCGCACACACACACGCACCATGATCCTCGCTCACCCCTCACCATGCAGTGTGTTCGGGCGAGGGCCATCGTTAGCCGTCAGATGGTGGATCTGACCGTCCAGATTGAATTGAGCTCCTGCAATGCGATTGGCCACTCGGCCAACCACACAGCCAAAGTATGGCGATGTCCCATCCTGCACCATGACATAGCAACATGAAGAAGTAAAAACAAACGAAGAAAAATTCCAACAAATAATTGCTGGTTATCATATTACTTCCTGAATTTGTTTGTTTGACGATGAGCAAGGAGCTTAAGCAAGAGGATACTGGCACATATGCTCACTTGTACCCCATATGGTAGCAAACACACTTGTTAACCGGAAACATACCACAATGTACAACGTTAATAACCGATTGCATGGCTTATCGTTTTCATGACTGCCAATGCTACTAGAACTGCCAATGGTACTAGAACTGTACAGTGCAATGAATGCTTGCACCTGGTAAGGCTGCTATTACCTGGTAAGGCTGCTATTACCTGTTAAGGCTGGTAAGCCTTGCATTACCTGGTAATGCTTCTATTACCTGGTAAGGCTGAGCGGTGTCGAAGCCAAGAACAATATCATGCAGCTGACCTGAGGGAGGGTGAGAAAGGGAGAGAGAGGCCGATAGAAATGAGGGAATGTCAGCGGTGCAGCGAAGGGAGAGATAGAGGGAAGACGATAAACGGCAAGAGAGGGAGATTAGCGATGAGAGGGAGATTAGCGATGAGAGGGAGATTAGCGATGAGAGGGAGATTAGCGATGAGAGGGGGAGCCAGGAAAACGAAGTCTATGAAGGGAGTGCGGGAACGATGCCAGAAAATCTATACGATGGTAAGGTGGGGAATTGGAAAACGTGGAGGGACGGAAAAGGATATGAGAATTCGGAGCGAACCGTGTGAATCTGGAACGGTAAGGCTGGTGACAGTGGCGCCAAGGTTGGTGATGGTAGCTGTGAGGCCCCCGCGCTGCAGCTTGAAGAGCCTCACGTCGGGGTCCGGCGAAAATGCTGGCGACGAGATGTCGCTCGCCATTGACAAACGCGCAACCGTCAGAACGATGTACGCGGCGAAGCTATTGACAGTACTTTTTGGACCAGATGTGAGGAATGACCACTGGTTTCAGGAAGGGAATGAATTGATAGGGGGAACTGAGGACACGGATTGGAATTTGGAGCACCAGCCAGCTGCATATGGCATTGTACGCGTTAGTGTTGAGCAGATTCTCCTTGCGAAGGAAAATCGGCTAAAATGGCAGTGCGATCTGAATTCGGAGAATTAAAAGACGTATTCCCTAATAAATGGTCAATTCTGACTGAAGAGAAAGCGTTATATGCAGCGTCGCGTCACAATAACGATTCCCGCGCGAATACAAGCCCAGCGCAAATCCCAAGGCGGATGAATGCTGTTCTCTCAACTTCCATGTGCTGCAGTATTTCTGAACTCTGGGAAGTACCTTCACATTCACCACTCATTCATACTTCTGAACCGAAATATGAAGCTCTAAAACCCCATGATATTCCCCCTATCTCCTGTGGACACCAACAGCAGCGCAGAGACACGAGTTTTCCACTACCAGTCGCTGATCATCCTCATTCCTTGTCTGCCTCTACTATTTTCTGATAACTACCTCCCAGAATCGCCGCGGATCGTCAGGTGTCTCAAGCTGATATGACAAAGCCGCGTCCGTACAACCTGAACAGTCAAGAGATGTTGCCTGCGAAACAGTCGGACGCTGTTTAGAAGAAACAAGTGATCTGTAGAACTCGAACCATTGAATGAAATCGGTGACGTCAGGTCCAATACGGTTCCGATCCCGCATCGCCGGCATGCGTTGAGAAGCCTAACCAGGGAACTAACAGTTTTTGTCTGTATTCATAGCTATGCACCTATGGAGAACCGCAGGTGACCTTGGAGTCGTCTCGAAAGGCATCTAGCCAGATATTTAACAGCTCTGTCGATCATGACGGTCATGCATCTACCGAAGACCACAGGTGGCTTCGCGCTTCCGCACTCTCCTCCTCGCCATTCGCGCCGCGCGTTGCTCCGCCATCGGCGGCAGCGATGCATGGTCCTGCTGGTGGTCGCGTGTGTGCTCGTCGTCATGCTGCTCTTCGTCTCCCTCCACCTGCCGTCTGTAGATTCACTCCTGCCACGTGGCAAGCAGGTAATGGACGTTATTATATGACAGAGTCGTTGTCAGATAGTTTTCCAAGCTAATCCAATGACCGATCGTCATGGCTTGTAAGTCGAATTCAAATTAAGCCGAGCAGTAATGAACTAGGAACCCACGACGTAGTTGACACAAACGCTTTTCGAAATCAACAGGATTCGTCTACGTCTCCCTATCCGTCCCACCTGATCGCTTCGCAGGCTACTCCTTCGCCCGCGGCCCCTCAATTTACGCAGAAATCCAACAGCGTCGCAAACAACGGCTCACAGGTCGCTACGATCCGTCTCCCTCCTGTCCGTCCGTTTCAAATCGTCCAAGCACTTCACTGCCGACACCCGCAATCCTGCATCCCATCCGTCTTCCTCTGCTCCCAACGCCCCATTCCTGCGCTTCCGCTTCCCGTTTCCTCATCCCCCCACACCCCTTACCCGTCCACCTTCCCCCCCTCTCCTTTCTCCTTCTGCCAGCCATCCATCCGCGTGGCCCTCGCCACTCTCCGCGCCGATCCGACGTGGCAGCAGCTGCTGGATCCCGACTCCGCGGTGCGCCAGCTCAGCGACCAGATCAGCCTGGGGAAGGCGTATCTGGCACGCGCGCGCGATGCGGGGGAGAGGGAGTTCGGCGACGAGATGGAGCGGGGCGTGCGAGCCGCAGAGGCGTTCCTCGCTCGCTCCATTGCTATTACGAGGTGCGGCATTGTAGACGCACTCTTCTTTATCACTGCTCGCTTCCCTATTATCGTTGCTCATTCCTCAGTGTCAACTCTTCTCCACTTCACTCTACTTCTCCACCACCCCATACGTTTCAACTCCGTCCTATTTTCACCATCCCAGTCAAGCACTTCGAATAGTGCAAGCGCATGCTAATAACACAGTTCTTTATCAAGAGCTGACTTATGGTACACGTCTCCCTCTTTGACCACCCTCTTCCTCCTGCCACCAGCCAAGCAGTGTACAAGCAAGAGGCGCGGGCACACATAGCGAACATGAGCGCGCTCATTCTTCAGGCCAAGGAGATGCACTATGACATGTGAGTGGGGCATGTGAGTGACATGTGGGTGGGGCCATGTGAGTTACATGTGAGTGGGGCAGCATGACTTGTGAGTGGGGCAGCATGACATGTGAGTGGGGCAGCATGACATGTGAGTGGGGCAGCATGACATGTGAGTGGGGCAGCATGACATGTGAGTGGGGCATGTGAGTGACATGTGAATGAGTGACATGTGAGTGCAGCGGTAGCGCATGCGAGTGGTGGTGTGTGTGTGTTTCCCTGGTTCCAAACGTCGAAATATTCTAAACTGAAGGTGCCTGTTTAGAGATGTCGCAAAGCTCAAGAGTGTTCTCCCTGTTCTGAAGCGCCTCAACACTCAAAATCATACTGCCCTCCACCCCTCTCGCACTGTTCAGAGCGGCGGCAATGGCAGCGCTCAAGGAGAAAGTGGCCAAGGCAGAAGAGAAGGCATCCAAGGCATCAGCGCAGTCCACTCTCGCCTCTCAGGTGCGCTCTGGTGACCTTGAAGCTGAGTTGGGATCAGTCCATATGTTGTGTCCTCCCATCAGGGCCTGCCTTTACCTGCATCTATCTCCCAAGCACCATGTACGAATTTGCTGCTGTTCACCGCACTGCACCCCTCCATCCCCTTCCAGGTGGTATTGGAGTCGATGCCCAAGCCCATGACGTGTCTGTACATGCAGTTGTCTTTGAGAGGACACCTCATCACCACCCTTTACCACACTCCATCCCTCATCCCACCACCAGGTGGTATCAGAGTCGATGCCCAAACCCGTGACGTGTCTGTACATGCGGCTGGCGAGGGAGTGGGCTCTGCAGCACTCTTCTGCGGTCTATGACGAGGCTGTACCCGCGTCTATCTGAGGCACCTTTCACCACCATGCTTCACTGCACTGCACCCCCCCATCCCGCCTCTAGGCAGTATCAGAGTCGATGCCCAAGCCCATGACGTGTCTGTACATCCGGTTGCCTTTGAGGATACCTCATCACCACCCTTCACCGCACTCCACCCATCCATCCCGCATCCAGGTGGTATCAGAGTCGATGCCCAAGCCCATGACGTGTCTCTACATGCGGTTGGCCAGGGAGTGGGCTCTGCAGCACTCCTCTGCTGCACACGGAGGAATGGACGCCGACACACACCCCTTCCAAATACACCACAGCCTGGTGGGTTGCACGCGCCTCTCTGCTGCACCTACCACTGCCACACTAAACAGTGCCGCACCTAGCAGTGTTGCACCTAGCACCTAGCATGAGCAGTGCTTTTGAGACGTCTCGAAAGCAGTGAGCAATACATACCTGAGCCCATTATTCAGCAGCAATGTGCTGCTCATTTCGTCTTTGTCTCCTTGGTCCTTCCAATGTCCATGCACATGCAACAGCTCTTGCTTTTGAGGATTCTCAGAAACAACCAAGAGTGAGAGCTGTGGGACACTTGCCTGGGGACTCTCAGTCTATCACTCATGCCGCTGCCCTCTTTGACCCACACCACTGCCCTCTTTGACCCACACCACTGCCCTCTTTGACCCACACCACTGCCCTCTTCTCTTCTTCTCCCAGCCTCCAGGCACGCCTAACAGCTCTCGTTTAGTAGACACCATACTGCAGCACGTGTGTATCTTCAGTCACAACGTGCTGGCCGTGTCTGCTGCTCTCAGCTCCAATGTGCTCTCCTCCCATCTGCTTTGCTCTCAACGTAATGAATTCACAACCCACTGCCCTCTTTTCCTCCCTTCTGCCAGCCCCCAGGCTCGCCCAACAGCTCCTGTCTGGTCGACACCTTACTGCAGCACGTGTGCATCTTCAGTCACAACGTGCTGGCCGTGTCTGCTGCCCTCAACTCCTCTGTGCTCGCCCATCATTTCTGAGGCCTCTCAAAAGCCCACCACCTGCTGTTCTCTCAACTTCGCAAATCCACACTCCACCGCCCTCTTTCTCTCCCTTCTGCCAGCCCCCAGGCACAGCCAACAACTCCCGCCTGGTCGACACGTCGCTGCAGCACCTGTGTATCTTCAGCGATAATGTGCTGGCCGTGTCTGCTGCTCTCAACTCCACCGTGCTCTCATCTCACGACCCCTCGCGCCTGGTCTTCCACATTGTCACCGACGCCACCTCCTTCCCAGCCTTTGTGGTGAGAAGAGATGACTCCCGGCATGTGCGCTCTTTGATGAGTGGTGCTGAGTTCTAAGTTTACCTGTTTTGATGTGCCACAATTCACGCCTGGTCTTCCAAGTCATCACCGATGCCACCCCCTCCCTTCGCCCACACAGCTGTGGTTCTCCCGCCACCTGCCGTGCGGCGAGTGAAGGGCAAGCGAGTGCAGGTGTGTTACCTCGCGTTTCTGATAAAATCTCCAATAATCACCTTTCCTCTTCTCCTGTTCCCCCACCCCACACCCACAGGTGTGGTTCTCCCGCCACCCGCCTGGCCTGGCGTCACTGGAAGTGCGCCGGGTGGAGGGCGAGAGCGGGAATCGTTGCAGAGTGTTCGTGAAGCTGTCAAAGGACCACACTTTCATCCCCTTCCCCTGCTCTCCAGGTGTGGTTCTCCCGCCACCCGCCTGGCTCGGCATCGCTGGAGGTGCGGCGGGTGGAGGGCGAGAGCGGGTGGCTGAACGCGTCCTTTGCGCCCGTGCTCAGGCAGATGCAGGACGCCCATGCCAAGAGCTTCTATTTCTCCGCTGCTGCTGCTGTGAGTGCATTGGGGAAGATTGGGCTGTGTTGTGGATGGGTGAGTATGGGAGCACTGGGGGTGCTACGGCAGATGCAGGACGCCCATGCCAAGAGCTTCTATTTCTCCGCTGCTGCTGCTGCTGTGAGTGCAGGGGGGAGAGCTGGGAGGGAGGGGAAGAGCTGGGAGAGATTCAGGAGGGGGAGGGGGAGGGGGAGGGGGAGGGGGAGGGGGAAGGGGAAGGGGAGTGGGGGAAGGGGAAGGGAAGGGGAAAAGGAGCGGGCTGTGTGGGCGCTTTGGGTTCTGCGGCAGCTTCTAATTGCCCGCTGCTGCTGACTTGAGTGGAAAAAGGGGGGAGGTGCATGCTGAGGCGTGATGGGGGGTCATGAGGGGTGATGTGGGTTAATGGGAGGAGATGTCAGGTGTTGAGGGGTGATAAAGTTCTTGTTAGAAAAGTTGGGGTTGCACCTCAACTCCAAATTCTGTCAATAACTTAATCACCCATTTTGTATTCTTTCAGTTGCACGCACCCAGACACACATCCAACCCCCCCTCCTCCCCCCCACAGGGCGAGGGCAGCAGCGACCCCATCAAGTTCCGCAACCCCAAGTACATGTCCCATCCCTCCCCTTCCCTCCCCTTCCCTCCCCTTCCCTCTCCACCAAACAACCCCCCCCCACACACACACAGGACGAGGGCAGCAGCGACCCCATCAAGTTCCGCAACCCCAAGTACATGTCGCTGCTCAACCACCTGCACACCCAACCCACACACACAACCACTCCCCACCCAATACACACACACCCTCAACCCACAGGGCGAGGCAAGCGACCCCATCAAGTTCCGCAATCCCAAGTACATGTCGCTGCTCAACCACCTGCGCTTCTACCTGCCCCTCCTCTTCCCCGCACTGCACCGCATCCTCTTCCTCGACGACGATGTCATCGTGCAGAGGGACCTCTCTGCTCTTTATTCCCTTGACATGAACGGGTGCGTTCTGCTTCCGCCCTTGCCTGCACTTCTTCTGCCCCCCCATTCTCTCTTTCCTTCCCCACGTTGCACCGCATTCTCTTCCTTGACGGTGACGTCATTGTTCAGCGAGACCTCTCTTCCCTCTTAGCCCTCGACATGAACGGGTGGGTTCCAGCCTTGCGTGCACTACACTCTTTATGCTGTTCCTTCTCTCCTCTTCACCGCGCTGCACCGCAATCTCTTCCTCCAAGAGGATGTCAACGTGCAACGAGACCTCTCTGCTCTCTTCTCTCTCAACATTAACGGGTGGGTTCATCTTCTGTCTGGACTATCATGGGTGTGCTCTGCTCTCTTGATGCATGTGCAAACTCATCGTTCAGGGTTGCTTTCACAAAATCATGTATCCCTATCCGCCTCAATGCCTATCATAGCTGTTTGGGTGCAAGGGGTCGTTCCACTGCTTCCACTGCTACCTCGACTCCACAGCCACTCCTCTCCAGTCTCTGACAAACACAACTTGTGGCTCCTTCAGTTGGCCCCCGTCTCCCCTACTGCCCCCTCCCTTCCCCCCATCAGTGCCGTGAACGGAACAGTGCAAACATGCAAGGGGTCGTTCCACCGATTCGTTACCTCAACTTCACAGCCACTTCGCTCCAGTGTCTGGCCTTACAACTGTTCTTGCCTTCTCTTGTTGTCCCCCCACTCTCTCCCATCAGTGCCGTGAACGGTGCAGTGGAGACGTGCAAGGGGTCCTTCCACCGCTTCCACCGCTACCTCAACTTCTCTGACACTCGGCTGAGAGGACGCTTTGACCCCGAGGGCTGTGCGTGGGCATATGGCATGAACGTGTTCGACCTGGATGGGTGGCGGCAGGCCAATGTGACTGCCATGTATCACTACTGGCAGGAGCAGGTGAGTGGGGAATCGAGAGAAAAGGCACACAAAGCTTGGGTTTGTGGTAACTTACATGGCATATACCTGCTTGATATGAACGTGTGCTCCTGGTCTGCAATCTACCCTCGCATGCCATGGCTTGTTCGTTTTGTTTTATTTTGTTTTGTCATTTGGCATTGGCTTGCAGAATGTTGACCATTCATTGTGGAAGCTGGGAACGCTTCCGCCAGGCTTGCTGGCCTTCAACGGGCTCACACATCCCATCGACCCATCGTGGCATGTCCTTGGGCTTGGCTACAATCCCCATTTGGACACGACAACTATTTCGAAGGCAGCGGTTATACACTGGAATGGTAACCAGAAGCCATGGCTGAAGATTGCTTTGCCAAACTATCGGAGCCTATGGACTAAGTACGTAAATTTTGATGATCCGTGGCTTTCAGACTGCGGTGTAACATGATGTAGGATCTCCATTGGCATTATATTGTGTATGGCATCTCGCTTATTTTGTGTATGCTGCTGCAAATATGTGAACGGGCTCGAAGCCTGGAAAAGCGTGTGTTTGTAAGGAGGATCGCATGTTCCGCGTGGTTGGACCAACCCGTGTCACATGAAAATGCTGCGCAAGCAGGAATAGCACCCTTGAAAAGTCCCGCACATTGCGGCTGGCCTGATTGTTCGGTAATCGTGCGGTTCGGCTGACAGAACTAGTCCCGCCGCGCGCCCACCTTCAATTGAGCGACACGTCCGAACTGAAGCAACGGACACCGCAGCGCGCATTTATAAATTCCTCTGACAAACCGCCAGCACTGGGCAAACGTGCAATGACTTTTGTGATTGCCTGCAGTGAGAGATCATGCATCTATGGAACTACAGACCCCCAGAGCTGTTTCGCATAAAAGCACCGTACTACTAGCACCCCCAATCAGACTTAACCGATAGCATTGAGCTTTTGTCAACACGTTTCCCTTCCAGTTTGAATTGAATGAGGTCAACCTTCCCATCCCATGCAAACGCCCCACCGTCTCTTAGCAAATACAGTATCCGTTGGCTTTGCGTCACATTCCTCCATTGACTTTTCCGAAGCTTGTGCTTCCTATCATCCGCCTTACACGAGATTACTGAGGGTTGAGCTGTCCTTGCAATCCTGTACTTCCGTTCCGAGTCTTGAACCCGCTGCGAAGTCAAGAAGCTAGGACCGCTTTAGATATCCGAAGTCCTAATGCACCAGTTGTGATTAGAACCATACATAACATTTCTTGACATCACACTCCCCGTTTAGAGAGGTAAACCAGAAAGAGAACGCGTAGTAATAACTTAACTTCGTCTCTTGAGAAGTAGTAATACGCCAGGAGATATGGCGGGAAGCCATCCAATGCCGGCGGACGAGGAGGAATTTCACGACGCCATCCACGCAAACGCCATGCTCAATGCGGCAGAGGATTTCAAGCCGTCCGATTACAGCAACATCATCCGACGGTATTCGCACCTCGGGGCCACGCACCCGAGTAACCCGCTCGCTGTCGCCAAAGCCGGCGAAGAGGATAAATCCGCCGGGGGGAAGACGCGCCGGTCGCAGTCCACGGGCGGAGGCGTGAAGAAGGGCAAGGGGTCATCTGTGGCATCGACGCTCGGGCGCGCGGCGGCGCGCGTCGGAAGGACGCTGGGCGCGAAGGGCGGGTCGCTGGCCAAGTCCAAGTCTGCCGTGGCGCCCATTCAGGTGGCTTTAATCGCAGCCAAGTCTAGACCGAAACCTAGCTAATTTGGAAATGAGAGGGGAGTAAAATGAGGGGTGCCGCTAGGTTCCTACAAAAGCTTCCCGTCCAAGCGTTGAGGCCTTAGATAACCGCAACTGCGGAGATAGTCCGCTGGCAGCACAATCTGTGCGAGTTGTCTCAGAACTAAGCGACGCGGATATGCCAAAGTCGAAGCGCGAAACCTGTCGATGGTGGATGTAGAGTCTCCCGCTTTACTGCTGACAGTGGTTGATACAGAATCGTTCCTCATTCCCGGTCATCTCCCATTTCCCAGTCTTCTCTCGTTCCTCACACGCGTACATGTACCGACTAGCTCATCTCGCTCTTCTTTCCGTGTGCCCCTCTCTCCGCCCCTGCTAGCAGTCCGACGACGAGTCATCCAAGGTCTCCGAGCAGCCGTCGATTCCCATCGTCCTGCAACCCTTCATGGGATCGTACGGTTCAGAGGTAACACCGGGCGTTTCCATTCTCGTTTTTCGCGATCATGCAATTAGGGCGCTTAACTTGTACGACGGTATTTTGGACCTTGAGATCGGTCTGCATGATTGCAGCTGTATTTCCGTCAGCTGACGAGTTTACCCTCAGGTGGTGCTTCATACTATCCCTGTTGTCCCTGTCTAACTCATTCTTAATTTCTTTCTCAATCCACACCTGTCTATATTCCCTGCTTCCCCCCTGTGCTCCGCCGTGTGACCCACCGAACCTACTTTTCCGGACAACGCCGAACCTGCTCTCCCCATCGACTCCGCCGAGCCTCAACAGAAGCAGTCAGAGGTGGTGAGTCACGCCCCAATGCATCTGCTCCCAATACAATGCGCATTCCACGCCGCATCCAGCTGAACCGAGCCACGATCTGCCGTTCGACCGGCCCCGTCTCACGCGCTGACCGCTTGTCCGTCCGTTTTGAGATATTTTAAAAGACGCACATTCCATTCCATGCCGCGCTGCCACGTGGGACCATATCATGCCGTGCAACCGGCATCTCACGCGCTGACCCTTTTTCCGTCCAACCAACGGCGCGTGCGTGCAGACGAAGCAGCTCCAGGAGGAGAATCGACGGCTGCGGGAGAGGATCGCGATGCTGGAGGCTATTCACGCCGAGGTGCGACGGGGAACAGGGGGAGGGGGGAGATTGGGGAGATGGGGAGGAGTAGAGACGCAGAGGGAGCATAGGGGAGAGACTCTGAGTGCGAGTGCATGCGGGAAGAGCTTTCAGGCAGGAAGGCAGAGGGACTTGGAGCTCTGGCCTCGTGTATCCCGTCATAGTTTATCCGTTTCCTTCTTCCCGCGCGTTCACGTATCTCGTTCCGCCTCCCCCTCTCTCGTCGTCGTTGTTGCGGGAAGGAGTATAACGCGCCGACGTAGCGCGCTGTCACTTACCTTGCCCTCCCCCTCTCGCCTTTCTCTGCGTGATGCGCCGTACATGTCGCATCTTTCGCATGTGTCGCAGGAGGCGGAGGAGGGCGACGACTTGGCGCGCCATCGCGTGCGAATGCTCAAGTCGTCAAACCTGCAGCTCGAACACCAGGTGAGCGCGCTTTTTCTGTGACGTCTAATTGATTCACTCATATCAGGTGAGCGCGCTTATAATGCATCGCTTTGTCGCCTATGTGTCGCTTATGTAGCTTCTAGCGCTCTACCTTTCTAGAGGGGCCTTTATCAGAAGCATTCTCTTATGTCACAGAAACGTCGTCACCTCATGCCGTCTGCCCCTTGCCTTCCGTCTCTCTTCCTGCGCATCGTGTCGCGTTTTGAGTCGACTCGAAACTTCCCGTCTGCCTTCCCCTCTGTCTCTCTTCCTGCGCATCAAGCCGCTTGTCAGGAAACTTATCCGTGTCTCCTTTCCCCCTGAACTTCATTCCTCATTTTTCCCCTTACCCCTTCTCCCCCCAACAGCTGCTAGCGTCCGAGTCCGCGTCGCTGACAGCCAAGGCGATCCGCAACGAGCTGCTGAGCGCCATGGACCATCTGTGCCCATCTTCCCCCTTTCCTCCCTTCTTCTCTCCCCGCTTTCCATCCTCCCCGCCCCGCAGCTGCTTGCCTCCGAATCCGCTTCACTGACCGCCAAGGCAATTCGCAACGAGCTGCTGAGCGCAATGGACCATCTTCACCGCACCGTCGGCGCGCTGCACGTACGCGCGGGGGAGGACGAGGCGGAAGGGGGTGAGCAGGCGGAAGGGGAGAAGGCGGAAGCGGAATGCGCGGTTGGCGCGGGCGCGGCTGAGATGGGGAATTCGCAGGCGGGAACGCTGGACCAGTCGCTGTTGCCAGCTGCCGCGATCTCATTGGACGACGCGCAGCATGCCGCGGCGCAGGAGGAGAAGGGGAGCGCAGGCGCAGCGGCAGCCGCGGTGGCGAAGGGGGTGAGCAAAGTCGGCGCGGCGCAGCAGCCGCTGACGCGGCGAAACTCGTTCGGGGGCCGCGGCTCCGCCGCCCTCGCTTCCGCCGCCCGCCCCAGCACCCCCACCGGCCGCGGCACCTCGTCGTTCGCTAGCGGCTCGCCACGTGCCACGACCCCGCGCGCCACGTCCTCCGCCGGAAAGGGGAGCGCGTCGCCCACGGTGGGCGCACGGCGCGGTGGCCCGGCGGTGGGCGCGGCGGGGAGCGCGGGGAAGGGGAAGACCGGTGGCGGAAGCTTTAATGCGCGCGGGTGGGGAGTCGGCCCGGGGAAGCGGAACGGCGCAAACAATAAAACTGCGGACAAGAAGACCGCCGCATCCGGCGCCGTGAATGACGGAGACGGCGGCATGGATTTGACCTCTACGGGGAGCCGCAGCGCGAGCCTGAAAGACGGGCCGCTGGTGCTCGACCCCTCTATAGTCACATCGTCTGCTGTCTCCACCCCTATGGGCACGCCGCGCGCGGGGAGCACTCCCGCGGGGAGCCCGTTCGGCGCGCCGCCGGCCGCGGCAGCCACTCCGGCGCCGACGCTTGGCAGCCTGCTGGCCGCGTCGGGCCAGGTGGCGATCGCGAAGGAGAAACTCGAGGAGCTCGCGATGTGGAGCAAAGAAGCGCGCGAAAAGGTTCTGATGCTGCTGCCCGCTCCCGGCGGAAAGATTGGCGAGCTGCCCAAGGCGGAGGACGCGGAAGCAGCGGGGGAAGCGGGCGGAGCGGAGAAGACGAGCATGAAGGCGATGGGCGCGCCGGAGCTGCCGTGCGCGGGGAATCGATTCATGGCGACCAACGAGGACGGCGATCCCGTCGCGGGGATCGCGGCGAACCTCTGCCGCTCCATCGAAGGTGCGCGCGCCGCCCTCCCTTCCGTGTCCCACCCATCCCCACCCTCTTCGCCCGGCTCGTTAAATGCAGCTGCTTCACGATTCGTGGTTGTGCGTGGGTTGCCCGACTGTACGAAGCGGAGAAACGGGAAAACTTTTTTTTTTTTTTTTTTCCCCTGTCCTCTCGTGTGCTTTTCTTCACGTTTTCTTTCCCCGCTCTCTCCATCCACTCCCAGGGTCCGCGCCGCTGCTGGAGTATGCGCGCGTGCACGAGCTGGAGGGGCGGCTGGCAGACCTCCACCCGCGCCTGCTGGCGCTCTCGTCGCTCCTCGATCATGTCGTCTTCCCCAGCCTCCCCGCCGAGGTGCGCTGCGATGCATGTTCTTTTTCAAAATTTATCGAAAAGGAAACACTTCGTTTCGGTGTAACCACTGTACACCAGCGAAATTGTGCTAAATGCTTGTACTCAACCACATGTTGTTCAGCACTATTTCTTGCTGAACTCGACCTTCCCCTCAGCCTTCTCCCTGTCACCCTTCCCTCTGCTCCCCCTTCCCTCTCCCCTCTCTGTTGTCCCTCCCTTTTTGTCTTCTCACCCTCACTGCCGCCAATCTCCCCCCTCCTCTCTGCCGCCCACAGACGTCCAGCGCAGTGCTTCAGGAGATCCGCGTCGCCATTGCTGACGTGTACGACACCACGCGCGCGCTCTCCGAGCTGGCGGCGCTCGTGCCAGCTGGCGCGCAGCTATTCGGCGTGGGGACCGGGGAGAGCCTGATGGTGGCTGCAGCAGCAGCCAGGGCGGAGGAGGGAGGAGGAGGAGGGGGGGAGGGAGAGATGATGGAGGTGCAGCAGAGGCTGGAGTGGGAGAGGGAGAGGAGGAGGAGGGAGGGAGTGAGTGTGGCGGACCTCCCTTCGGTGGAGCAGCTGCTGACAGCAGGCCTTGCGGGGATTATGGGGGAGGGGGGAGGCTTTGGGGGTGGAGAGGCGGGGGAGGGGGCGCGGGGGGAGGTGCAGGCGCGGGTGGCGGAGGTGGTGGGGAGGTGCCGCAAGGTGGAGGCGCTGTGGCGAGCCGAGATGTCTGGGCTGCAGGAGGAGATGGGGTTCTACCGCGGCTGCCACGCTGCTCAGGTGCGTGCAGTGCTGTGCGGTTCTTTGCTGTGCTTTCTGGTGATGTGCTCTGTTTATGCTCCTCCTGCTCGAAATCCCTTCAGCTCCTAGCTGGATAGATTTCTGAAGTTCCCACCATTCCTGTTTACTTCCTCGCTGCCTGCCTCCCTCTGTTTTTTTTATTCTAAAGAGTGCCTCTCTCTTGTTTTGAGACGTCTCAAAACACGTTTTTTTCTTTAATTCTCTAGAGTGCCTCTCTCCTCCCTCCGCCATGTGCCCTGCATATATCTGCCTGTGTCTTCCACCCACCCATACGCCCACTGCACAGGCATCACACATGAAGCAGATAGCGTCGGCAGACAGTGCTGCTGGATGCGCTGCAGACAGTGCTGGGTGACGCCCACGAGACCATTCAGATGTATTTTCAGTCCACTCAAAACACTCTGTGGATGCATCTGTTTCCCTTCCACCTATCCTCCCATGCGCCCATGGCACAGGCATCACACGTGAAGCAGATAGCATCGGCAGCCAAGGATGCGCTGCAGACAGTGCTGGCGGCGATGCACATGAGATTGACCAGGTGTATTCAACAAGCAACTATAAAAACTCCATGCGCATGCATGCATGCATGTGTACACCCATCCTTCCATCCACCCATTGGTCAGGCATCACACGTGAAGCAGATAGCAAGCGCAGCCAAGGACGCGCTGCAGGCTGTGCTGGGCGACGCACATGAGATCGTTTCTGCTGCCGCCACCTCCATCCAAAAGGTGCTGCTGCTGCCGCCGCTTGCTGCTTTGATTGCTGCCTTGTACTTGTAATTCCCCTGCTGCAGCATAGTGTACACGTTATAAGCTTGGCACTACACCCTTGAACATCCAGTGTAACCTTCTTTCTGTTTGTACCCTCTATCTGCCGTTCCTGCCCTCTATATGCCCACCCTGCCCTGTCTTCACCCGGGATAGCGGCGATTGCAGATTCTGCTGGCCGTGACCGACTTCGAGAGCGAGCCCACACCCGAGATGATGCAGCAGCTCGCAGCCAAGGTCAAGGTGCGTTCATTGCATGGAAATAACTTCTGCTTGAACAAATGCCCAAGGTGCGATGCCCTGGCGGCAGAATGGTGGTGCCAAAGTTGTGTTCAAAAGAGGATTATGGAAAGAATTTACAGGGCGATCAGGGAACATACTTTGAATGCTATTTCGTCGCCCGGCACTCCCTTACCCTCAACCCGCTTCCTCCAAAACCCACTCTCTCACCTCTTCTGCCCCCCACCAGGAGGAGGCAGGCACGCTGAGGCGCTTTGCGTCTTTTGAGACGTCTCAAAAGGCGCCCACTCTCTCTCACCTCTTGTGACCCCCACCAGGAGGAGGCAGGCACGCTGAGGCGCTTTGCGTCTTTTGAGACGTCTCAAAAGGCGCCCACTCTCTCTCACCTCTTGTGACCCCCACCAGGAGGAGGCAGGCACGCTGAGGCGCTTTGCGTCTTTTGAGACGTCTCAAAAGGCGCCCACTCTCTCTCACCTCTTGTGACCCCCACCAGGAGGAGGCAGGCACGCTGAGGCGCTTTGCGTCTTTTGAGACGTCTCAAAAGGCGCCCACTCTCTCTCACCTCTTGTGACCCCCACCAGGAGGAGGCAGGCACGCTGAGGCGCTTTGCGTCTTTTGAGACGTCTCAAAAGGCGCCCACTCTCTCTCACCTCTTGTGACCCCCACCAGGAGGAGGCAGGCACGCTGAGGCGCTTTGCGTCTTTTGAGACGTCTCAAAAGGCGCCCACTCTCTCTCACCTCTTGTGACCCCCACCAGGAGGAGGCAGGCACGCTGAGGCGCTTTGCGGAGTTGCTGCCGCAGGCCTTCTCAGCGGAGGCCAAGGTGGCGGAGGTGTTTGACCCGCTGGAGCGCGAGTTCAAGGAGCGCATGCAGGTGAGGTGGGGTGCAGTGCGGTGAGGGGGGGGACTTAGGGGGGGTGGGGCGAGGGGATACAAAAAGTGGGTGTGTGATGGCAGAGGCCAAGGTAGCAGAGGTGTTTGACCCGCCGGCCCGCTCGCGAGTTCAAGCAGAGCATGTAGGTGAAGAGGGGTGGGAGAAATGGGCACAGGTTTGTGGGGGTGGGGAAATGAGTAGGAGGTCCGGCTGAATGGGTGTGTGAGAGGCGCGCTGCCAAGGTGGCTGAGGTGTTTGAGCCGTTTTTTTAGTCGACTCATAAATCGACTCATCGCGGCGCACTGCCAAGGTGGCTGAGGTGTTTGAGCCACAGGAGCGCGAGCTCAAATATGTAGGTGTGTGGGAAAAGGGGAGGGAGGGGGGGAAGACAGGGGCAACAGATGAGGTAGGAAGGTGGTGGAGGTGTGTGTGTGGGTGGGTCGTTGAGGGATACTGGTGCGCTGTACTTTATGCATACTCGTTATTGTTCTCTCGTTAAATAAACATTGCACACACCTTCCCCAACTGGCAGGCTGTGTTTGAGACCCTTCAGGCTCGGCGAGCAGCGCTGGCTCGGCAGCGCAGTGAGCTGCATGGGCAGATCAGCGGGCGGTTTGCAAAACAAACCGGGCAGCAAGGCAAGGGCAAGCTGATGCGGGTCATTTCCCTGCAGGGACAGTAGTGTTTTTAGGAACTAAAGTAGGATATTGACTTGGCTTGTCCTTTTAACTGACAGTTGCTTTTGCGTTCGTTTGAATGAACATAGAGATTGTTACTCGACAGAGCTGTTTGTTCCTCGTTGCACTTGCCATTCAGCAAATACCATTCATTGGGTCAAATAACTAAGCGGTGAGATGTATATCCCATCGACCTTCGTCTTGGGATGAAGAACAAGACGTGTCGCCCAGCTTCAACACTCCGTTGATTGGCGTTTAGGGAGGGGAATAGCATCTATCTCGTTCAAGGTAAATGCGAAAGTTTTAGCAGCAATCTGAATTGGATTGACATGCCCATGTCCAGTTGTTTGTTTCTTAGTATATAGACGTGTCAAGCATGAGCACCACACGGGGAAGCTGGAAGCGAGTACTTTGTGTGAAGTGAATCTCCCCGATTTGAAACGGCCGATGAGCTGTCAGGGCATCAAAACGATGCTGTCTTCGCATCGCATCGCGTCGCCCACACTCGGTTCGTCCCTTACCTTCCCCCTCCCCTCTCCCCTCCCCCCGTTTCCAGTGGCCAGGCGAAACAGCTTCGTGCCAGTGAGACGTTTGGCACTCCTAGCACGTCATCGCACAGCCAACGCCTCGCCCGTCCCTCCTTCCCGCGAAACCCCTCTTTATAAGCACTCGCGACTTTGCCATTGGACGAAATTCGGTGTGCCACCCACAGTTCAATTCAGTGACCCCTTATTGTTTCGCCTTCGGCAAGTTCAAGGTCCAAGCCGAACTGAATCTTGCAACAAAGCTTTTGTGTAGCTTCAGCCGATTCTTTTCCCAACACCACAAGCTGTTGTCCATTCTGCACATTGATCCGTTGTGGTGATCTTATCCCCCCTTCGAGCACATATCCGTGTTGGAAAGTTAGATCTCAAGAGTCATTACGCAAGAATCATAAGCAGACATGGCGGAAAAAGCTCCACCCGTCGGAGCGCCTCCGGCTCAAGGTGACAAAGCTACCTGACATCAGTGTTCACGCCGTTCCGTCATTGTCATTAGCTCTCTAACTATTTTGTAATCTCTGTCCTTCAGGCTACCCACCACCACCTGGTGGCTATCCACCACCTCCTCAGGGATACCCGCCACCTCCTCAAGGTTACCCGCCTCAGGGTTATCCCCCTCCGGGTTATCCTCCCCAGGGATACCCTCCTCCTCCTCAGGGATACCCCCCTCCTCCGCAGGGATATCCCCCTCCTCCTCAGGGATATCCTCCGCAAGGGTATCCTCCGCATGGACATCCCCCTCCCCCACAACATCAGACAGTCATTGTGCAGAAGAGAGATGGCGATGGTGCTGATTGCTGCGCTGCTCTGTGAGTATTTTACGTTGTTGTGATGTTGACATTGCTTCGCCGACTTCGCTCATTACAGGCTCCAATCGTTCTCGACGAGGCCCCGCAATTGATCTCTCGCTTCTTCTTTTGCGTTCTTTTGTGCAGGATGGCTTGCCTTTGCTGTTGTTGCATGATGGACATGCTGTTTTAGAGATTCATTGTGGTGGACAAGCACCTCGGGATGTACAGATTGAGGAAGAGAGCTTCGTACCAGCATTTCTAACTCCATTTCTCATTGTTTATTACCGGTATCTTAGTTGTACTAGGAAGCGGTACTTCATTAACGGTTTTTATTCTTCCAGGACAGGTCTAGGTTATGGTTATATATTTTTTGGCACGATACCCTCTTTCAGGCTTCTCCTTCGTTACTGACGCAACAATGCAAATTACCTTTGAACTGATCCACAAGGCCCTTCCCCTAATCGCACCCCCTTCACTACCATCTCCTCACCCTCGCCTGCCCTTCTCCCAGCTCCCCTTCCTATCCCTGTCGCTACCTTACCTGGTGGGACCGTTGGACGCCAAACACTTCGAGAGAAAGGTTTTCACTTTTTTTTTTGGGTTGCGAAGCAAACTATTACGATCGATTTGGACAGATTTTTTTTTCACAATTTTATTTATTTAAAATAAAATGTGAAATAAAAAACCAGGTCCACTAATTGCTAGCTACGTAACTAGTAGGACGTGCTATCTAGTTAAATTATAATATTGTCGTGGTGAATTTTGGAACACAATTATGTTGTTAGTATGCTTTACGATGTTGTACTTTACTACCGTGTAATATGCATATGATATGAAGTGATGATTATAGTGATTGGTGAATGTAAATGCTACGATCAGAGAATGATCGCTAACCAGGATCTACTCGGGAAGGTTCGCACACAGGGAAAAGTTGGTTGGTGGGCCCGTGATCTCAATAGCAGAGTGAATGTAAATGCTTGAGATGATTAAAACATGCAAATACAGCGAGTATAAATATGAGTACAGGGAAGACGAAACGACCTAGCTAGTCATGTACTCTAAGGGGTACATTCCCTTATTCAAATACATTTAACCGTGCGGCGCGTACAGTTTCGTAACTGTTCCCGCCAAGAACATCCTGCCTGCAGCTGTCCGATGCCGTCTGCCTCCGACGGTCCAGATGCGTCCCAACTGTCTGACACTTCGAGTCAAACTCCAACTGTCTGACGGTTCGCTTTCTTGCTTCGATACTGCGTGCTTCTCTTTGCTGCGGTGAGGAGTGCTCAGTAACAATTACATGTTACTATTCGTAACACCCCCCTTCACTCCTGGCCGTAGCTCGATTTGACCTGTTTGACCACGCCGCTGAGTTCGGAGCAGTGCTGATACTGCTGGCGTGGCAGTCGCTTCGTCAGGAAGTCTGCTGCCATGTCACCGGTCGGGCAATAGGTCAAGTTGACCTTGCCCTTGTCCACTTCGTCCTTCACGAAGAAATATCGCAGCGCAATGTGCTTGGTGCGATTGACGAAACCGGGTTTGTTCGCGATGCGAATCGCGCTCTGGTTGTCGCAGTGAAGTCGAAAGGTTGGCGAAGTTGGAATTTTCGCCTCCTGCAGGAGTTCCTGTAGGTAGAGGCCTTCGCGAACTGCTGCGGTTGCTGCGATGAATTCTGCTTCGGCTGATGACAGGGCAACCAGCTCCTGTTTCTGTGAGTTCCAGGAGATTGGCCCCGTTGGTTCGAGTCGGAACAGGAAGCCGGTCCTGGACCGTCGATTGTCGGGATCTGCTGCATGATCGGCATCCACATAGCCGACGAGATTGAAGGATGGGGTTGGTGCAGTTGAGTAGCACAGCCCGATCTTGGGCGTTGAAACGAAAAATTGCAAAGCGCGCTGCAGGTCCAGGTGATTTTCAGCCGTTGGTTTCCGTGAGTGCTGGGCGAGCTGACTTGCGATGTAGGAGAGGTCTGGCCTGCAGGTGACAGAGGCGAAGAGAAGGCATCCCAGCTGCTGCTGGTAAGTCTGAATTCCAGCAGGGGACAGGGCTTTGTTGTCAGGTTTGTGGTTCGGTCCGGAGGTTCGATAGGGAGTCGAGAGGGGTCCGGATGAAATCTTGAACCGCTTCCCTAACTCCTCTGCGTACTTAGCTGCTGACAGATGAATGGCTTCAGGCGCGTAGGAGATGTTGAGGCCTAGGAACTGCTTCACCTCGTAGTTGCACGTGATGTCGACGCGCCCCGCCAAGGCCTTCTCGAACTGTTCGAGCAGCTCGTTGTTTGAGCCCGTGTAGAGCAAGTCGTCGACGTAGACCGTGAGGAGGATGTATTCCCCGCGGAAGTCGCGGCGGTACATCCCTAGGTCGTGGGGCATCTGCTTGAACCCGATTTCAAGCAAGATGTTGTGCAAGTACTGCTGCCACAGTCTTGGAGCCTGCTTGATGCCGTACAGTGACTTGCGCAGCTGGCATACCCGCGAGTCACTTTCGCCATAGGTGTGTGGCTGCTCCACGTAAATCACAGCGTCCACTAACGCGTATAGGAACGCGTTTTTGACATCGATCTGGCGGAGTGGCAGGTGCCTTGCAGCTGCGATAGCGAGTAAGATGCGGACGGAGGTGTGGCGACTGACGGGGGCGAATGTCTGGTCGAAATCGATCCCATGCCTCTGGTCATAGCCGCGAACCACCCATCGTGCCTTGAAGCGCTCAATCGTTCCGTCAGCTGCGGTCTTCACGCGAAAGACCCACTTCCCTGAAAGGATTCTTGCACCTTTGATTGCTGCGCGGTCGACGAGCACCCAGGTGTCGCGTGACTCTAGTGCCTTGATTTCCGCATTCATTGCCTCACGCCATTCTTTGCTGTGTGGTCCAGAGAGAGCCTCGCGCGGGTTTCGGGGCTCGATGATGCGCGGCGCTTTCGAGGTAGCAGCGTGAAGCCCGAGCAGTTGCAGCCCCGAAACGGTGCTGTCGTGGCGGCGTTGCGGGATGACTTCCTGCACGTCGTCGTCATCACTTTCTGGTTCAGGTGGTGCTGGTGGTTCTGCGCCTCTGCCGCTTCCGCCTGTTCCTGTTCCGCCCATTCCTCCTCCTGAGGAATCATCGTCGTCGTCGTCGCTGCTGTGCCGATCCTCCCATGCGAACTCGGCCCTGGTGTCTTGCTCCAGGAGTGCTGCAGCGGCTTCGTCTTCGGGCGTTGCGTAGCTGTGTCCGTTGTTCGCGTAGACGCGATCTGCGTTTCTCTGTTCGTCGTCGCGGAACTGGTCGAGGAAGAGACGCTCGTAGAAAATTACGTCGCGAGCGTGGGCGGTTTTCTGACTGAGGAGGTCCAGCACGATCCACGCCTTGTGCTCGTGGCTAATGCCGAGGTGAATTCCCCAGCGCGCGCGACTGGTGAATTTGCCGATGGTTGATGTCGGCGGTCAATACTGCACCATGCACCCCCAGACGCGCAGCATCGATGTGTCCCCCTTTGTCCCAGTCCACTTGACGTGCGGGGACAGGTTGCCGGTAATTGCGGTGGTCGAAAGCAGGTTGTGCACCCGCACGGCGTGGTGCATCGCGTAAGTCCAGTAGATCGGCGGCAGCTTTGATTGCTTCATCAGCGCGCGCACCTTCGTCATCAGCGTGCGGTTCGTCCGCTCAGCTACGCCCTGTTGCTGGTGTGCGTAGGGGAGGGAGATGTGATGCTCGATCCCCTTTTGCGTCAGGAATGTCTGCATCTGATTGCTCCTGAATTCTGCCGCGCCGTCGGACTGCCAGATCTTGAGCTTCTTTCCAGATTGCCGCTCCGCATGTGCTAGCCAGAGGCGGAACACCTCGTAGGCTCTGTCGCGCGTCTCCACGTTCACGACCCATACATAGCGTGTTCCTGCGTCGATGAAGGTAAGCGTGTAGAGTTCGTCTTCGATTCCGCAATGCCCCACGTTCAGGAAATCGCTGTACACCTTGTGCAGCTTGGGGTATCGGTTGGTTCCAGGTTCAAGCAGTGGGAACGGTTGGTGGCTCAGCGCAGCTTCGGGGCAGACGGTGCAGTTGCGCGGATGTGTCGCGCCACTCACTTCGGAGCCATCAGGGCGCAGGAGTGCGCCAGGAGCGAAGACGCCAGCGTCGATGCAGTTTTTGAGCGTCGCGCGGGAAGGGTGTCCGAGGCGCTGGTGCCAGAGTGCATCATCAGCGCGAAAGCCGGAGGTGCGCATATAGCGCGCGCGCGCTTCCTCGGGGTCTTCGTCAGGTACAGGAGCAGGTTCTGCTGCTACTTCTTCTGCTTCTTCTTCTTCTGCCGCGGTGGTCAGCATCAGCGCCAGGAACTCTCTGTCGCGAATCTCAGAGAGTGGGATGTTGGTCCCAGGGATGGTTCCAGGGACGAGGGTAGGTTGGCGTGGTTCAGGGGCAGGTCCGTAGATAGTGCGACGCGGGGTTGACGGCTCGTTGCCCCAGGTAATGGTGTCCCACGGGTCGCGATGCGGGGGAATGTCTGCAGGAGGTGGTGCGAGGGGAATGCGGCGCGGGGGACGACCGAGAGGAACGACTGCAGGTGCTGCTTCGGTCTCCGCGGCTTCTTCCTCCCCCTCCCTTCGTTCTTCGCGGGAAGTGCCCCAGCCGCTATTGTCGGCGCCAGATGCGGCGCCCCATCCGCCGGTTGCGGTTGCCCAGGTTCCGCCTGTGTTGCCCCAGTCGCCAGCCTCAGTCGTTCCTTGTCCGCCGACGCTTCCCCACCCCCCTTCATTGGTGGCGCTTTCTTCAGCTTCGGCGCCCCATGCGGCGCAAGCGAACGTTCCGCGTGCCTCGGTGAGGCTTTGTTGGCGAAGCTCCTCTGCTTCGCGGCGCGCCAGTTCTTCCTCCTGTTCCACGGTGTGAGCTTCGCCGTGGGGTCGCGCCAATGTGGGTAGATCTGCAGAAAATCCTCGCGAGTGTAGGGGCGTGCCAAGCCACGCGCATCGAAGGTACCGACACCAGTTCCACGAAGCATCCCTCGAAGATGTTGAGAAGGGGGACCTGTGAGGGGGTGCTCGGGTGTGCCGAACACGCCATGTGTGGTGACTTCGAGTTCGAGTTGCGACATTCCTTCATCGGGGGGCGCGTTGCGCTCTGCTTCCGCGATGGCGGCGAGTCCGCGGCCTACGATTGCGCTCGTCGAGGTCGTTGGCGTGTGACAGTCTCTGCAGATTCCATCTGGATCGGGGTTGTGAAGTGCCGTTTCGCGTGGGTGGGGATGATGCGGCACCCACGGCCTGCCGTCAGGGTGCTTCCAGTCCCTGCGGTGGATGTGTTCGAATCGCAGTGGCACGAGGTCAATTAGCTCGTGCGAGTCGCCGCTGCAGTCGGGAATGTCGAAATCCAGGATGTACACTCCATTTTCGGAGTGTGCTCGTCCGATCTGTCTGCGGGGGAAGTTGCGCGATTCGTAGTGCAGCAGAATGTCGCGCGTCGCGCGATCTGTGCTGAGTTCTACGCCGCAATCCATGAGCTGTGCGGCGGACAAGAGGTTGAAGCGCAGGTTCTGGACGATCAGCACATCGTTGAGTGTGATGTGCGTGCGGCTTCCGCGTGCTTTGAGCACAACGATGCCTTGCGCGTTTGCGCGCAGGCGCGTGTTGTTCGCCACTGTGACGTAAGTGACGGTAGGGGTGGGGACGGCGTTGGATATGTAACGCTCGGAGCCCACCATATGCTGGCCGCAGCAGCTGTCCAGGTACCAGGTGTTGTAGCGCTTGTTGTTGTCACGTGCGAGCAGCGCCAGACGCGGCGTGACGATGTGCGGGGTATCGAACTTCAGAAATTGCTCGCGCGAGAGCCAATCAAGTGGCGCCACCCGCATGTCGGGTACGTGCGGGGGACTCTCAAGCAGCGGGACTGGGAGATTCCAGTCCTGGTCGTCGTCGTCGGTGAAGTCATGGCGCGGACTGAATGGGTTGTTGTTGGAGAACGCGCCAATGGGGTGCGGTGCTGGCTCAGGTGATGGTGAGCGCACGCGGCGACGACGGGACTCGCCTGTCATGGCCATGTTGCTCATGACATTGCGTACTGTGGCAGTCGGTGGCGGCTGCTGCTGCTGATGCTGAACCGCGGGGTTCAGGTTGCGCGTGGGAGGGGGCTGATAGCCCTGGGCTGGACGCACGTCGCCTCGTACGTCTTGTCGGCCGGACCAGTTGCTCGGATTGGTCTGGCGAGGGCGAGATCGGGACTTGCATCGATCTGCCAGATGCCCGAAGTTCCTGCAGATTTTGCAGTAGAGGCGCCTCGGACGTCGCTCTTCGTTGTTGTCGGCGTAGAAGGCGATCCGTTCTCTTTCTCGTCGTGGCGCTGGTCGCTGCTGGTCCATATCCCGTTGTTCGACGAGAAGGGCGGCGCAAAGGGCGGCCTCCGAGATGACCCCCTGCTGTCGGAGAAGCGCCTTGCAGGGCCGCCACTCTGGGCCGAGCCCTTGAAGCACGATGTTAACGAAGATTTCTTCAGATATCGTGCTTCCCAACTTCACGATCTGATCGCGAAGGCTCCGACAGCGATTAAGGTAAGTGTTGACCTTCTCCCCTGAGATCATCTTGGTTTCCAGGAGTTCCTGGAGCAGTCGGCTCGACGAGACAGAGTCCTTGGGCTGATACACTCCTGTCAGGTGTCGCCAGGCGTTGAGGGCTGGAGCAGCTGTCGTTTTGTACGAACGGATGTTCAGCTGCTCCGCCGGGGACATATTCCGCAGGAGCACCCCGTACGCCATCAGTGATTCGTTGTAATACCTCGCCTTGGCGTCGTCGGTGTCCTCGGCAGGCTCGGCGTAGCTCCCGTCGAAGTAGTGGAAGATTTGGGCGTTCTGCAGCAGGAGCTCCAATTCGAAGCTCCAGGTATAGAAGTCTCTGCCGTCAAAGCTGGAACTTGTCTTTATTTTTGATATGCTCAGAAACTTTGATTGAGCTGAGAGAATTGCCTCTTCACTGGGACGGGGAGCCTTGGGGGTTGAGCCATTTGTGTCGAGGGAGAAGGTTTGCGGGACGGTGTTCTGCCCAGTTGGGCCCGGTTGGGTTGGTTGCGAGGATGTTCCCGCATCGCCGTTCCGCAATGTTTGGAGCCCTTGCTCCAGACTGGTGAGTCGCTGAAGAAGTTGTGCGAGGACTTCGGTGCCGATCGTAGTCGTTTCCTCGCTTGTCGCAGCCGGATTGGTGCGTGCTTCAGCCGTCAGATTAGTCTGACCACCAGATCCTCCGGCCATTCTCACACGCGAGCGTGTGCCGGTCGCCACTTTCCGAGTGTCGCAATTTTCGGGAGTGGTGTTGCGAAGGATTCCCGAGCCGCTCTCATACCATGCTACGATCAGAGAATGATCGCTAACCAGGATCTACTCGGGAAGGTTCGCACACAGGGAAAAGTTGGTTGGTGGGCCCGTGATCTCAATAGCAGAGTGAATGTAAATGCTTGAGATGATTAAAACATGCAAATACAGCGAGTATAAATATGAGTACAGGGAAGACGAAACGACCTAGCTAGTCATGTACTCTAAGGGGTACATTCCCTTATTCAAATACATTTAACCGTGCGGCGCGTACAGTTTCGTAACTGTTCCCGCCAAGAACATCCTGCCTGCAGCTGTCCGATGCCGTCTGCCTCCGACGGTCCAGATGCGTCCCAACTGTCTGACACTTCGAGTCAAACTCCAACTGTCTGACGGTTCGCTTTCTTGCTTCGATACTGCGTGCTTCTCTTTGCTGCAATGAGGAGTGCTCAGTAACAATTACATGTTACTATTCGTAACAGTAAATATATAAATATATTATTGGTATATGAAAATGCATATATTATGTATGTAATATGTGATATGATATGATATATAAATAATGCTTGTTACTGACAATTCATTATGCATATATATATAATGATAAAGATGCGTGACTGCTAACAGCCCAAAAACTATGCTACCGCATCCCCTGCCTAGCATGGGGGGGAAGTCAATAGCATAATTTTTGAACAATCAGCATTCACATGAAACAATGCAATCTGTGAACTCTAAAAAAAGGGCTAACTCTACCAAATCCAATTCAAATGGGCTCCCGACAGTGTTGAAATAGTAGGCGCAGTGGAGACAAGGGTTTAGGTAGGGCCTAGGCTTAGAAGCCTAGGCCAAGTAGGAAACTTAGGGTTGTGCCAAGAGGAAAGTGAAGAATGAGGTGGTTTGACTAAAGCAGAGCAAGTACAAATAGTAGAGAACTAGCCACGAGTGGTGCACCACCACATAGCACATTAGATAACTACTCTACAGCTAGAACTGCATGCACTTATACGAACATATATAAACAAGATATGTTCTGGCACACTCCCTAAGTGCATGAAGGAATAGCCATTGAGCAGAACACCCATTGCAGTGGTACACCTTGCGAGGCACAGCAGAAGAAGAGGCGAGGTGAGGAGGAGGAGAAAGTATCAGTGAGAGGAGAGGAGATTGGAGGCGACGGGTGAAACTGCAGACACACGGGCAACAGGAGGACTGGCACAGTGGCTACCGAGCGCACGAGGGCACCGGACTACGGGAGTATCTGGCTCCGCGGCTTCGACGAGCGGCAGGAACAACGGACCCACAGGCGACAGGCACAGCAAGGCTCTCTGGGCTACCGAGAGCACGACGGCTCCGGACTACAGGCGCTGCTCACGACACGACGGTGACCTCCGCTCAACCTCCCCTAACTGTCCCACACCCCCTTTTCACACACCCCCTTGCTGCACCCCTAGATCCACTCCTCACACTACACCCCCTAGCGCCACTCCCTCGGCTCCCACACATCCACCCCCCTCAGCGGTAGCTGCAGCAGTGGGAGACGGAGGGGGAGAAGGAAGGGACGACGCACACATATCACCCCCACACCCGCCACCCCCACACCCTCCTGTCCAGGGGACCCGGGGGGGGGGGGGGGTGCGGAGGGGCGGGGCGGTAGAGCAGGAAAGAGCGCGCGAGGGCGCAGGTAGAGCACAGCGCACGAGGGCGCGGGTGAGACAGAGCGCACGAGGGCGCGGGCAGCAGCAGAGCGCACGAGGGCGCGGGCAGCAGCAGAGCGCACGAGGGCGCGGGTGAGACAGGGTGGCTGCACAGGGTCCAGGAGCGGCGTCGCGGGCAGCTGCAGGGTCGGCTGCTGCAGTGGCGGCTGCTCCAGGGGCCAGGGGCGGCTGCTGCAGTGGCGGCTGCTCCAGGGGCCAGGGGCGGCTGCTGCAGTGGCGGCTGCTCCAGGGGCCAGGGGCGGCTGCTGCAGTGGCGGCTGCTCCAGGGGCCAGGGGCGGCTGCTGCAGTGGCGGCTGCTCCAGGGGCCAGGGGCGGCTGCTCCAGGGGCGGCTGCTCCAGGGGCCAGGGGCGGCTGCTGCAGTGGCGGCTGCTCCAGGGGCCAGGGGCGGCTGCTGCAGTGGCGGCTGCTCTAGTGGCCAGAGGCGGCTGCTGCAGTGGCGGCTGCTCTCGGGGCCAGGGGCGGCTGCTGCAGTGGCGGCTGCTCCAGGGGCCAGGGGCGGCTGCTCCAGGGGCGGCTGCTCCAGGGGCCAGGGGCGGCTGCTGCAGTGGCGGCTGCTCCAGGGGCGGCTGCACCAGGGGCGGTCGTTCCAGGGGCGGATGCTGCAGGGGCGGCTGCTCCATGTGTGGCGTCGCTGGCACAGCGGCGGCCCGCACGCTGCTGCAGGGGCGGCGTCGCGAGCTGCTGCAGGGGCGGGTCGCTCGCTGCTGCAGGGGCGGGTCGCGCGCTGCAGCAGGGTCGGCGACGAGCCCCCGAGGACGCCGCGACGGGCGACGGGGGGAGCAGCGGGCGGGCCCCCTGAAGGCGCCGCGACGAGCGACGGGGGGGGGGGGGAGCGCGAAGGCCCCCCCGAAGACGCCTCGACGGGCGACGGGGGGCCGCGCGCGTGCCCCCTGAGGGCTCCGCAACGGGCGACGGGGAGGGCAGCGCGCAGGCCACCCGGGGGCGCCACGACGGGCGACGGGGGGGGGCAGCGCGCAGGTCCCCCGGGGGCACCTCGACGGGCGACGGGGAGGGCAGCGCGCAGGCCTCCCTGAGGGCGCCTCGACGGACGGTGAAACCGCCGCGCGCTCAGAAAAAGCCGCAACGCGCTCGGAGCGCACGGCGGGAAGAAAAAAATGCAGCGCCCCGCACCACGGGGCGCGCGGCGGACAGTACGGCAGCGGAAGCAGTTGGTGGGCCCGTTAAGCTAGGCGGCAGGAACATGCTCGCTCTAGATACCATGTTGAAATAGTAGGCGCAGTGGAGACAAGGGTTTAGGTAGGGCCTAGGCTTAGAAGCCTAGGCCAAGTAGGAAACTTAGGGTTGTGCCAAGAGGAAAGTGAAGAATGAGGTGGTTTGACTAAAGCAGAGCAAGTACAAATAGTAGAGAACTAGCCACGAGTGGTGCACCACCACATAGCACATTAGATAACTACTCTACAGCTAGAACTGCATGCACTTATACGAACATATATAAACAAGATATGTTCTGGCACACTCCCTAAGTGCATGAAGGAATAGCCATTGAGCAGAACACCCATTGCAGTGGTACACCTTGCGAGGCACAGCAGAAGAAGAGGCGAGGTGAGGAGGAGGAGAAAGTATCAGTGAGAGGAGAGGAGATTGGAGGCGACGGGTGAAACTGCAGACACACGGGCAACAGGAGGACTGGCACAGTGGCTACCGAGCGCACGAGGGCACCGGACTACGGGAGTATCTGGCTCCGCGGCTTCGACGAGCGGCAGGAACAACGGACCCACAGGCGACAGGCACAGCAAGGCTCTCTGGGCTACCGAGAGCACGACGGCTCCGGACTACAGGCGCTGCTCACGACACGACGGTGACCTCCGCTCAACCTCCCCTAACTGTCCCACACCCCCTTTTCACACACCCCCTTGCTGCACCCCTAGATCCACTCCTCACACTACACCCCCTAGCGCCACTCCCTCGGCTCCCACACATCCACCCCCCTCAGCGGTAGCTGCAGCAGTGGGAGACGGAGGGGGAGAAGGAAGGGACGACGCACACATATCACCCCCACACCCGCCACCCCCACACCCTCCTGTCCAGGGGACCCGGGGGGGGGGGGGGGGTGCGGAGGGGCGGGGCGGTAGAGCAGGAAAGAGCGCGCGAGGGCGCAGGTAGAGCACAGCGCACGAGGGCGCGGGTGAGACAGAGCGCACGAGGGCGCGGGCAGCAGCAGAGCGCACGAGGGCGCGGGCAGCAGCAGAGCGCACGAGGGCGCGGGTGAGACAGGGTGGCTGCACAGGGTCCAGGAGCGGCGTCGCGGGCAGCTGCAGGGTCGGCTGCTGCAGTGGCGGCTGCTCCAGGGGCCAGGGGCGGCTGCTGCAGTGGCGGCTGCTCCAGGGGCCAGGGGCGGCTGCTGCAGTGGCGGCTGCTCCAGGGGCCAGGGGCGGCTGCTGCAGTGGCGGCTGCTCCAGGGGCCAGGGGCGGCTGCTGCAGTGGCGGCTGCTCCAGGGGCCAGGGGCGGCTGCTCCAGGGGCGGCTGCTCCAGGGGCCAGGGGCGGCTGCTGCAGTGGCGGCTGCTCCAGGGGCCAGGGGCGGCTGCTGCAGTGGCGGCTGCTCTAGTGGCCAGAGGCGGCTGCTGCAGTGGCGGCTGCTCTCGGGGCCAGGGGCGGCTGCTGCAGTGGCGGCTGCTCCAGGGGCCAGGGGCGGCTGCTCCAGGGGCGGCTGCTCCAGGGGCCAGGGGCGGCTGCTGCAGTGGCGGCTGCTCCAGGGGCGGCTGCACCAGGGGCGGTCGTTCCAGGGGCGGATGCTGCAGGGGCGGCTGCTCCATGTGTGGCGTCGCTGGCACAGCGGCGGCCCGCACGCTGCTGCAGGGGCGGCGTCGCGAGCTGCTGCAGGGGCGGGTCGCTCGCTGCTGCAGGGGCGGGTCGCGCGCTGCAGCAGGGTCGGCGACGAGCCCCCCGAGGACGCCGCGACGGGCGACGGGGGGAGCAGCGGGCGGGCCCCCTGAAGGCGCCGCGACGAGCGACGGGGGGGGGGGGGAGCGCGAAGGCCCCCCCGAAGACGCCTCGACGGGCGACGGGGGGCCGCGCGCGTGCCCCCTGAGGGCTCCGCAACGGGCGACGGGGAGGGCAGCGCGCAGGCCACCCGGGGGCGCCACGACGGGCGACGGGGGGGGCAGCGCGCAGGTCCCCCGGGGGCACCTCGACGGGCGACGGGGAGGGCAGCGCGCAGGCCTCCCTGAGGGCGCCTCGACGGACGGTGAAACCGCCGCGCGCTCAGAAAAAGCCGCAACGCGCTCGGAGCGCACGGCGGGAAGAAAAAAATGCAGCGCCCCGCACCACGGGGCGCGCGGCGGACAGTACGGCAGCGGAAGCAGTTGGTGGGCCCGTTAAGCTAGGCGGCAGGAACATGCTCGCTCTAGATACCATGTTGAAATAGTAGGCGCAGTGGAGACAAGGGTTTAGGTAGGGCCTAGGCTTAGAAGCCTAGGCCAAGTAGGAAACTTAGGGTTGTGCCAAGAGGAAAGTGAAGAATGAGGTGGTTTGACTAAAGCAGAGCAAGTACAAATAGTAGAGAACCAGCCACGAGTGGTGCACCACCACATAGCACATTAGATAACTACTCTACAGCTAGAACTGCATGCACTTATACAAACATATATAAACAAGATATGTTCTGACAGACAGGCGCGCCAATGAACCTTTCTAATGAAATGATAGACCTGGATCCTCTATTTAAAACTCACAGACATGCATTGATAATGCAATCATAGATGGATTTAGATGCTCTCACACACATACAAACATAACCACACACATGCACACGCTCACAAACCTCTGCTCAAACGAAACAAACAAAAAACATGCAAGGGAATTTTTCCAAAACAAAACAATTTCCAAAACAAAACAATTATCATACCGATCATAAACCACTGTTAACTTTTCACATTCCAATTTCAACTTGACTTATCGAATGATACAGCAAAGCCTCTGGAGAGAAAACAGAGAGAAAATGGGAAACAGAATGGGCAAAAGGGGGAAATAGATTATGAGACAACGAATAAAACCAATTAGGAAATCAAAGTGAAGTGAATGCGAAAGAAGGTCGTGACAGAAAAGAGAAGGGATGTCAAAGAAATGAAATATAACATATGAATGAATGGAATGAACCAAAATGAACAACATACTAACAACGGTGATTTAGGGAAGCGGAAAGAGACAAACACACACAACACAACGAGTGGTTAAATACGAAACTATGAGAATCAGAAGATGAATACACACAACAGAATGAAAGAACCAGAGAGAGAGAACAAGATACACACAACAGAATGAAAGAACCAGAGAGAGAGAACAAGATACACACAACAGAATGAAAGAACCAGAGAGAGAGAACAAGATACACACAACAGAATGAAAGAACCAGAGAGAGAGAACAAGATACACACAACAGAATGAAAGAACCAGAGAGAGAGAACAAGATACACACAACAGAATGAAAGAACCAGAGAGAGAGAACAAGATACACACAACAGAATGAAAGAACCAGAGAGAGAGAACAAGATACACACAACAGAATGAAAGAACCAGAGAGAGAGAACAAGATACACACAACAGAATGAAAGAACCAGAGAGAGAGAACAAGATACACACAACAGAATGAAAGAACCAGAGAGAGAGAACAAGATACACACAACAGAATGAAAGAACCAGAGAGAGAGAACAAGATACACACAACAGAATGAAAGAACCAGAGAGAGAGAACAAGATACACACAACAGAATGAAAGAACCAGAGAGAGAGAACAAGATACACACAACAGAATGAAAGAACCAGAGAGAGAGAACAAGATACACACAACAGAATGAAAGAACCAGAGAGAGAGAACAAGATACACACAACAGAATGAAAGAACCAGAGAGAGAGAACAAGATACACACAACAGAATGAAAGAACCAGAGAGAGAGAACAAGATACACACAACAGAATGAAAGAACCAGAGAGAGAGAACAAGATACACACAACAGAATGAAAGAACCAGAGAGAGAGAACAAGATACACACAACAGAATGAAAGAACCAGAGAGAGAGAACAAGATACACACAACAGAATGAAAGAACCAGAGAGAGAGAACAAGATACACACAACAGAATGAAAGAACCAGAGAGAGAGAACAAGATACACACAACAGAATGAAAGAACCAGAGAGAGAGAACAAGATACACACAACAGATAAAAGAACCAGAGAGAGAGAACAAGAGAGAGAGAGAGAGAGAGAGAGAGAGAGAGAGAGAGAGAGAGAGAGAGAGAGAGAGAGAGAGAGAGAGAGAGAGAGAGAGAGAGAGAGAGAGAGAGAGAACGAGAGAAAAACGAGAGAAGAAAGAACCGGAATGAACAACATACTTATAACAACGGTAAGACACAATAAGAAACGAAGAACGGGAGAGAGAGAAGGAACCGAGAGGAGGGAGAACCGAGAGGGAGAGAGATAAGGCATAACCGATGGAGATAGAAGGAACGGTAAGAAACAACAAAAAAACTGGAATACGCGACAAAATCGAGGTAGACAAAACGGAATGAAAGAGAGAATGATACTGTCAGAATCCCAGCCACTAACCACTGGGATAAAAGGGCTTGTTTGTGTAGCGGGTGAGTGCGCCCATAACCCCCCAGGCCGACGTGCCTGTAACCCTTCCCTAGGATCAATCGGGGATCACAAGTGGACCTCTGACAGATACAACAATAAGGTAGGATGATACATCATCTTCTGGTTAACATATACGTCTAGATCTAGTTAAAAAAAAAACTCTCAACCATGATGAGTTAAACTAGGACCCAATCTCAACTAGAATGAGCTTAAGAATAGAGAGAATAAGGCTTACCTTAATATGAGCTATAGTCTGGGGCGTGAGTAGCATGAGTGGCGTGAGGGACGGGAGAAGGTGGAGTAATCTGAGTAGGTGGAAGAGAAACGACGCAAAAAGGAATTTGACGAAACCCTAGGATGGGACCTCTTTCATCGGTTTTGCAATCGAGCCTGGTTCTTGTTCCGTTTTGTACTTTTGTTGTTTCAGATTTCCAGCCACCATAAAACTAGATAATCTGAACAGAATAAGAATAACTTAACATAAAGATTCTTCTTAACATTCAGAATCTATATCCAAAACGACCACACCCATTCATTTATGTAACCCTAAATTATATGTCAAATGTATATGTAAATAGCAGTAATTCATCAAATATCAAAGTCATGTTACGATATTATATAATTCTTAATATAGGTCAAGTGCATCTAAAAATTGCAGTGTAATGTTGCTTCGCAACCCTAAGACGATTTCGTCGCCTCTTGTTTTTCAATTTAATCTATGGAAACAGGTTATTGGTAATATGAGTGGCTCCTCTGAGGCTACTACTACTACAAGAAAACAATGTCAACAAGAAGACAACGGAAACAACAAAACAAGGAGCATCATGCATTTAGTAAAGATCCCCTTGTTAGCATCAATGCTAACAGCTCAGCAACTCGCGTAGCCTGTTCAGTTTGGAGAAGGAAAACGTATAAATAAGGAGAGCACAAATTATCTTAAACAGCAGTCGAGGATAAACATACAAGGGGGGATGGAGGAGGGGACATGTGCTATGAAAGGTCAAGGTCCAAGCATCCTTCTCAAATTTCTTCTGAAGATGACATGTAAATTGACTCAACCTCTCACCTCACCTGATCAAATAGCTTCTGTTGTTCTCACCTGGTCAGCAGTGGCTGCACGTTGTAGGGGAACAGCCCCAGGTGCTGCAGGCGAGAGAGCTGCATGTGCAGCTGAGCAAGACACCTGAGAGAATCCACCACTGTGGAACTTGTTAGTCCTGCTGGGGAGCACGTGACTGTAGACGGTGTGACTACAGCAATATGGGTTGGCCCAATCTCATTCATGTTCGTGTCCCTCTCTTCCTCTTTCTCCTCTCCCCCATCTTTGTTTTCTTCCACCTCTTCCTCCGTTTCTTCCTCTTCCTCCTCTTCATCTTCTTCCTCATCTGCTTCATCCCTCTCCTCTTCCTCCATCTCTTCCTCGTCCTCTCCTCCCCCCCCTTTCCCTTCCTTACTCCAGCCGACACTCATATCAAGCCAATATTCCTTTCCATCACCACCACATCCCACTGTCTCCATCCACCTCTTTCTCACTCTCCTCCCCCTCCCCTCCTCCTGTTCCTCCAGCTGACGTTTGCATGTCCTTCGAATAACCTCTCTCACTTCCTCTCCCCCACTGCTAGGCTCCCCCCGCCCTTGCCTCTCTTCCTCTTCCTCTTCCTCTCCCTCTCTGCTGCACTCCTCAACACTCACCCCTTCTTCTCCCTCCGCCCATCTCTTATGTTCGTCTTCTTCATCCTCACTCAATTCTTTACCCTCTCCCTCTCCCTCGCCCTCTCCCTCGCCCTCTCCCTCGCCCTCTCCCTCGCCCTCGCTCCATTCTTCTTCCCCACTCCCGCCTATGTGGTCTCTCTGGCCCCTCTCCCTTCCACTCTCCGACTGCTCCCCCACTCCTCTTATAGATGACCCTACACACTCTACCCACAACGCATGGCCAATCCTGTGCTTCCACGTGGCAGCTGCTGCAGACAGGCACCTGTGGAAGCGAGAGTGGTGATGCCAACAACGGAAAGGAGAGGGCGGGGGTACGGATAGGGTACGGTCAAGAGGTGTGGGTTTAGGAGGGTCTGAACGGCATGGGGCACACGAGCCAGGCATAACATAACAGCATTACAAGCCTTTAACCTTCACAAACCATGTAGTGCTGGAGGCACAAGTGAAAGTAACTCCCAGCAGCAGCAGCGGCAGCGGCAGCGGCGGCGGCGGCGGCGGCGGCGGCGGCGGCGGCGGCGGCGGCGGCGGCGGCAGCAGCAGCAGCAGCAGCATCATCATCATCATCATCATCATCAGCAGCAGCAGCAGCAGCAGACGAGAGCAACACTCACATCGGCAGCACTCACAGCAGCAGCAGGCGAAGGCAGGAGGGTGCAGTGGCAGGCTGCATGAGAAGGTCAACAACAGCCGTGGCATCAAACCCCATCTGCTGCAACCAGCACGCCAGGATATCCCCCTCCCCCAATGCCTCCCACCACCCCTGTAACATGTTCCCCTCCCTGGCTGCTGCTGTCTCTGCTTCCTCTGCTTCCTCTGCTTCCTCTGCTGCCTGATCTGCTGCGGCTGGTGCCTCTGCTGTCTCTGCTTCCTCTGCTTCCTCTGCTTCCTCTGCTTCCTCTGCTTCCTCTGCTTCCTCTGCTTCCTCTGCTGCCTGATCTGCTGCGGCTGGTGCCTCTGCTGTCTCTGCTCCCTCTGCTCCCTCTGCTCCCTCTGCTCCCTCTGCTCCCTCTGCTCCCTCTGCTCCCTCTGCTCCCTCTGCTGCCTGGTCTGCTGTGGCTGGTGCCAGTGCTGCTGCTCGAATCACTGCAGCACCAGCCACGGGAACTTCCGACTTGTGTGCTGCCGCTGCTAACCCTCTAGACTGCATGGATGCTGCGAGGCACTTGATCTGATTTGATATGGACGCGAGCAGTGATAGGCCGTCCAGCAGCACATCATCCTGTGGGTGGTGGGATGGGAAAGAGGAGAGACAGCAGTGTTGGCATTGGCACTCCACAGCATCTCACCGAGAACTCAAACCCGTCCTGCAGGAGTTTCAATCTGATGACTCGCAGAAACAAGCTGTCCTGTCCAGTAGCACATCATCTTGTGGGCGATGGGATGGGGATGCGGAGAGACAGCACCGTCGGCAGTCCACGGCATCTCCCTGTTGATCTAAATCCACAAGGTGGAGGCCTCCACCTTGTATATTGAAATCACTCATGAGAATTCTGAAAAGTGATTTCAATATAGCCTCCACCTTGTATATTGAAATCACTCACTTTTGAGAATTCTCAAAAGTGATTTCAATATAGCCTCCACCTTGTATATTGAAATCACTCATGAGAATTCTGAAAAGTGATTTCAATATAGCCTCCACCTTGTATATTGAAATCACTCATGAGAATTCTGAAAAGTGATTTCAATATAGCCTCCACCTTGTATATTGAAATCACTCACTTTTGAGAATTCTCAAAAGTGATTTCAATATAGCCTCCACCTTGTATATTGAAATCACTCATGAGAATTCTGAAAAGTGATTTCAATATAGCCTCCACCGTGTGGATCTGACCGACTAGGAGGGATAGAGCATCCCATCCCATCCAGTAGCACGTCATCCTGTGGATGGGGAGAGACAGCAGTGTCGGCATGCTGTTGCTGCGAGCAACTAATCGTGCCGCATGGAGAAGTGTGACTCAAAGCAAGTCGACGCGGGTCAATGCGGGTCAACGCAAGTCAAGACGGCCAACCATGCTGACCTCGTGTGAGAGCAGATCCACGATGGGCGGCAGAGACAGGTGCAATGGGCAAGCTCCCATGCCCCATGCTGCTGATGCTTTCTGAGATCGAGTCAAGGCGAGTCAAGGAGGCCAACCATGCTGACCTCGTGTGAGAGCAGATCCACAATGGGCGGCAGAGACAAGTGCAATGGGCAAGCCCCAACGCCCCATGCTGCTGATACTGATGCTGTCTGAGAGTCAGGGGCTGTGAGCGAAGCAGCTGCAGGGAGGAGGGTATAAGCGAGGGTAGGGATAAAGACAGGCAAGATAGGTGGGACTAGATAATCTATGATTACTGATTGAGGCGCCTCAAAACTCCGTAAGTCACTGCACCACCCACCCACCCACCCACCCACCCACCCACCCTTTCTTCCATGCCTTTTGAGCCGACTTCAAAGTCTACTGATTGAGACGACATGCTCAAGAGACAATCATCTAACAAGTACCCATGCATGATTGAAAGGACGTGCTCCTTTTGAAGACACTGTACCCCCCACCTGCTGCCATGCCCCACCTGCTGCCATGCCCCACCTGCTGCCATGCCTCGCTGCAGCAGCTTCAACGACTGCCACACCACACCCTCCCCTTCCACTGCAAATTCCCCCATTGTTCCGCTGCCATTGATACTGCCACTGACTGCACCGCTCAGTAGAGTCTCCAACCTCCCCCTTTCCGTCCCCTCAAAAGCCCAGTTCCCTCTCACCCCAGCAGTTCCCACCCTTGCTGTTTCTTCCCCTCCCTCTCCCATCCCAACTTCACCCACCCCTCCCTCTCCCCCACTCGTCCTTGCCCCTTCTCTCCCTGCCTCATCCCGCAAGCCCTGGTTGGATACGTGTTGAGGCGAGCGGTGAGTGCGGGAGAGGAGAAAGTGTGCGGTGTGGAGTAGAAGCAGCAGCTGCAGGCGCAGTAAGTGGGCCGCAGAGGACGAGCCCGTAATAGCAGCAACAGGGCCGGCAGGAGCGGCAGGAGCAGCAGAGGAACCAGGAGGAGAAGCAGCATGGGCATTTGAAGCTAGTCTAGCAGAGTAGAAGACCCAGCAGGGGGGTGAGGGAGGGGACGAGGTGAGAGAGTGTGTGTGGGGGAGGAGGGCGGAGAGGTAGGTGATGATGGTGTGAGAGAGAGGAGGGTGAGAGGGGAGGAGAGGTGCGCACCGCAGCAGCAGCTTCTGAAAGGAGCCTTCGGGGGATGGGGAGGGGAGGAGAGAGGAAAGGGTGTGAGGCTGAATGAATCCAAAACAGACAGTTGTGAAGGTAGAGAGAATAAAAGAGAAGAAGACAAAAGTCACATATGAGGATTCTAGAGAATAATATTAGAAGATATGAGAAGCAATGAATGTAACACAAACAGAGGCTGACAACAAGCGCGTGAGAATCACCATCTCACAGGCACAAAACACGCAGGGCTTCCTAGGAGGAGCAACCACTAGTGGGAGCGAGCGAGCATGGAAGGAACGGAAAAAAAGGTTCAGCGAGAGGAGGAACGAGGGAGAAAGGGAGGTGTGTGCGTGTGCATGGAGGGAAGGGAAAAGCTTTTGAGAATTCTCAAAAGCGATTCCCAAAGAGGAACGAGGGAGAAAGGGAGGTGTGTGCGTGGAGGGAAGGATGACGCATTACCAGGGATTTATGGCCAAGGTAAAGGGAGTGGCCGCGGCCAGGAGGGCAAGGGGGGTCACGCGAATTTGATGGGGCACGGGCGAGCATGGGGAGGAGGCAGTGAGAGACCCATGTCTGCACCACTGCCAGCGCGCCTCCTGGCCCCGGCGGTGACTGCACCACTGCCAGCGCGCCTCCTGGCCCCGGCGGTGACTGCACCACTGCCAGCGCGCCTCTCAGAGATAAACACGACTCTTGAGTCGCCTCATCACGCGCTCCCATCAGCACACGCTCAGCAAAAGCTGCTCTCCTCTCCTTGCTGCTGCTCCCACCGTCCCTTTCCCTGCTGCTGACATCAGCCTGTCCGTTGCTGACATCAGCCTTTCCGTTGCTGACATCAGCCTGTCCGTTGCTGACATCAGCCTGTCCGTTGCTCACACCAGCATAGTCGCCACCGCCGCTATCAACACCAGATTTATTGCTTGTGGTACTGCCTGTGTCGGTACCAGGCTTCTCAATGCCTCTGGCGCCATTGCTGTTGGCGCCATTGCTGTTAACAACTGTACCGACACAGGCGGACAGCAGGCGAGACAACCATCCCACCGCCAGCTCTGCTGCTGCTGAGGCTGCTACTACCCCTGCTGATTCATCTGTACCCTGAAATTTTCCAGTATGTCCCTCCTGCTGCTGCTGTAACGACTGCCCCTGGCCCTGCTGCCCCTGCCACTGTTGCCCTTGCTCTCCTTGCTTCCCCTGCTGCCCCTGCTTCTGCCCCTGCTTCTGCCCCTGCTTCTGCCCCTGCTGCAGCAGCAAAGAGTGCGTTTTGGAACCAGCAGCGGCTAAGAGGCGAGTAAGGGAAGGCCATGGCGTGGCGTGCAGGAGAGCGAGGGCGGCCGAGTGGGCAAGAGAGGAGAGGCGCGAAGGGGAGGAGTGGAGGAGAGAGTGTGGTGAGGAGTGTGGTGAGGAGTGTGGCGAGGAGTGCTGCCGGCGTTTGAGTAGCGAGTGGAAGAGAGAGAGCGCAGCAGCACAGGGCACAGGCACGTTGGGAGTCGAGTGACGAGCAGTGACGGGAAGAGGCTCAATTGTGAATCTGGTATTTCTGCCCCCAACGGTCGCTCCCTCTGCTACAGCCGGCACAGCGGGCGGGAAGGCAGGAGGGCAGCTTGGAATTGCCTTGGGAAGCACAGGGGAAGGCACGGAGGGAAGGCAGGCAGCAGGAGAGGCGCGGAGTAGCAGAAACCGCAAAGCAGGGGAGGGGGAGCAGCGTGGGGTGGGAGTGGCACCAGCAGCAGCAGCACCGGAAGCAGTGGCAGTGGCAGGGGAAGCGGCAGCAGGGGCGGCAGGGGCAGAGGTGGCAGCCACGATAGCAGCAACTGTGGCCTGCCAGCAGCGGGTTACCACTGCCGCTGCTGCTCCGTGCTGCCCTGCAGGCAATGGGGGAGCAAGGGCGTTTGGCGATTGAGAGAGGAGGGAATTGGAGAAAGGAATGAGACGGTTGGGGGGGGAGTGTGCATTTGAGAAACAGACAATGGATGGTCAACTTAACAGATTGGTTACAGATTCTTCAGACAGAGCGGAAGATACTCAGACAGACGGAGGGAAGGTGCGGGAACACGCACATTCAAGAGATGCTTGCCAAGAAGAAGCATGGCGATTTGTGAGCCTTAAAGCTCTAGGCCCAAATTGCGCAAGATTACTAATCTTGCGTAAGTTTGAGTGCTGAGGGGTGGGTTTGGCAACGTAAGAGTCGAGGGGAGTGTTGGGAAGATGACCTGTCTGATTTCGACCAATCAGATTGCATCGCACCTACTGTAACCAAATTTTCGCCACACACCAGCACAGAAAACGAGAAGTGTGCAAGATTACTAATCTTGCCCTGCGCGGCCCGCAATTTGGGCCTTGAGCTTTAAGCGTCTCAAAAGTCGACTGGTGCATTGCTTTGACTTTGCAGGGTTTTTTTTTTAGAGTTCTCGGTTATTTGTAGAATTCTAAAAAAATCCCAGCAACATGAGGGTGACTTGAGTTGGGCGAGAGCACTGAGCAGAGGGTACTCCTATAGCAAACCCAAACGCCTTTATATCTTCTTAACAAATTGTGAAGGTAACACCGATGGTAATCTCCTGGATAATCCCGAAAGAGATCTCGAGGGTAAACCGAGGGTCATCCCAAAAGTATTGCTAAATTCAAGGGTAATCAACGGATAACCCCAAGGGCGGGACGGAGTGGTCTTGACTTGTGCGGATGTCCTGCCTCACTATTCATAAGTGGGCTTGAACACAGAGGCTAATTCAAAAGTTTCTCGAGAATGACGCCTGCATTGAATTGAACCAGGTACAAAGAGGCTACTTGCTTCTTAAAAAAAGATGACGGGCAAGAGCAGGGCTACCCTGAGCGTAGGTGAGTGCGTTGACCAGGGTAGCCCTGCGTTGACCAGGGCAAGACCGGGTTGCGTTGATGGGGTGGGCTTCAAGGACGTACAGAGAGGGCGGGCGAGAGCAGGGCGTCGCTGAGATTGACGGCTTGCGTTGACTTTGGTTGACTTCTATTGACTTCAGATGAGTTGATGGGGTGGGCTTGAAGCACGTACAGAGAGGGCGGGAGAGAGCAGGGCGTCGCTGAGAGTGATGGCAGCAGCGCGGGCAAGCAGGGGGTCCTGGGAGAACAGGAGAGCCATGACGTCATCTAATGAAATCTTGTCGTCATTAGATAAAATCCTGACGTCATCCGCGGACATGGGGACGTCATCAGCTGACGTCATCTCGAATCCTCCTGTTGCTCCGCGTGCCTCTCTCCCTCCTCCGCCGCCGTCACCCACTTTTACTTCCGCCTGGTCCATCTCATCTCCCCCCCTCCCCCTCTCAGTTCCATCATCGGCGCTAGTACCTGGATGTCCTCCCCCAACTGGTAACCCCCTTCCCCGTTTTCGTTGCTCTTCGCCTTCACAGCTTACTTCGTCTTTTTCGTCAACTAAATTGCTGCGCTGAGCTCCATTTGCCCCTTGGCCACTCGCCTTCATCTGTATTGCAACCAAAACGAAGAGCTTCTGCAAATTCCGCCTAACGTGTTCAAAATATCCGTCGCCTAGCAGGCTGCGGCCACCATGCAGGATATTCCGTCACCTAACCAGTGAAGTGGTACTGTAACTCGAGTGCCGAAACCGCCCAGTGCAGAAAGTTGACTGTCTAGCCACTGTTTCGATAGCGCGAATACGTCATCCTCGATTACATGTGCAAGCAAGTGCAATCCCACAATCTTGCCTTCCCCTTACACACCCCCTTCAACGCCACTCTCCCCTCTTCATCATCACTCTGGGGCTTGCCTCTTGAATTGCTTGAAGCTAGTAAACATAAAGTGCATCATTCTCATAATTGAAGCAAAAACTCAAATTACAGTACAGCCATGACACATACAACAGAAACTCCAGCTCTGTATGTTGCTGAAATGCTAGGAAGGGAAGTGAAGGAGAAATGAGACATATGGGTGTATGAGTGAAGCCCTAGTCACATCATGGGTGTCTGTCTATTCATTACTCAGCCAGCAGAGGCAGCTGCCCGCCATTAAAAGCAGTGAACTTGCAGTCAGTAGCAGTCACTCCCGACGTCTCATAATCCCCCACCTCCCCATCCAGAAACCCCTTCCCCTCCTCCCCATCTACCGACACAGGGTGGCGCAGCAGAGCAGCGAGCCTCGAATACTCCATTGTTCGCTGCTCCCTGCCACTGCGGTATGTCTGCCCCATCACCCCATGCACATGGCTGCTCGGATTAGATTCCACAAACATCAGGTTGATGTGCACCTGCGCGTCCTCAGGTGTTTGCAACAGAGGGTGCGCTGCGCGCAGCTTCAGCTCGAGCTCCAGGAGATTTTCCAGGTGGAGGGTGTACACATCCACGTCGAACGGGCCGGTCTTCTCCTGGCCCACAAAGGACAGAATCAGCCGCCCGTTGGAGAGAACGTGGCTCTCGCCAAGAGTGAGGCGCGGGAGAGGCTTGTTGTCAAGTGTGATAGATGCAAGGAAGCCTTGTTCACCGCGAGTCTGCTCCTTGCCGTCCCGTGCCGTGAGCACGAGAGAGTGAGACGACACAGCAGCGTTTGCACTAGCGCCGCTGCTGCTGTTGTTGCTCTCGCTGTCGTGCCACATGATTGCCAGCTGTCGGATCCACGTGCGAACCGCCGAGCCGTTGACAAAACGAGCCGCAGCCAGCATGCTATGGTTACCAGCAGCAGCAGTGGGTGCAAGTGCGAGGGGTCGTGAGTCAAGATAGCCACGCATGGCCATGTTGACGTGCACATGGCGGTCGGTGTAGAGGCAGAAGGAGCGGTTTGGCAGCCCGTTGAAGTCAAACCGCGTGCCGTGCGCGCCCAGGAAGTGCGGGTCGTTCTCGCCGTATGCACACCGCCGCCCCACGCGCACCGGGTTGCCGCCCGTGTTGCTGCCGCAGCGCCCCTTGCGGGTCCTCTCGGGCGCGAGGGCGTCCACGGCTGGGAGCAGGATGCACTTGCCTCGCTGCTCACATCTGCTGCTGCGGCGGCCACTGTGAGAGCTGGGAGACGGAGACCTGAAACAAGGAACGTGAAACGGAAGAGGTTGAGAGAGATGAGGGGGAGAGGACCAGTACCCATTGAATGTGATTGTCATAGAGTCCACAAGTTTGTTGGAAGGAGCATCGGAATGAGCACGGGGAAAACACAAACCGGTTCACAGAATGTGCAGCGAACCAGGCGAGCTGGCGGGTGGATGTAGGAAAGACTTCTTGAAACATTGAAAAAAACTTGTAAAAAGGGACGCGCAGCGCAGCTAAAGACGCAAGGCGGAGGTGGAAGGGGATGCACTCACGGGATGTGCACCCAGTGGCGGCAGTTGAAGGGAGTACCATCGACCGTGGTGTTAACGCTGCTGCATCGGCTGCAGCACTCCTTCACGCTCACCGCCGCCCCCGCACACCACGCCTCGTCCGCCTTGCGCGGCGCACCGCCGCCGCCACTGCTGCTGATGCTTCCCGTGCCGATGGAGCAGCGGCCATAGTCGGGCAGCTTCCAGTACCCCACCTCGCCCTAGTCGTTGCTACACCCGCCCCGCCCGCACAGCCCGCCGCCATGGCTGCTACCACCACCGCCATGCTCGCTCTCATCATCGCTGTCATTCTCGACCTCGTGCTCGCTGTCACGCTCGTCATCAGCAGACGAGCCGTCCTCGTCGTAGCCATGCCCCCGGCCGCCATGCCCGCCGTGGCCTCCGTCGTTTTCCTCCCTCTCGTCGTCTCTCCCGCCGCCAGGCGATCCGCCGTGCCGCGAAACGCCGTGGGGATCGCCGCTGCCGCCGCGCCCGCCAGCTGTTGCCGCGCCGCCGGTCACACTGCCGTCGCCGCCGCGCAGAGCGATCCCGCCCGAGCGGGGAGGCTTAGTCGCAGAAGCAGCGCCGGCGGCTGCTAATAACGCGGAAAGCGCGAGGAGGAGGAGAAACGCTCGGGTCATGATGGCGCCGAGGAGATCTTTTAACGGAACAACACGGAAATTAACAAAAGTCAGTTGTGCCGAACGGTGCTGTTTCTATCGAAGATATGAAATCAGGTTGCTACAACTCGGCGATGTGAATGATGCTCCCCCAAGAGCAAGGCAACGAACTTGAAAAACTTATGTTGAGGATATAGGAGAGGGAGTCCCTGGAGTGATGATGAAGCTTAGACCAGGTAAGAGTAGGATGATCGATGTCTAGAAGAATGAAGCATGCCGAGGCTGTGCTCCATCGCAAGGCTTTGTAGTAGCGAATCTCGATGCAAGGACGACACTTGCAGGGCATGGCGCCTCACGATCGCGATTCGCGACGCAAGGCTGCATCAGCCCACCTCCCAGGGCGTGAGCATGAAGCCGCGTAAGGAAAATGCCATTGTCGCGCCGCGCCGTGGAAATTAGTCCTGGATGTGGTATTCGTGGTCTATCTGCCACCGCGGGTTCATGGGTCCTGAAGAATCAAGGAAATTCGGAATCCGGCACAGCTCCCCTGTATCCGCTTGAATTCTTTTCTCAGCAAAATGGGTTGAGATAGTTTGGGTACGTTTGGAATCGGTTTGACGGGATGCCGCACATGGCTGTGCTGGTTGGGGGAGGAAAGAAGCACGGAGAAGCGATGATGGGCCAACATTTTCAAACCACCTGGGTTTCGCATGCAGACTTCGCGAATGTAAGAGACTTTCGTTCAAACATATTCAATCTCGCCAGAAAAGCTGATGCGACGCCTCTGGACTTCGCGAAGGTGATTTCTTGAATTGAAGTGGTTTTTTTCAATAATAAAACATTCCACAAACGGGATGGAGGCACTATCTGTTACAATGTAGCATAATTACGCAAGGAAAAGGAGTGGAAACGGGAAGAGAGGAGAAAAGGAGGAATAACGTGAGTAGAAAAAAGGAGAGAGGAAGAAAGGAGGAGGGGAATAGGGGAAAAATGATAGGAGGAAGAAAAACAGGGAAGAAGGAAGAAAAAGTAGCACACACAACCCCAAGAAAACCCCAATAGCACACACATTTAAAACACCATCAAGCCCTCCCATCAAAGCACCCCAACTGCACTCCCATCTTGAATTGAAGTTGTGAGCTGCGACGTGGGAACGTTGAAATTTGGGACCTGAACTGAAGTCCCTGAGTTTGTTTCCCCCACCTTTTGGAAAAAAAATCAAGTGTTCCGATATTCGAACTTTCACGGCATTTGAAGTTTCATAATGGCACACTACAAAAAAATTGTGAATCCAGAAAAGTCTCAGGTATCAGGCTTCAACATTCAATGTTGCTACGGTAGCAGGGTTCCTCATCTCCACTTGAATGCGACACCAGCAAAACAGATGTGGCAGCAAATGCTAAATATTCCCTCATGGCAGAAACCCTAGTACCGTATGTCCCCCTCCTCATCTCATTTAGCCATGATTTCCTCATCATGACACGAACAACAGGTACGGTATTGCACATCTACACGTCAGAATGCAACTATGATAGCTTCAATTCAACACAACATGTGATTAACCACAAGGACAATACTTCAACTACGTGCTAAGACACTTCATTTATTAACCGCTTCCTAATCAGTGAGCAATCCAACTCAATCCAAATCCAAACCAGTAGTCGCACGTTTCCTCTCCATCTCCTCTCGCCTCTCCTCCAACCGATCCCGCAATTCCTCCGGAGAATACAAACACTTGGTGCCACTCTTCATTCCTAGCGCCCGCCCCACATTTTTCACGTTCTTGGCAAATCCCCACGTTCCTGCCTTCCCCTTTCCTTTGCTCAAAGCCTTTCCCCTTGGGATCTCCCCATCAGGGCTTGAACCAATCAAGCTGGACATTCCCGAGGCACTTCTCTCCGAACCTACGCAGGCAGAGTCCAGGTTCTTGGGATCTGACCGTGTCAAGCCTACCCTTTCCGAAGCTGATCCGTCGCCCCTCGCTTGCTCTCGAGCCGATTTCGAGCGAACACAGATGTCTTGTCCATCCAACGGTCCCGATTCGTCCCCCATATTGTCCATCTCGGGATCATCTAGATCTTCAAACGACTTGGTTCGCCGATTCGCCTGACGAGGGCGGTTGTGGTGTCTAGGCTCAGTGTAGTGACGATTGAGCTCATGTGGTTCAGAGTCGTATCGATCCAGCTGGCTGGATTCCATGTCTTGACTGGAAATGGACTGAAAAGGACTCAGTTGACTGGTTTGACTGCCTAGACTGGTTTGACTGCCTTGACCGGCCCGGCTGCCTTGACCAGCTTGACTGGTTTGACTTGACTGACTCGAACTGGACGATCCCAGGAGCTTATTGATGAAGCGGGGGGAAGGGAGGGGGGAGAAGGAGACCCGGGAGGAGCCGGAAGGGGGGGTGCGGGCAGAGGAGGAGGCAGAGGAGGCGAGGTCTATGGCTGCTGCTGTGCGCACTGGCATGGGGATGGCTGGTGGTTTCACCCTCTCCCGCTGTTGCTCCCCTGCCGCTGCCGCCCCTGTTGCTTCTGCACTCCCTGCTGCTGCTGCTGCTGCTGCTGGTGGTGGTGCTGCTGCTGCTGTTGGCACTGACGCTGATGCGGCTTTAAGGCTTGGGTCAGCAAGAGAAGCAGGGGTCTCAGGCACAGAAGAAAAAGACAGAGAAGGAGCAGTAAAAGAGAAGGGACCGTCCCTCCACTCTTCCTCACCCTTTCCACCTTTACCAACCGCCTTCCCAGACCCCTCAAAAGCCTGCCCCGCTGCTGCCTGCTCCTCATTGCCCACCTCTGCTTTCCTCCCAGCATCCCCCAGCTTTTTCCCTGACCTCCTTCCAGAGACAGACCCAAGGGCAGCGACAGAGGCGGCAACAGAGGCAGGTGTGAGGCGGGTGGCCTTGCCCGCGACTCGACTCACGTGCGCAGCAGCGCCCCGCCATGCACCACCCCACCCCCGCGCAACAGAGCTCAATGCTACCCCGCTCACTGCCAGTGCACCCCCCTCCTTCCCCCCCCCACCTCTCCCGCTACATCCTTCCCTTCCCTCTCCTCTCCCACACCTTCTCCTTCCTCTCCTCCTCCCTCCTCTCCCTCAACCTCCTCTCCTCGCCCCTCCTCTCCTCCACACTCCACTCCCAAACCCTCCTCCCCTCCAGCCTTTGCTGCTCCCTCCTCTGCTGCTCCCTCCTCTACTGCTCCCTCCTCTGCTGCTCCCTCCTCTGCTGCTCCCTGCTCTGCTGCTCCCTGCTCTGCTGCTCCCTCCTCTGCTGCTCCCTCCTCGTGCCGTCTGCTCATGCCAATGGGCTCCTCTCTCCTCTCTCTCTCTTCCCCCCCCTCTCCTCTTCTCTCTTCCTCCCGCTCTCCTCTTCTCTCTTCCTCCTCCTCTCCCCCTCTTCTCTCTTCCTCCTCCTCTCCCCCTCTTCTCTCTTCCTCATGCTCCCCTCTTCTCTCGTCCTCCAACTTTCCTCCGCCACTCATTTCCCCATCAACCCGCTCTCTCCTTTGAGAATTCTCAAAAGTATCTAACCTCATTTCCGCATATAACCCATCCACAATCCTGCTGCTCTGTGAGTCCTCGCCTGCTACACACCCCCTCTCCACCTCCCCCCCACACTCTGCAGACCCCGTTCCCGCCTGCACCTCTGCATCTCTCAGCGTTTCATCTCCTTGCTCAAGCGCTTCATCTCCCATTTCCTTACTTCTGCCCCGCGTTTCATCTCCTTGATGCCACGTGTCACCTCCTCTGCCACTCACCACTGCTGCATCATTTCCCATTCCCCCTCTCCCATCACGTAAACCCCTACCTTCCCCACGAGAGTCTAGTGCTGGAGAATGCCTGTTTGCAGCACCCACCACTGCAGAGCCTGCTATTGACATTTGAGGCGCCTCAGAAATGCTGGCAGCACCCGATGAAGCGGAGGAGCCAGCTGCCAGCGACGACACGGCGGAACGAGCAGTCGCTGAATCAGCTGTTGACTTTTGAGGCACCTCAGCAGCACCCAACGACACTGAGGGCCATGCTGTCGACGAATCAGCGCCAGAGGCTCTTCGACTGCTCTTCTGCTTCCAGCCCATCCGCTCTCCGCTCTCCCCCTCTCCATTTTCCCTTTCACCGCTCTCCCTTTCGCTGCTCTCCCTTGCACTGCCCTCTTCCCGGCTGCTCTCCTCTGCCTCTGCCAGCCTCACTGCTTCACTTGCATAGCATCTGCCCATCTCACCCATGCTATGCGCGCTGCCCTCTCCACCTCCACTCCCTCTTCCATCCCCTCCCTTCTCCCTCGCTCTGTCCTCATCATTCTCCATCCTTCCCTCCTCTCTCACACCTCTTTCATCCCCCTCATCTCGCTCACCTCTTTCATTTCCCCCCTCGTTCTCAAGCCCATCACCTCTCACATCGTCCTCGAATCTTCTCTCACCTCCACCCTCTTCCCTCATACCATCATCCGTCCCCTCGCCACTCCTCACCCCCTCCCCAGTCCTCCCATGCTCCACACGTCTCTCTCTCCCTCCTCTCAGCTCAGCATCTGATTCTGCCTGTTCCCTTGCCCCTGCACAGACAGCACCGTCACTCACCGCTCTCCACCCATTCAACTCACAGCTCTTGACGCTCCTCCCAATCTCAGCGCCGTTCATGACATTCGTGACATCACTTGCATCACTGGCACAAGTGGCACAACAGCTTGCTGCTTCCACACTCGTCACAGGCACACTCGTTACAGGCACACTCGTCACAGGCACACTTATCTCCCACGCCCTCCCGTACTCAACCTCCCCATCTCCCTCCTCCCCATCTCCCTCCTCCCCATCTCCCTCCTCCCCATCTCCCTCCTCCCCATCTCCCTCCTCCCCATCTCCCTCCTCCCCATCTCCCTCCTCCCCATCTCCCTCCTCCCCATCTCCCTCCTCCCCATCTCCCTCCTCCCCATCTCCCTCCTCCCCATCTCCCTCCTCCCCATCTCCCTCCTCCCCATCTCCCTCCTCCCCATCTCCCTCCTCCCCATCTCCCTCCTCCCCATCTCCCTCCTCCCCATCTCCCTCCTCCCCATCTCCCTTCTCCCCATCTCCCTCCATGCCCTTCTCTCCCCCAAGCACATCCTCCACTGCAGCAAAGCTCTTCGCCTTGCCACCAGCTCCAAGTGACTTTTGAGTCGACTCAAAAGTCACCTCAAAGCTCTTCGCCTTGCCACCACCTCCAAACCACACCTCCCTCTGCCCATCGCCATCACACCCATGCGTTTCATTTACATCCTGCACCGTGTCATCTCCCCCCACCTCCGTTTCATCTCCCTCCACAGCCGTTTCATCTGCTTCAAAGCTGATTTCCTCCTCTACCGTCTTGCTGCGCGTGTGCCCTCTCCCAACACGCCTCATAGCCGCAAGACCCTTCCCTCCCAGCCCCATTCCAGGCAGCTTCCTATCCGCAAGGATGCTTAAAGCCTGACTGATAGCTCGACCTGTATCCGCTGCCCTTGACATCCCACCAAACGAATTCTTCCCCACAGCACTCCCAACAGCACTCCCAACAGCACTCCCAACACCACTCCCAACACCACTCCCAGCAGCACTCCCAACACCACTCCCAGCAGCACTCCCCTCAGAGACCACATTGGAAGCCATACGAGCACTTGCATTCCCTAGTGTGGAAGCAGAAGAAGCATCGTTTCTCCTAGCAGCACTCCTTAGAAGAGCCGCTGTAGCAGTGGAAGGATAGGGGATCCTCGATTCCCGTGCAGCCGCAATGGCAGCTGCAATAGCAGCAGCAGCACCGGCAGCACCGGTAACAACGGGAGCACTGGCAGCAGCAGCAGCAGCACAGGCAGCACTGGCAGCACCAGCGGCAGCAGCACCGGCAGCAGCAGCACCGGCAGCAGCAGCACCGGCAGCAGCACCGGCAGCAGCAGCACCGGCAGCAGCACCGGCAGCAGCACCGGCAGCAGCACCGGCAGCACTGGCAGCAGCAGCACCGGCAGCACTGGCAGCACTGGTGGCAGAGCGAGGAGTCAAGGCCTGAGAAGCGTCTATCAGTGCGCCCCACCTTCGCCTCAGCCCCTTGCCCTCCCCGCTCCTGCCACTGCCACCACCAGCACCAGAACCAACACCAATACCACTGCCACTGCCACTGCCACTGCCACTGCCACTGCCACTGCCACTGCCGCCATCACCAGAAGCAGCAGTGTCTACACTTGCCTCTGCACCCCGAGGGCTGTCCTTTCTCTCCATCATGGCCCCCAGTAGCAGATTCCTTAGCTCCATCCTCCTCATCAAACCACCTATCTTGCTCGCCTGCCCACCCTCCAACCCTCTTCTCAATTCCTCTTTGTTCTTCTGCCCGTTGGCCACCCTATCCTCTTCTCCATCCCCATTTCCCCTCTCCGCTTCTCCATCCCCATTTCCCCTCTCCGCTTCTCCATCCCCATTTCCCCTCTCCGCTTCTCCATCCCCATTTCCCCTCTCCGCTTCTCCATCCCCATTTCCCCTCTCCGCTTCTCCATCCTTCTCTTCCCCCTCCTCCTCTTCCTCCCACTCCTCCCCATCCTCCTCTCCTGCTAAACCCCCCTTCCTCCATTTCCTCGACATTTGCAGGCTCCTCTTGAGCTCTTTCTCTCGCACCGACTCCACCACACATTCCAGCACCGCATCCCACCCACCGGCACTGTGGCTCCTTCTCACCCCACCCCCTTCCCCACCATGTCCAATCCACACACCACCACCATCACCACCATCACCAGCACTACCAGCATCACAACCATCAGAGGCATATGCAGCCTCAGCAAAAGCAGCCTCACCAGCACCAGCAGACAAAGAAGAAACAGTATTGCGAGCACCAGCAGCATCAGCAGAGAGAGTGCGATTGTGGGCGATCCAAGAACCATCCTTCCTCTCCTGCATTCCCCCCAGCAGTATCCGCCTCACATCTCTCTTCCCCACCAAACCACCCACCCCATTCGCCTGCCCGTCCCTTCCACCCTCCCCTTCAAGACCACCACCGGCCTTGCTCTCTCCACCACCCATCTTTCGCTCCCCATTTCTCATCCCTTGTGGGTGACTTTTGACTCGACTCAAAAGTGCACCACCCATCGTTTGCTCTCCATGTCTAATCCCTTCTGCTCCTGCCCAGCCCGCTTCTCGTGCCGCGGCTGAACCCTGTACCTCCTTCAATGAGCCCTGTGCCGCGGCTGAGCCCTGTACCTCCTTCAATGAACCCTGTACCTCCTCCAGGGACCCCATGCTCCGCCCTGTGCCTCCCCTCCTCCTCCAACTTGCACCCTTCCAACTTCTCTCCCCCCTCCCCACTGCACTGCCCCCCTCGCTTCTCTTCCCTGCGACATGGCATGCTCCATTCACTCCCCCCTCCTCACTTCCCCCCTCCTCACTTCCCCCCTCCTCACTTCCCCCCTCCTCACTTCCCCCCTCCTCACTTCCCCCCTCCTCACTTCCCCCCTCCTCACTTCCCCTCTCTGCAGCTACCCGCTCCCGACCTTCCCCAACGTCAACTGCACCCAGCCCACCAGCTCTAACATTCTCCTTCCGCACACTCGCCCCTCCAGCCATCCCTCTTTCACCTTCTCCGTTTTCCACACGAGCAGATCCTTCCTCCTCTTCCTCCTCCTCCTCATCCTCCTCCTCTTCCTCCTCCTCCTCATCCTCCCCCTCCTCTCCCCCTCCCTCCCTCCTACTCCCCCTCGACATCTGAAAGCTCCTCTTAAGCTTCCGCCCTCGTGTTGACTCCACCAGCCTATCTGCCACCGCTTCCCACCCCCCATCACCGCTCTTTCTCCCCGTTCTTACCTTCTGCCCGCCTGCCCACCCCTTGAGTGATCCCCACAGGGACTTCCCACTACCCTCGCCCTCGCCCTTTTTCATCAGTCTATTCAGTGCTTTGCTCATACTACCACTACTGTTACTGCTTTCCCCTCCTGTACCACCGTACTTGCCTTTCTTGCTTCTGCCATCACCATAATCAGCATCAACATCCCCATTCTCAGTTTCCTCCTCCTCCTCTTCCTCCTCTTCCTCCTCTTCCTCTTCCTCCTCCTCCTCCTTTGCAGCTGCACCAGTAGAAGCAGCAACAGCACCAGCAGCAGCTGCACCAACACTATCATCCCCTGGACTTCCCGACTTCCCACCGCTGCTGCCAAACCACGACCACCACGAGCCACCCCTCCATCCCTTCTCCCCTTTCCCACCCCCCGCACCCACGTCCCCGCTCCCCAGCACCCCACCATCCCCCGCACCACTCCCCACTCCATCACCCCTGGGAGATGAGACGCGGGCAGACAGCTTGCCTTGAGAGGTAGAGGAGAAGGAGGAGGAGGAAAAGGAAGAGAGCTTTCTCTGGCGGGCGGAGAGGAGGGCGGCGGCAGTGGCACGCTGCGCGGCATCAGGGGCGAGTGGGCAGTCCCGGACCTTGGGGTCGCGGGCCTTCTCCGCTGCGGTTACCAGCACCTTCTCCTCTGGCGTGTAACTGCGGTATACCATCTGTTATGGCAGGGCATGACGGGGGGGTTGGGTGTGGGGGGAACGAGGGGGGCATGAGGCCTAGAGCCTTCTCCGCTGCCGTTACCAACACCTTCTCCTCTGGCGTGTAGCTGCGGTATACCATCTGGGTTGACGCATCAGGGAGGGAAAGAGGGGGAAATGGAGGAGGGTCATTATTGCAGCTTGGGTAGCGGGTTGACCGGCCCTACCTGCTGCTCATGCCTAGCAGCATGGAGAAACAAACAAGCAACATCCAGATTTCAAGTAATTATACCTCCTACAGTGCTTACCCATAGTGTACTGCACAGCAGGAATATCGGTAGTGTGATGGGAAGCTTTGGTGTGTGATAGGGGCGTTGGGAGCATGACAGGGAGTTTAGGGGTGTGATTTTGGACGTGATAGTGAGCTTGGGAGTGTGATAGTGAGCTTGGGAGTGTGATAGTGAGCTTGGGAGTGTGATAGTGAGCTTGGGAGTGTGATAGTGAGCTTGGGAGTGTGATAGTGAGCTTGGGAGTGTGATAGTGAGCTTGGGAGTGTGATAGTGAGCTTGGGAGTGTGATAGTGAGCTTGGGAGTGTGATAGTGAGCTTGGGAGTGTGATAGTGAGCTTGGGAGTGTGATAGTGAGCTTGGGAGTGTGATAGTGAGCTTGGGAGTGTGATAGTGAGCTTGGGAGTGTGATAGTGAGCTTGGGAGTGTGATAGTGAGCTTGGGAGTGTGATAGTGAGCTTGGGAGTGTGATAGTGAGCTTGGGAGTGTGATAGTGAGCTTGGGAGTGTGATAGTGAGCTTGGGAGTGTGATAGTGACCTTGGGAGTGTGATAGCGACCTTGGGAGTGTGATCGTGGCCTTGGGAGTGTGATAGGATCCCCATTTCCTCACCTGCAGAGTGATGCACCCCAGCTTGTGGTCGTTGAACCGCCTAGAACATCCACCACTCGCTCACCTGCAAAACTATTCCCCTCCATGTCCCCTACCTGCAAAACTATTCCCCTCCATGTCCCCTCACCTGCAGAGAGATGCACCCCAGCCCAGCTTGTGATCCATGCCCAGCATGCGGTCGTTGTTCAGCTTCGGCAGCAGTGCTTTTGAGACATCTCAAAATATGACTTCTATCAAAAGCCTACACAGTGATGCGACCTGTTTGTCCCCTCACCTGCAGAGTGATGCTCCCCAGCTTATGGTCGATGCCCAGCATGCGGTCGTTGTTCAGCTTCGGCAGCAGCGTGAGCGTGACCGTCTGCACTGTGTCCTTATCGAGGAGGCCCACTAAAGGGTACATGGCGTACCCCAGGTTCTGAGTCCCAAAGCTGTCCTCGTCCTCCACCTAGAGACAGGGGGGAATCATACAAGGAAGTCAGAGGGGAATCATACAAGGAAGTCAGAGGGGAATCATACAAGGAAGTCAGGGGGGAATCACCAGGGGGGGATTAACAGAGGAAAACTGCAGACAGAAAATCACAGACGAGTTTCTCACAGCAGAATAAAAAAACAGGAATATCTCATTGGGGAATATGTTGGCACTTCCATTGGGGAATATGTTGGCACTTCCATTGGGGAATATGTTGGCGCTTCCATTGGGGAATATGTTGGCACTTCCATTGGGGAATATGTTGGCACTTCCATTGGGGAATATGTTGGCACTTCCATTGGGGAATATGTTGGCACTTCCATTGGGGAATATGTTGGCACTTCCATTGGGGAATATGTTGGCACTTCCATTGGGGAATATGTTGGCACTTCCATTGGGGAATATGTTGGCACTTCCATTGGGGAATATGTTGGCACTTCCATTGGGGAATATGTTGGCACTTCCATTGGGGAATATGCTGGCACTTCCATTGGGGAATATGCTGGCACTTCCATTGGGGAATATGTTGGCACTTCCATTGGGGAATATGTTGGCACTTCCATTGGGGAATATGTTGGCACTTCCATTGGGGAATATGTTGGCACTTCCATTGGGGAATATGTTGGCACTTCCATTGGGGAATATGTTGGCACTTCCATTTGGGTATATGTTGGCACTTCCATTGGGGAATATGTTGGCACTTCCATTGGGGAATATGTTGGCACTTCCATGGGGGAATATGTTGGCACTTCCATTGGGGAATATGTTGGCACTTCCATTGGGGAATATGTTGGCACTTCCATTGGGGAATATGTTGGCACTTCCATTGGGGAATATGTTGGCACTTCCATTGGGGAATATGTTGGCACTTCCATTGGGGAATATGTTGGCACTTCCATTGGGGAATATGTTGGCACTTCCATTGGGGAATATGTTGGCACTTCCATTGGGGAATATGTTGGCACTTCCATTGGGGAATATGTTGGCACTTCCATTGGGGAATATGTTGGCACTTCCATTGGGGAATATGTTGGCACTTCCATTGGGGAATATGTTGGCACTTCCATTGGGGAATATGTTGGCACTTCCATTGGGGAGTATGTTGGCACTTCCATTGGGGAATATGTTGGCACTTCCATTGGGGAATATGTTGGCACTTCCATTGGGGAATATGTTGGCACTTCCATTGGGGAATATGTTGGCACTTCCATTGGGGAATATGTTGGCACTTCCATTGGGGAATATGTTGGCACTTCCATTGGGGAATATGTTGGCACTTCCATTGGGGAATATGTTGGCACTTCCATTGGGGAATATGTTGGCACTTCCATTGGGGAATATGTTGGCACTTCCATTGGGGAATATGTTGGCACTTCCATTGGGGAATATGTTGGCACTTCCATTGGGGAATATGTTGGCACTTTGGCAGTGTTGCCAATCAATGAGAGAATCGCTCTTGAGGTGAGTTCCAAGGGCTCTTGAGGTGAGTTCCAAGGGCTCTTGAGGTGAGTTCCAAGGGCTCTCGAGGTGAGTTCCAAGGGCTCTTGAGGTGAGTTTCTCAAAACGGGCTCTTGAGGAAGATTGTCCAAGCAAGCAGCAGCCAGGCAAAGCAAGCAGCAGCCAGGCAAAGCAAGCAGCAGCCAGGCAAAGCAAGCAGCAGCCAGGCAAAGCAAGCAGCAGCCAGGCGAAGCAAGCAGCAGCCAGGCGAAGCAAGCAGCAGCCAGGCGAAGCAAGCAGCAGCCAGGCAAAGCAAGCAGCAGCCAGGCGAAGCAAGCAGCAGCCAGGCAAAGCAAGCAGAGGCGGGCGGGGCAGCGCAGCCCAAAAGGTTGCGGGCGGGCATACCTGAATGAAGAGCTCCGCGGTGTGGATGTCGTCCACGGGCAGCTCGAAAGTTTCGTTCCAGACCGGGTTGAGATCGTTGTCGATGGTGCGGGTGACGGCCTTGTGCTTGCAGTGCGTCCAGAGAATGGCAAAGGGGTCCGACACGCTCATCATATCCACGTTCTTCAGCCCCTCCGCCTTCCACGCGGTTACCACCAGGGAACCTTCATAGTGCATCTCGAGTGAGCTGACAAAGATTGGGCAAGGGTGGGTGGGGGGAGAGAGGGATAGCAAAGGGGCCCGACCGACACGCTCATTATGTCCGACACGCTCATTATGTCCGACACGCTCATTATGTCCACGTTGTTCAGCCCCTCCGCTCTCCATGCGGTCACCACCAGTGAGCCCTCGTAGTGCATCTCGAGTGAGCTGAGGGGTGGGGCAGGGGGAGAGAGGGACGGCAAAGGGTCGGATACACTCATCGCATGACATGACATGACATGACATGACATGACATGACATGACATGACATGACATGACATGACATGACATGACATCCCATCCCATCCCATCACATCACACCACACCACACCACACCACACCACACCACACCACACCACATCACACCACACCACACCACACCACAACACACCACACCACACCACACCACACCACACCACACCACACCAAACCGCACCGCATCAAATCATATCCACGGTCATTGGCGAGCAAGAGCCTCACCTGGAATCAAAGGCGGGGCCGACTGGCACAGCAATGTGCTCGGACGAGAGCACAGAGTTCCCAATCGTGCTGCCAGACAACTTTTGAGACGCCTCAAAAAGCGTTGTGTAAGACGCCTCAAAAAGCGCTGTGTAAGACGCCTCAAAAAGCGTTGTGTAAGACGCCTCAAAAAGCGTTGTGTAAGAAGCCTCAAAAAGCGTTGTGTAAGACGTCACAAAATGCGTTCGGGCCAGAGAACAGTGTTCCCGATCGTGCTCCTGGTCTCACCTAGCGTCGAACGAGGGGCAGAGAGGCACGACGATGCGCTCGGGCCACATGAGCGTGCTCTCGATGGCGCCGTGCACCGTGCTCTCTATCATCCCCGCCAGCCCCGGTATGGACGACAGCTGCCCCCCGATCGCCTTCAGCTTGTATTCGATCCGCATTCGTGGCTGGGGGGGGGGTGGGGGGAAGAGGGTGGGGAGCTGACTTTTGAGTCGACTCAAAAGTTCTCTCGATCATCCCGCCAGCCCCGGGATGGACGACAGCTGCCCCCCGATCGCCTTCAGCTTGTACTCGATCCGCATTCGTGGCTGGGGGGGGGGGGGGGGGAAGAGGGTGGGGAGCTGACTTTTGAATCGACTCAAAAGTTCTCTCGATCATCCCCGCCAGCCCCGGGATGGACGACAGCTGCCCCCCGATCGCCTTCAGCTTGTACTCTATCCGCATTCGTGGCTGGGGGGGGGGGGGGGGGAAGGAGAAGAGGGTGGGGAGCTGACTTTTGAGTCGACTCAAAAGTTTCTCTCGATCATCCCCCCAGCCCCGGGATGGACGACAGCTGCCCCCCGATCGCCTTCAGCTTGTACTCTATCCGCATTCGTGGCTGGGAGCGGTGAAGGGTTGGGAGAGGGGGGGAGGAGGGGGGAGGATGGGGCAGGAGGGAGGAGGAGGGGGAAGGAGGAGGGTGTGGGGGGGTTGGAGAAAAATGGGCAAGGGGAAAGAGGATGAGAAGGGAAGCCTGACAGACAGCCCCCCGATCGCCTTGAGCAATTGATCCGCATGCGCGGCTGGGAGCAATGGAAGAAGGGAGGAGAAGCGAGAGGACGAGAGGGTGCTGTGCTCGGCAGGCAACTGAGCTATAGACGATGCACAGACTTGACTCGAGGGAGAGCCTAGTTTTGAGGCGCCTCAAGGCGAGAGGACGAGAGGGTGCTGTGCTCGGCAGGCAACTGAGCTATAGACGATGCACAGACTTGACTCGAGGGAGAGCCTAGTTTTGAGGCGCCTCAAGGCGAGAGGACGAGAGGGTGCTGTGCTCGGCAGGCAACTGAGCTATAGACGATGCACGGACTTGACTCGAGGGAGAGCCTAGTTTTGAGGCGCCTCAAGGCGAGAGGACGAGAGGGTGCTGTGCTCGGCAGGCAACTGAGCTATAGACGATGCACGGACTTGACTCGAGGGAGAGCCTAGTTTTGAGGCGCCTCAAGGCGAGAGGACGAGAGGGTGCTGTGCTCGGCAGGCAACTGAGCTATAGACGATGCACGGACTTGACTCGAGGGAGAGCCTAGTTTTGAGGCGCCTCAAGGCGAGAGGACGAGAGGGTGCTGTGCTCGGCAGGCAACTGAGCTATAGACGATGCACGGACTTGACTCGAGGGAGAGCCTAGTTTTGAGGCGCCTCAAGGCGAGAGGACGAGAGGGTGCTGTGCTCGGCAGGCAACTGAGCTATAGACGATGCACGGACTTGACTCGAGGGAGAGCCTAGTTTTGAGGCGCCTCAAGGCGAGAGGACGAGAGGGTGCTGTGCTCGGCAGGCAACTGAGCTATAGACGATGCACGGACTTGACTCGAGGGAGAGCCTAGTTTTGAGGCGCCTCAAGGCGAGAGGACGAGAGGGTGCTGTGCTCGGCAGGCAACTGAGCTATAGACGATGCACGGACTTGACTCGAGGGAGAGCCTAGTTTTGAGGCGCCTCAAGGCGAGAGGACGAGAGGGTGCTGTGCTCGGCAGGCAACTGAGCTATAGACGATGCACGGACTTGACTCGAGGGAGAGCCTAGTTTTGAGGCGCCTCAAGGCGAGAGGACGAGAGGGTGCTGTGCTCGGCAGGCAACTGAGCTATAGACGATGCACGGACTTGACTCGAGGGAGAGCCTAGTTTTGAGGCGCCTCAAGGCGAGAGGACGAGAGGGTGCTGTGCTCGGCAGGCAACTGAGCTATAGACGATGCACAGACTTGACTCGAGGGAGAGCCTAGTTTTGAGGCGCCTCAAGGCGAGAGGACGAGAGGGTGCTGTGCTCGGCAGGCAACTGAGCTATAGACGATGCACAGACTTGACTCGAGGGAGAGCCTAGTTTTGAGGCGCCTCAAGGCGAGAGGACGAGAGGGTGCTGTGTTCGGCAGGCAACTGAGCTATAGACGATGCACAGACTTGACTCGAGGGAGAGCCTAGTTTTGAGGCGCCTCAAGGCGAGAGGACGAGAGGGTGCTGTGCTCGGCAGGCAACTGAGCTATAGACGATGCACAGACTTGACTCGAGGGAGAGCCTAGTTTTGAGGCGCCTCAAGGCGAGAGGACGAGAGGGTGCTGTGCTCGGCAGGCAACTGAGCTATAGACGATGCACAGACTTGACTCGAGGGAGAGCCTAGTTTTGAGGCGCCTCAAGGCGAGAGGACGAGAGGGTGCTGTGCTCGGCAGGCAACTGAGCTATAGACGATGCACAGACTTGACTCGAGGGAGAGCCTAGTTTTGAGGCGCCTCAAGGCGAGAGGACGAGAGGGTGCTGTGCTCGGCAGGCAACTGAGCTATAGACGATGCACAGACTTGACTCGAGGGAGAGCCTAGTTTTGAGGCGCCTCAAGGCGAGAGGACGAGAGGGTGCTGTGCTCGGCAGGCAACTGAGCTATAGACGATGCACAGACTTGACTCGAGGGAGAGCCTAGTTTTGAGGCGCCTCAAGGCGAGAGGACGAGAGGGTGCTGTGCTCGGCAGGCAACTGAGCTATAGACGATGCACAGACTTGACTCGAGGGAGAGCCTAGTTTTGAGGCGCCTCAAGGCGAGAGGACGAGAGGGTGCTGTGCTCGGCAGGCAACTGAGCTATAGACGATGCACAGACTTGACTCGAGGGAGAGCCTAGATTTGAGGCGCCTCAAGGCGAGAGGACGAGAGGGTGCTGTGCTCGGCAGGCAACTGAGCTATAGACGATGCACAGACTTGACTCGAGGGAGAGCCTAGTTTTGAGGCGCCTCAAGGCGAGAGGACGAGAGGGTGCTGTGCTCGGCAGGCAACTGAGCTATAGACGATGCACAGACTTGACTCGAGGGAGAGCCTAGTTTTGAGGCGCCTCAAGGCGAGAGGACGAGAGGGTGCTGTGCTCGGCAGGCAACTGAGCTATAGACGATGCACAGACTTGACTCGAGGGAGAGCCTAGTTTTGAGGCGCCTCAAGGCGAGAGGACGAGAGGGTGCTGTGCTCGGCAGGCAACTGAGCTATAGACGATGCACAGACTTGACTCGAGGGAGAGCCTAGTTTTGAGGCGCCTCAAGGCGAGAGGACGAGAGGGTGCTGTGCTCGGCAGGCAACTGAGCTATAGACGATGCACAGACTTGACTCGAGGGAGAGCCTAGTTTTGAGGCGCCTCAAGGCGAGAGGACGAGAGGGTGCTGTGCTCGGCAGGCAACTGAGCTATAGACGATGCACAGACTTGACTCGAGGGAGAGCCTAGTTTTGAGGCGCCTCAAGGCGAGAGGACGAGAGGGTGCTGTGCTCGGCAGGCAACTGAGCTATAGACGATGCACAGACTTGACTCGAGGGAGAGCCTAGTTTTGAGGCGCCTCAAGGCGAGAGGACGAGAGGGTGCTGTGCTCGGCAGGCAACTGAGCTATAGACGATGCACAGACTTGACTCGAGGGAGAGCCTAGTTTTGAGGCGCCTCAAGGCGAGAGGACGAGAGGGTGCTGTGCTCGGCAGGCAACTGAGCTATAGACGATGCACAGACTTGACTCGAGGGAGAGCCTAGTTTTGAGGCGCCTCAAGGCGAGAGGACGAGAGGGTGCTGTGCTCGGCAGGCAACTGAGCTATAGACGATGCACAGACTTGACTCGAGGGAGAGCCTAGATTTGAGGCGCCTCAAGGCGAGAGGACGAGAGGGTGCTGTGCTCGGCAGGCAACTGAGCTATAGACGATGCACAGACTTGACTCGAGGGAGAGCCTAGTTTTGAGGCGCCTCAAGGCGAGAGGACGAGAGGGTGCTGTGCTCGGCAGGCAACTGAGCTATAGACGATGCACAGACTTGACTCGAGGGAGAGCCTAGTTTTGAGGCGCCTCAAGGCGAGAGGACGAGAGGGTGCTGTGCTCGGCAGGCAACTGAGCTATAGACGATGCACAGACTTGACTCGAGGGAGAGCCTAGTTTTGAGGCGCCTCAAGGCGAGAGGACGAGAGGGTGCTGTGCTCGGCAGGCAACTGAGCTATAGACGATGCACAGACTTGACTCGAGGGAGAGCCTAGTTTTGAGGCGCCTCAAGGCGAGAGGACGAGAGGGTGCTGTGCTCGGCAGGCAACTGAGCTATAGACGATGCACAGACTTGACTCGAGGGAGAGCCTAGTTTTGAGGCGCCTCAAGGCGAGAGGACGAGAGGGTGCTGTGCTCGGCAGGCAACTGAGCTATAGACGATGCACAGACTTGACTCGAGGGAGAGCCTAGTTTTGAGGCGCCTCAAGGCGAGAGGACGAGAGGGTGCTGTGCTCGGCAGGCAACTGAGCTATAGACGATGCACAGACTTGACTCGAGGGAGAGCCTAGTTTTGAGGCGCCTCAAGGCGAGAGGACGAGAGGGTGCTGTGCTCGGCAGGCAACTGAGCTATAGACGATGCACAGACTTGACTCGAGGGAGAGCCTAGTTTTGAGGCGCCTCAAGGCGAGAGGACGAGAGGGTGCTGTGCTCGGCAGGCAACTGAGCTATAGACGATGCACAGACTTGACTCGAGGGAGAGCCTAGTTTTGAGGCGCCTCAAGGCGAGAGGACGAGAGGGTGCTGTGCTCGGCAGGCAACTGAGCTATAGACGATGCACAGACTTGACTCGAGGGAGAGCCTAGTTTTGAGGCGCCTCAAGGCGAGAGGACGAGAGGGTGCTGTGCTCGGCAGGCAACTGAGCTATAGACGATGCACAGACTTGACTCGAGGGAGAGCCTAGTTTTGAGGCGCCTCAAGGCGAGAGGACGAGAGGGTGCTGTGCTCGGCAGGCAACTGAGCTATAGACGATGCACAGACTTGACTCGAGGGAGAGCCTAGTTTTGAGGCGCCTCAAGGCGAGAGGACGAGAGGGTGCTGTGCTCGGCAGGCAACTGAGCTATAGACGATGCACAGACTGGACTCGAGGGAGAGCCTAGTTTTGAGGCGCCTCAAGGCGAGAGGACGAGAGGGTGCTGTGCTCGGCAGGCAACTGAGCTATAGACGATGCACAGACTGGACTCGAGGGAGAGCCTAGTTTTGAGGCGCCTCAAGGCGAGAGGACGAGAGGGTGCTGTGCTCGGCAGGCAACTGAGCTATAGACGATGCACAGACTTGACTCGAGGGAGAGCCTAGTTTTGAGGCGCCTCAAGGCGAGAGGACGAGAGGGTGCTGTGCTCGGCAGGCAACTGAGCTATAGACGATGCACAGACTGGACTCGAGGGAGAGCCTAGTTTTGAGGCGCCTCAAGGCGAGAGGACGAGAGGGTGCTGTGCTCGGCAGGCAACTGAGCTATAGACGATGCACAGACTTGACTCGAGGGAGAGCCTAGTTTTGAGGCGCCTCAAGGCGAGAGGACGAGAGGGTGCTGTGCTCGGCAGGCAACTGAGCTATAGACGATGCACAGACTTGACTCGAGGGAGAGCCTAGTTTTGAGGCGCCTCAAGGCGAGAGGACGAGAGGGTGCTGTGCTCGGCAGGCAACTGAGCTATAGACGATGCACAGACTTGACTCGAGGGAGAGCCTAGTTTTGAGGCGCCTCAAGGCGAGAGGACGAGAGGGTGCTGTGCTCGGCAGGCAACTGAGCTATAGACGATGCACAGACTTGACTCGAGGGAGAGCCTAGTTTTGAGGCGCCTCAAGGCGAGAGGACGAGAGGGTGCTGTGCTCGGCAGGCAACTGAGCTATAGACGATGCACAGACTGGACTCGAGGGAGAGCCTAGTTTTGAGGCGCCTCAAGGCGAGAGGACGAGAGGGTGCTGTGCTCGGCAGGCAACTGAGCTATAGACGATGCACAGACTGGACTCGAGGGAGAGCCTAGTTTTGAGGCGCCTCAAGGCGAGAGGACGAGAGGGTGCTGTGCTCGGCAGGCAACTGAGCTATAGACGATGCACAGACTTGACTCGAGGGAGAGCCTAGTTTTGAGGCGCCTCAAGGCGAGAGGACGAGAGGGTGCTGTGCTCGGCAGGCAACTGAGCTATAGACGATGCACAGACTGGACTCGAGGGAGAGCCTAGTTTTGAGGCGCCTCAAGGCGAGAGGACGAGAGGGTGCTGTGCTCGGCAGGCAACTGAGCTATAGACGATGCACAGACTTGACTCGAGGGAGAGCCTAGTTTTGAGGCGCCTCAAGGCGAGAGGACGAGAGGGTGCTGTGCTCGGCAGGCAACTGAGCTATAGACGATGCACAGACTTGACTCGAGGGAGAGCCTAGTTTTGAGGCGCCTCAAGGCGAGAGGACGAGAGGGTGCTGTGCTCGGCAGGCAACTGAGCTATAGACGATGCACAGACTTGACTCGAGGGAGAGCCTAGTTTTGAGGCGCCTCAAGGCGAGAGGACGAGAGGGTGCTGTGCTCGGCAGGCAACTGAGCTATAGACGATGCACAGACTTGACTCGAGGGAGAGCCTAGTTTTGAGGCGCCTCAAGGCGAGAGGACGAGAGGGTGCTGTGCTCGGCAGGCAACTGAGCTATAGACGATGCACAGACTTGACTCGAGGGAGAGCCTAGTTTTGAGGCGCCTCAAGGCGAGAGGACGAGAGGGTGCTGTGCTCGGCAGGCAACTGAGCTATAGACGATGCACAGACTTGACTCGAGGGAGAGCCTAGTTTTGAGGCGCCTCAAGGCGAGAGGACGAGAGGGTGCTGTGCTCGGCAGGCAACTGAGCTATAGACGATGCACAGACTTGACTCGAGGGAGAGCCTAGTTTTGAGGCGCCTCAAGGCGAGAGGACGAGAGGGTGCTGTGCTCGGCAGGCAACTGAGCTATAGACGATGCACAGACTTGACTCGAGGGAGAGCCTAGTTTTGAGGCGCCTCAAGGCGAGAGGACGAGAGGGTGCTGTGCTCGGCAGGCAACTGAGCTATAGACGATGCACAGACTTGACTCGAGGGAGAGCCTAGTTTTGAGGCGCCTCAAGGCGAGAGGACGAGAGGGTGCTGTGCTCGGCAGGCAACTGAGCTATAGACGATGCACAGACTTGACTCGAGGGAGAGCCTAGTTTTGAGGCGCCTCAAGGCGAGAGGACGAGAGGGTGCTGTGCTCGGCAGGCAACTGAGCTATAGACGATGCACAGACTTGACTCGAGGGAGAGCCTAGTTTTGAGGCGCCTCAAGGCGAGAGGACGAGAGGGTGCTGTGCTCGGCAGGCAACTGAGCTATAGACGATGCACAGACTTGACTCGAGGGAGAGCCTAGTTTTGAGGCGCCTCAAGGCGAGAGGACGAGAGGGTGCTGTGCTCGGCAGGCAACTGAGCTATAGACGATGCACAGACTTGACTCGAGGGAGAGCCTAGTTTTGAGGCGCCTCAAGGCGAGAGGACGAGAGGGTGCTGTGCTCGGCAGGCAACTGAGCTATAGACGATGCACAGACTGGACTCGAGGGAGAGCCTAGTTTTGAGGCGCCTCAAGGCGAGAGGACGAGAGGGTGCTGTGCTCGGCAGGCAACTGAGCTATAGACGATGCACAGACTGGACTCGAGGGAGAGCCTAGTTTTGAGGCGCCTCAAGGCGAGAGGACGAGAGGGTGCTGTGCTCGGCAGGCAACTGAGCTATAGACGATGCACAGACTTGACTCGAGGGAGAGCCTAGTTTTGAGGCGCCTCAAGGCGAGAGGACGAGAGGGTGCTGTGCTCGGCAGGCAACTGAGCTATAGACGATGCACAGACTTGACTCGAGGGAGAGCCTAGTTTTGAGGCGCCTCAAGGCGAGAGGACGAGAGGGTGCTGTGCTCGGCAGGCAACTGAGCTATAGACGATGCACAGACTTGACTCGAGGGAGAGCCTAGTTTTGAGGCGCCTCAAGGCGAGAGGACGAGAGGGTGCTGTGCTCGGCAGGCAACTGAGCTATAGACGATGCACAGACTTGACTCGAGGGAGAGCCTAGTTTTGAGGCGCCTCAAGGCGAGAGGACGAGAGGGTGCTGTGCTCGGCAGGCAACTGAGCTATAGACGATGCACAGACTGGACTCGAGGGAGAGCCTAGTTTTGAGGCGCCTCAAGGCGAGAGGACGAGAGGGTGCTGTGCTCGGCAGGCAACTGAGCTATAGACGATGCACAGACTTGACTCGAGGGAGAGCCTAGTTTTGAGGCGCCTCAAGGCGAGAGGACGAGAGGGTGCTGTGCTCGGCAGGCAACTGAGCTATAGACGATGCACAGACTTGACTCGAGGGAGAGCCTAGTTTTGAGGCGCCTCAAGGCGAGAGGACGAGAGGGTGCTGTGCTCGGCAGGCAACTGAGCTATAGACGATGCACAGACTTGACTCGAGGGAGAGCCTAGTTTTGAGGCGCCTCAAGGCGAGAGGACGAGAGGGTGCTGTGCTCGGCAGGCAACTGAGCTATAGACGATGCACAGACTTGACTCGAGGGAGAGCCTAGTTTTGAGGCGCCTCAAGGCGAGAGGACGAGAGGGTGCTGTGCTCGGCAGGCAACTGAGCTATAGACGATGCACAGACTTGACTCGAGGGAGAGCCTAGTTTTGAGGCGCCTCAAGGCGAGAGGACGAGAGGGTGCTGTGCTCGGCAGGCAACTGAGCTATAGACGATGCACAGACTTGACTCGAGGGAGAGCCTAGTTTTGAGGCGCCTCAAGGCGAGAGGACGAGAGGGTGCTGTGCTCGGCAGGCAACTGAGCTATAGACGATGCACAGACTTGACTCGAGGGAGAGCCTAGTTTTGAGGCGCCTCAAGGCGAGAGGACGAGAGGGTGCTGTGCTCGGCAGGCAACTGAGCTATAGACGATGCACAGACTTGACTCGAGGGAGAGCCTAGTTTTGAGGCGCCTCAAGGCGAGAGGACGAGAGGGTGCTGTGCTCGGCAGGCAACTGAGCTATAGACGATGCACAGACTGGACTCGAGGGAGAGCCTAGTTTTGAGGCGCCTCAAGGCGAGAGGACGAGAGGGTGCTGTGCTCGGCAGGCAACTGAGCTATAGACGATGCACAGACTGGACTCGAGGGAGAGCCTAGTTTTGAGGCGCCTCAAGGCGAGAGGACGAGAGGGTGCTGTGCTCGGCAGGCAACTGAGCTATAGACGATGCACAGACTTGACTCGAGGGAGAGCCTAGTTTTGAGGCGCCTCAAGGCGAGAGGACGAGAGGGTGCTGTGCTCGGCAGGCAACTGAGCTATAGACGATGCACAGACTTGACTCGAGGGAGAGCCTAGTTTTGAGGCGCCTCAAGGCGAGAGGACGAGAGGGTGCTGTGCTCGGCAGGCAACTGAGCTATAGACGATGCACAGACTTGACTCGAGGGAGAGCCTAGTTTTGAGGCGCCTCAAGGCGAGAGGACGAGAGGGTGCTGTGCTCGGCAGGCAACTGAGCTATAGACGATGCACAGACTTGACTCGAGGGAGAGCCTAGTTTTGAGGCGCCTCAAGGCGAGAGGATGAGAGGGTGCTGTGCTCGGCAGGCAATTGAGCTATAGACGATGCACAGACTTGACTCGAGGGAGAGCCTAGTTTTGAGGCGCCTCAAGGCGAGAGGACGAGAGGGTGCTGTGCTCGGCAGGCAATTGAGCTATAGACGATGCACAGACTTGACTCGAGGGAGAGCCTAGTTTTGAGGCGCCTCAAGGCGAGAGGACGAGAGGGTGCTGTGCTCGGCAGGCAATTGAGCTATAGACGATGCACAGACTTGACTCGAGGGAGAGCCTAGTTTTGAGGCGCCTCAAGGCGAGAGGAGGAGAGGGTGCTGTGCTCGGCAGGCAATTGAGCTATAGACGATGCACAGACTTGACTCGAGGGAGAGCCTAGTTTTGAGGCGCCTCAAGGCGAGAGGACGAGAGGGTGCTGTGCTCGGCAGGCAATTGAGCTATAGACGATGCACAGACTTGACTCGAGGGAGAGCCTAGTTTTGAGGCGCCTCAAGGCGAGAGGACGAGAGGGTGCTGTGCTCGGCAGGCAATTGAGCTATAGACGATGCACAGACTTGACTCGAGGGAGAGCCTAGTTTTGAGGCGCCTCAAGGCGAGAGGACGAGAGGGTGCTGTGCTCGGCAGGCAATTGAGCTATAGACGATGCACAGACTTGACTCGAGGGAGAGCCTAGTTTTGAGGCGCCTCAAGGCGAGAGGACGAGAGGGTGCTGTGCTCGGCAGGCAATTGAGCTATAGACGATGCACAGACTTGACTCGAGGGAGAGCCTAGTTTTGAGGCGCCTCAAGGCGAGAGGACGAGAGGGTGCTGTGCTCGGCAGGCAATTGAGCTATAGACGATGCACAGACTTGACTCGAGGGAGAGCCTAGTTTTGAGGCGCCTCAAGGCGAGAGGACGAGAGGGTGCTGTGCTCGGCAGGCAATTGAGCTATAGACGATGCACAGACTTGACTCGAGGGAGAGCCTAGTTTTGAGGCGCCTCAAGGCGAGAGGACGAGAGGGTGCTGTGCTCGGCAGGCAATTGAGCTATAGACGATGCACAGACTTGACTCGAGGGAGAGCCTAGTTTTGAGGCGCCTCAAGGCGAGAGGACGAGAGGGTGCTGTGCTCGGCAGGCAATTGAGCTATAGACGATGCACAGACTTGACTCGAGGGAGAGCCTAGTTTTGAGGCGCCTCAAGGCGAGAGGACGAGAGGGTGCTGTGCTCGGCAGGCAATTGAGCTATAGACTATGCACAGACTTGACTCGAGGGAGAGCCTAGTTTTGAGGCGCCTCAAGGCGAGAGGACGAGAGGGTGCTGTGCTCGGCAGGCAATTGAGCTATAGACGATGCACAGACTTGACTCGAGGGAGAGCCTAGTTTTGAGGCGCCTCAAGGCGAGAGGACGAGAGGGTGCTGTGCTCGGCAGGCAATTGAGCTATAGACGATGCACAGACTTGACTCGAGGGAGAGCCTAGTTTTGAGGCGCCTCAAGGCGAGAGGACGAGAGGGTGCTGTGCTCGGCAGGCAATTGAGCTATAGACGATGCACAGACTTGACTCGAGGGAGAGCCTAGTTTTGAGGCGCCTCAAGGCGAGAGGACGAGAGGGTGCTGTGCTCGGCAGGCAACTGAGCTATAGACGATGCACAGACTTGACTCGAGGGAGAGCCTAGTTTTGAGGCGCCTCAAGGCGAGAGGACGAGAGGGTGCTGTGCTCGGCGGTCAATTGAGCTATAGACGATGCACAGACTTGACTCGAGGGAGAGCCTAGTTTTGAGGCGCCTCAAGGCGAGAGGACGAGAGGGTGCTGTGCTCGGCAGGCAATTGAGCTATAGACGATGCACAGACTTGACTCGAGGGAGAGCCTAGTTTTGAGGCGCCTCAAGGCGAGAGGACGAGAGGGTGCTGTGCTCGGCAGGCAACTGAGCTATAGACGATGCACAGACTTGACTCGAGGGAGAGCCTAGTTTTGAGGCGCCTCAAGGCGAGAGGACGAGAGGGTGCTGTGCTCGGCAGGCAATTGAGCTATAGACGATGCACAGACTTGACTCGAGGGAGAGCCTAGTTTTGAGGCGCCTCAAGGCGAGAGGACGAGAGGGTGCTGTGCTCGGCAGGCAATTGAGCTATAGACGATGCACAGACTTGACTCGAGGGAGAGCCTAGTTTTGAGGCGCCTCAAGGCGAGAGGACGAGAGGGTGCTGTGCTCGGCAGGCAACTGAGCTATAGACGATGCACAGACTTGACTCGAGGGAGAGCCTAGTTTTGAGGCGCCTCAAGGCGAGAGGACGAGAGGGTGCTGTGCTCGGCAGGCAATTGAGCTATAGACGATGCACAGACTTGACTCAAGGGAGAGCCTAGTTTTGAGGCGCCTCAAGGCGAGAGGACGAGAGGGTGCTGTGCTCGGCAGGCAACTGAGCTATAGACGATGCACAGACTTGACTCGAGGGAGAGCCTAGTTTTGAGGCGCCTCAAGGCGAGAGGACGAGAGGGTGCTGTGCTCGGCAGGCAACTGAGCTATAGACGATGCACAGACTTGACTCGAGGGAGAGCCTAGTTTTGAGGCGCCTCAAGGCAAGAGGACGAGAGGGTGCTGTGCTCGGCAGGCAACTGAGCTATAGACGATGCACAGACTTGACTCGAGGGAGAGCCTAGTTTTGAGGCGCCTCAAGGCGAGAGGACGAGAGGGTGCTGTGCTCGGCAGGCAACTGAGCTATAGACGATGCACAGACTGGACTCGAGGGAGAGCCTAGTTTTGAGGCGCCTCAAGGCGAGAGGACGAGAGGGTGCTGTGCTCGGCAGGCAACTGAGCTATAGACGATGCACAGACTTGACTCGAGGGAGAGCCTAGTTTTGAGGCGCCTCAAGGCGAGAGGACGAGAGGGTGCTGTGCTCGGCAGGCAATTGAGCTATAGACGATGCACAGACTTGACTCGAGGGAGAGCCTAGTTTTGAGGCGCCTCAAGGCGAGAGGACGAGAGGGTGCTGTGCTCGGCAGGCAACTGAGCTATAGACGATGCACAGACTTGACTCGAGGGAGAGCCTAGTTTTGAGGCGCCTCAAGGCGAGAGGACGAGAGGGTGCTGTGCTCGGCAGGCAACTGAGCTATAGACGATGCACAGACTTGACTCGAGGGAGAGCCTAGTTTTGAGGCGCCTCAAGGCGAGAGGACGAGAGGGTGCTGTGCTCGGCAGGCAACTGAGCTATAGACGATGCACAGACTTGACTCGAGGGAGAGCCTAGTTTTGAGGCGCCTCAAGGCGAGAGGACGAGAGGGTGCTGTGTTCGGCAGGCAACTGAGCTATAGACGATGCACAGACTTGACTCGAGGGAGAGCCTAGTTTTGAGGCGCCTCAAGGCGAGAGGACGAGAGGGTGCTGTGCTCGGCAGGCAACTGAGCTATAGACGATGCACAGACTTGACTCGAGGGAGAGCCTAGTTTTGAGGCGCCTCAAGGCGAGAGGACGAGAGGGTGCTGTGCTCAACAGGCAACTGAGCTACAGACGATGCACAGACTTGACGGAGAGGGAGGGCTCGGCATGTTGTTCTGTGGGAGCAGCGACTTGTGCAGCGACGTGGAGGCCAGCGACTTGTGCAGCGACGTGGAGGCCAGCGACTTGTGCAGCGACGTGGAGGCCAGCGACTTGTGCAGCGGCGTGGAGGCCAGCGACTTGTGCAGCGATGTGGAGGCCAGCGACTTGTGCAGCGACGTGGAGGCCAGCGACTTGTGCAGCGACGTGGAGGCCAGCGACTTGTGCAGCAACGTGGAGGCCGGCCACTTGTGCAGCGACGTGGAGGCCAGCGACTTGTGCAGCGATGTGGAGGCCAGCGACTTGTGCAGCGATGTGGAGGCCAGCGACTTGTGCAGCGACGTGGAGGCCAGCGACTTGTGCAGCGACGTGGAGGCCAGCGACTTGTGCAGCGATGTGGAGGCCAGCGACTTGTGCAGCGACGTGGAGGCCAGCGACTTGTGCAGCGACGTGGAGGCCAGCGACTTGTGCAGCGACGTGGAGGCCAGCGACTTGTGCAGCGATGTGGAGGCCAGCGACTTGTGCAGCGACGTGGAGGCCAGCGACTTGTGCAGCGACGTGGAGGCCAGCGACTTGTGCAGCGACGTGGAGGCCGGCCACTTGTGCAGCGACGTGGAGGCCGGCCACTTGTGCAGCGACGTGGAGGCCGGCCACTTGTGCAGCGACGTGGAGGCTGGCCACTTGTGCAGTCTGAAGAGAGGTATAGTCAGCCCGAGACGTCGTGAGGGAGTGACTTACAGCCAGGGGGAGCTGTACAGTGAGGGGGAGAGAAACACGATGCTGCAGAGCAGGGCAGTACAGTGCGGCGGAGAGGTGGTGAAGTGGAGCAGCGCATCTTCTTGTGGATGGAGATGACGACTGCGTCGATGCACGGCAGCTCCTCTCCCAGCTGCAGTGAAGCAGGCATGTGCTAAAGTGGGGCATACCTTGCTGGCACCGGCACGGCACGGCAGCTGCAGCGAGGTGCACAGAGGTGGAAAGAGGTGCAGAGAGGTGGGACCAGTCTCAAGGGTACTGAAGCGGGGAGCGCAGCTAGAGTCAACAAGAGGGGCTGTGAGAGTGAAGGGAGGCGCACCTTCTTGTGGATGGAGATGACGACTGCATCGCATCGATGCACGGCAGCTGCAGAGAGGTGCAGAGAGGTGCAGAGAGGTGCAGAGAGGTGCAGAGAGGTGCAGAGAGGTGCAGAGAGGCGCAGAGAGGTGCAGTGAAGCTGGACTGCGGCAAGGGCATTGAAGAGGGGTGCACCTTCTTGTGGATGGAGATGACGACAGCATCGATGCACGGCAGCTCCTCCCCCAGCTGCAGGATGAGCCTCAGCCTCGCCCTCAGCTCCAGGTCCTTGAGCTGCCGTGCGGTGCAGTGTGGTGTGGTGTGGTGAGGGGGACGGGGAGAACGAGACGGGAGGAGGGGGAGAGGGGAGGCGGAGAGGAGGGGAGGAGGGGAGGAGGGGTGGAGGGGTGGAGGGGAGGAGGGGTGGAGGGGAAGAGAGCAAGAAGAAGGGGCACATTTGAAGGGATGGATGGAGAAGGTGTGTCTGCCAAACCGCCACACACCCATCCCATGGCACCCACACGCACCTTGAAAATGCATCTTCACTCCCTGTCCCCTGCTGCACGTGCGTCTTGGCCCTAGAGGCCTCAAGCCCTCACCTGCACGTGCATCTTGACGCCCATGCTGGCGATGGCGAGGATGATTGATGAGCCTCCCCCCACCCACAAGTCCATGTCCACAATCACCTGCTGCTCCACCAGCCGTTGTACCTTCACGCCTGTGCGGAGGAAGGAGAGGGCTTGAGCGTTAGAAACCTTGAAAACCTTTTTCCCACCCACACGTCCATGTCCACTATCACCTGCTGCTCCACCAGCCGTTGCACCTTCACACCTGTGTGGGAGGGAGGGGAGGTTGTGACTTTTGAGTCGACTCAAAAGTCACCTCTGCTGCTCCACCAGCCGCTGCACCTTCACACCTGTGTGGGAGGGAGGGGAGGTTGTGAGACACGGCTTGAGAGATGAAGCCTTGATGCCCTTCCCTTCCCTTCCCACCCCACCCACAAGTCCATGTCCAAAATCACTTGCTGCTCGACCAGCCGTTGCACCTTCACACCTGTGTGGGAGGGAGGGGAGGTTGTGACTTTTGAGTCGACTCAAAAGTCACCTCTGCTGCTCCACCAGCCGCTGCACCTTCACACCTGTGTGGGAGGGAGGGGAGGTTGTGACTTTTGAGTCGACTCAAAAGTCACCTCTGCTGCTCCACCAGCCGCTGCACCTTCACACCTGTGTGGGAGGGAGGGGAGGTTGTGAGACACGGCTTGAGAGATGAAGCCTTGATGCCCTTCCCTTCCCTTCCCCCCCACCCACAAGTCCATGTCCAAAATCACTTGCTGCTCCACCAGCCGTTGCACCTTCACACCTGTGCGGGTGCAGGGAGGGGATGTGGCACACGGCACATCAGAAAGGGGAAGGCTTGAGTCTTGAAGCATAACGCCCTTCCCCCTCCCACACACACGTCCATTTCCACAATCTCCTGCTGCTCCACCAGCCGTTGGCAGCATGCGACATGAGCAGGGAGGGGGATAGCTTGAGTGTTCAAGCCTCAAGGCCTTCCCCCTCAACCCACACGTCCATACCCACCATCACCTGCTGCTCCACCAGCAGTTGTACCATGTGCGGGTGCTGGCAAATGGTGCAAGGGAATGTGCACGTGGGCAACCATCTGCAGTCTGATCTGAACAACCTCTGTGCGGGCAGAGAACAAAACGAAGCAGGCGATTACATGGTGATACATGGACCGCCCTGCACCTGACTGTGACACGTCCCATGTGAGTCGATTCAGAACAAGGTGAATTTTGGGTCGACACACGAGGCGCTGTGTTGCAGGCGAAGCTCACCCTCTATGTGCAATCGGTCACTTCTAAGAATTCTCAAAACGACTCGGAGAGGCGCAAGCACCTTCGATGCACGGGGCGTTGCTGCCGAACTTGAAGCGCTTGAAGGTTAGCGACGACACTCCTGAGGGCTTGTGAGTCGTCTCAAAAGTCACCTGCTGTGTGCAACAAGAGGCGCACCTGCTGTGTGCAACAAGAGGCGCACCTGCTGTGTGCAACAAGAGGCGCACCTGCTGTGTGCAACAAGAGGCGCACCTGCTGTGTGCAACAAGAGGCGCACCTGCTGTGTGCAACAAAAGCCGCACGTACCTTCGATGCGCGGCGCGTTGCTGCCAAGCTTGAAGCGCTTGAAGGTGAGCGATGACACCCCCGACGGCTTGTAGCTGTCGAGCATTGGCTCCACCACCTCCTTCACCAGATGGGATGTTGCCTGCAGTGCGGGGGAGAGGGGAGGGGAGAGGAGAGGGGAGAGGGGAGGGGAGAGGAGAGGGGAGAGGGGAGAGGAGAGGAGAGGGGAGAGTGGGGGAGAAGCAGCTTGTAGCAGAGAGAGAGGGAGAGGCAGGGCTTGTAGCTGTCGAGCAATGGCTCAACCACCTCCTTCACCAGATGGGACGTTGCCTGCATGGGGAAAGGGGGAGGGGAGAGGGGGAAAGAAGGGGCTTGTATCTGGCGGAGAGAGGGCTTGAGAGGGCCCACACTTTACAGTGGCAGGCACCCCAACTCACCCAGTGGCCCCAACTCTCCCTTCCAGCCACCTCAAGCAAGGTTCAAAATTACGGTTTTCGTAAAATACGGTCCGTTTTTTACGGTTAAAAGAAAAATATATACATATATATATATATATATATATATATATATATATATATATATATATATATATATATATATATATATATATATATAAATATATATATATATATATATATATATATATATATATATATATATATATATATATATATATATATATATATATATATATATATATATATACGGCGTTTTTTTGTTAGAAAACTCTTGTCACCAAGAAAAAAAAAGGGAAAAACAAGGTCGAAAACATTTTCAATCACGCCCACAGATGCACGCATTCAAGGAGGGGGTCGTCCTCTTCATCCTGGTACCTTTCGCCATTAATTTGGTCCCACAAATCTTCCGTTTTTTTCTTAAAACTAAAAACACCTCCTGGAACCGTTTTAAACCGTTTTTTACGGTCGTTTTTTATGGTACCGTTTTTTACGGTAAATTTCCAAAAATACGGTCGTTTTTATTAACCCTGACCTCAAGTCACCCTGCCACCCTCCTATCAACCCCTCCCCACACTGGTCACCCCTAAATTACCCCCCAACTCACCCGGTCGACATACTTCCACACCTCTTGCAGTTGCACGTTCAGCCAGTGCACCTGCCAGCCACGACCAACAGGAGGGGGGGAGGCAACACAGCACAGCTTGCTGCGGATCCTTCTGGTTCTCTGCTATAGATGTCTCTGCTATAGATGACTCTGCTATAGATGACTCCCATCTCACATGATCAATCAACCATCTCACATGGTCTACTATTCCAATCTCATATTCCATATCATCCATCTCACATGCTCTATCACCCATCTCCCATGCCCTATCTTCCACCTTATGTAATTTATCACCCATCGCACATGCTTTACCACCCATCTCACATGGTCTATCGCCTATCTCACATTCTCTATCAACCATCACCCATCGCACATGCTTGATCGCCCATCGCAAATGCTCTATAACCACCTCACATGCTCCACCAACCCTCTCACATGCTATCACCCCTCTCACATGCACTATCACCCATCGCACATGCTCAATCACACATCACCCATCACCCATCACCCATGACCCATGACCCATGACCCATGACCCATGACCCATGACCCATGACCCATGACCCATGACCCATGACCCATGACCCATCACCATCGCACATGTTCGAACTCCTGGAAGTGCACCCAGCCAGGGGTGTCCTCACGACAGATCGCCCGTAGGTCCGCCAGCTGCAGCGCGTTCAGAAAGTGAATGTCCGCCTTCTGCTCCGGAAGGGAAGGGGGGAGGGGTAGGACGGAAGGGGAATAGAGGAGGGGTGACTGAGAGCGTCCGCCTGCTGCAGCGCGTTCAGGAAGTGAATGTCCGCCTTCTGATCGCCAGGGGGAGGGAGAAGGGGGAATGGGGAATGGGGAATGGGGAATGCTGAATGGGGGAGGAATCAAGGGGAAAGGGAAATAAGAGAGGGGGAACAGGGTAATGGGGGGGGAGGGGGGGTTTAGGCGGAAGGGGGAAGGGGGAAGGGGGAAGAGGGGAATGGGGTAATAAGGGAGGGGATAGGCGGAAGAGGAATAGGGGACGGGTGACTGGATGTCTGCCAGCTGCAGCGCGTTCAGGACGTGAATGTCCGCCTTCAAGTTGCAGGGGGGAGGGGGAATGGGTAATGGGGCATGGGGAATGCTGAATGGGGAATCGGGAATGGGGAATGCTGAATGGGGAATCGGGAATGGGGAATGCTGAATGGGGAATGGGTAATGGGGAATGCTGAATGGGGAATGGGGAATGGGGAATGCTGAATGGGGGAGGAATCAAGGAAAAAGGGGAAATAAGGGAGGGGGAACAGGGTAATGGGGGGGGGGGGGGGGGGGGGGGGGTCAGGTTAGGAGGAAGGGGAGAGTGGGAATGGCGAATGGGAATGCTGAATGGGGGAGGAATCAAGAGGACAGGGAAATAAGGGAGGGGGAGCAGGGTAATGGGGGAGGGGTCATGGGGAAGGGGGGGAAGGGGTAAGGGGGACATGATTGCTGTTATGTTAAAGTGTCCGCCAGCTGAAGCGCGCTGCGGAAAGTGGATGTGCGCGCAAGGGGGAGCGAAGGCAGTGGGGAAGAGAAGGCGGAGGGAAGGTTAGGGAGGACGGGAAAAAGGGGGGAAAGCGAAGGCCAGGAAGAAAGCAGGGGCGGGTTGGGGAATGGGAAGGGTTGGGGCGGAAAAGGGAGGGGCGGGAGGAAGGGGGAAGGGCGAGACTGGGGAGAGGGCCCTGCGCAGTACGTTACGGGCGAACTGACCTCGCGCTCGCGTAGCGTCTGTCGCTGATCCATGACGTATTCGCAGGGAGGCGGGTGGGGGGGAAAGGGAAAGGTTGGGGGTAAGGTTGAGGTTACGTAGTACGATACGGGCGCACTGACCTCTCGGTTGCGCAGCGTCTGCCGCTGGTCCGCGACGTATTTTCCACAGCTTTACCAGCGGTGACTTTTGAGTCGTCTCAAAAATCAAGGGGGGGGGTGGGGGGGCGACACTACGTTACGGGCGTGGTACTGACCTCTCGGTCGCGCAGCGTCTGCCGCTGGTCCATGACGTATTTCCACAGCACCAGCAGCACCGCCCCCAGAGCGAACCCTAACACGAATATTACCGCCGCCGCCATGCCCCCGGGTCGCGCTCCTGCTGACGGAAAACGTTGGGATAGCGACAAACGTCAGGGATGAGGATAATTGTCAGGGAGTAACGACGGTAATTGCGATCATGTCAGGGAAGCTTCTAAACGTCAGTGAGAACGACAGACGTCACGGATAACGATAAACGTCAACGTATTGATTGTGAGTGAGAGCACAAACGTCAGGGATCGACGTCAGTGATAGCGACAATCACCCGTGATGACGGAAAGCGTCTGTAATAACGGGAAACATCAACGATAACGAGAAACTTCAGAGACAGCCGGAATGCGTGTTCGGTCCATTAATGGCGACGCGTTACGTCTAGCTAGCACCGGATCTTTATTACTCGCTCCAAAAAACTACTCCGGTGTTAAGGCACTGTCTTCGTATCATTCGATGAAGGATTTGAAATACTTCGAATAAATGCGACTCATTCGAGAACGAATAACAACAACAAAAGGAACACGAAAACGGACCAACATTGTGAGATGTGATACTCAGAGCACGTTTACTAGCGAAACCTACTGCTGCTACCAACGAATTCACCGCTTCGTATCGAGCTCATTGCTGATCTTAGCGAACTTACTGCTGCTGTCTACGACGAAGTGCTGAATGCCGGCAAGCTTCGCAAAAAACGGCTGAGAGAGTCCACGGCGGAAGCATCATTAACTCGATTGTGCAAAGCGGAGCACCTTCAAGCGAAACATGTGCACGACAAATGGAGTTTGAGTTGTTGCTAGGGTTAATTCGATGCTGCGCGGAAAGAACAGAGAGTGAGGAAGCAAAAACATGCAATGAGCGGGAACGTCGCACGCACTACTAAAATGAGCTAGGTGGTACCTCCGAGAAGGCATTCCCTAAAATGGTTCCAAACCACCATGGTTCCTTGCTGTTGGCTCAGTCACCATACGCAAGATACACGTACAGTACATGTCTTCCAGAGTTACATGTCCTCACCGCCCAAGGTCCGGAAAAGGAGGACGTTTCCTCAGGCTGCATACCCTACCTGTTTCCGCGACTGGAGACTTAGACTGAGAAAGAATTCCATCTGCTGCAAGGGGCCGTTGACTAGTTCAGCACACTACCGAATGAGCCATTTTTCGGCAAAAAGTGAGTCGGACTACATTTGTTTGCCTGCTATATACAGGGCATACCCGCAATCTGAAGCGTCCTTCAAGAAAAATCACGAACACCTTGGGTGGCGTCAGACAGATCCGAAGTGGTTCTTGATCGCTCTGTACTGTCCGGTCTGAATGCATGCCTCACGGTCCCAGACGGTGGAAAACACTAACGTCTTTCAAGGAAGAGTTGGGGCACCTGTTTGAATTTAATTGTTGGGGCCACCTCATCCTCACGATCAACGTCACCTGCTCCGCTCGTCATTCTCGAAGAAGCCGCCAAAATCAGCAAGTGGCGCAAGTGACCTTTGGAATCTCGTCCTCACACGCTCGCCAATCAAGTCGACTCGAGCAGGACTCTTTGAGGGGAAAAATCTCTTTACAGATGATCCTGTCACCTAGACAAGGCCTTACTGCATCCCACTTCTTTATTTTCAACTTATGCTTATGTGCGCGATTCATATATTTGTTTAATCATAAGATTTGTACAATCTAGGTCGTTGTATATTATGCCTTCAAATGGATACGAAAGTGTTTTCTGGAAGGTTAGCGGGTCACAATGTGACGAATTCCCACTTGAGAGATTTTGAGTGCGGTGTGTGTAAGTAACTCAATTAGGCAGCGGAGGTTTTGAGAGGGTTTACCGAATGAGGCTTGCCCCCAAACCGCCCAAGGAGGTTGGAAAACGGGATTCGCCACATCAGCGACAAGTTCAGCGAGGAGCTCCTTGACGGCGTGAAAGCAATTTCGCAAGTACACGTGGCTTGCGACAGACAAAGGCCCCAAACGAACCAGTTGAACGAACTTCCGAGCCGAGCCCAAGCCACACCACCCAGACCAGCAGCAGGCTGCATCCTGCTGCCAGCCCTGACCTTGAGATTCGAGGTGTGGGTCATCTCGAAAGATTCTCCCTCCACCCAGCCCCTTTGCCTTGGCCCTTGTGCTTCATTAGACGTTCTCCCCACGAAAGGGGTTCATTTTTGGAACTTCGAGTTTCAGGGCTCTTGTTAGCCCATCCCAGACCCTCCCTTACACAGCTTCAGATCCCCCCTTCCCCATCAGGTACGCACTTCACGTATTCCTTGCAAACTAGCGTGTATTTACAAGACATGGTTTAGACTCGGCTAGAAGTTAGCTTGCCGTCCTGCACGCTTTGCTAGACCATCTTGAACATGAGACATGTCTGACACATATTCTTTCCTTAAACCCCCCTAATCCTTCAGTTCAGCAGCATGGGTAAGGAAAAGTTGCACATCAACATTGTCGTTATCGGCCATGTCGACTCCGGCAAGTCGACGACGACTGGTCATCTCATCTACAAGCTGGGTGGGATTGACAAGCGTGTGATTGAGCGTTTCGAGAAGGAAGCCGCTGAGATGAACAAGAGGTCCTTCAAGTACGCCTGGGTGCTGGACAAGCTCAAGGCGGAGCGCGAGCGTGGTATCACCATCGATATCGCTCTGTGGAAGTTCGAGACCAACAAGTACTACTGCACGGTTATCGACGCTCCCGGCCATCGCGATTTCATCAAGAACATGATTACGGGTACCTCGCAGGTGAGTTGATTAAGCCTTTTTTTTGTGTTGAGATCTGAATTTTCCATTTTTTCATTATGCTCCGAGTCCCCGATCTTATCATCATTTGGCCGGTTTTGTTACAGGCTGACTGCGCTGTTCTGATCATTGACTCCACCACTGGTGGTTTCGAGGCCGGTATTTCCAAGGACGGTCAGACCCGTGAGCACGCTCTGCTGGCGTTCACCCTTGGTGTGAAGCAGATGATCTGCTGCTGCAACAAGGTATAATCGTATTTTTGTAACATCGGATCAACCAGTTTTTGCGTCGTATGATTGATCATGGCGTTTTGGTTGACCTTTTGTCTGAACTTCTCACACGAGAATCACCTGGATCTGATACTAATGTGAGCACTCCTTCCGTTGTCCCAGATGGATGCCACCACCCCCAAGTACTCCAAGGCTCGTTACGAGGAAATCGTGAAGGAAGTGTCGTCGTACCTGAAGAAGGTCGGCTACAACCCCGACAAGATTCCCTTCGTGCCCATCTCCGGTTTCGAGGGTGATAACATGATTGAGCGCTCCACCAACCTGGACTGGTACAAGGGCCCCACCCTTCTGGAGGCTCTGGACCAGGTGACTGAGCCCAAGAGGCCGTCCGACAAGCCCCTGCGTCTGCCCCTTCAGGACGTGTACAAGATCGGCGGTATCGGAACAGTCCCGGTCGGTCGTGTGGAGACTGGTGTGCTAAAGCCCGGTATGGTTGTGGTGTTCGCTCCCAGCGGGCTGACCACTGAGGTGAAGTCGGTCGAGATGCACCACGAGTCTCTTCCCGAGGCTGCTCCCGGCGACAACGTTGGCTTTAACGTGAAGAACGTGTCGGTGAAGGAGCTGAAGCGTGGCTATGTCGCCTCCGACTCCAAGAACGATCCCGCCAGGGAGGCTGCCAACTTCACCTCGCAAGTCATCATCATGAACCATCCCGGCCAGATCGGCAACGGCTACGCGCCTGTGCTGGATTGCCACACGTCCCACATTGCCGTGAAGTTCTCTGAGATCATCACCAAGGTGGACAGGCGTTCCGGTAAGGAGCTGGAGAAGGAGCCCAAGTTCGTGAAGAACGGTGATGCTTGCTTCGTGAAGATGGTTCCCACCAAGCCCATGTGCGTGGAGACCTTCTCCGAGTATCCTCCTCTTGGTCGCTTCGCCGTGCGTGACATGCGGCAAACAGTGGCTGTCGGTGTCATCAAGAGCGTTGAGAAGAAGGACCCCTCTGGTGCCAAGGTCACCAAGGCTGCTGCCAAGAAGAAGTAAGGTGGTGCATCACCTGGTTGGGTTTGCTGGGTCGTTGTCTGGGATTGCTGAGAGCTTGCAGCTCATGGCATGGCGATCTTGCTAGATGGGCTAATTGTGTAGTTAGTTCAACCCCAGATGCACATGTCAATGAATGCCATTTTTCGACAATTTTGTTTGAAAAAAAACGGTTTTGTCATTGAGACCTCTTCGATATTATCATTCCAATGGGTAATCAAATTCCCATGTTTTACAGGTCTATTTCCTAGTTGCTCCCCCTTGGGAAAAGAAGAATCAGTAAGTGAATGGGTGTAAATTGGGGAAATTTTAGTCAAAACCGGTTGAACCTAGTATTGTGGGAGAAATGGCAAACCGACGTTTGCGCGCCAATTGCAGGTCGAGGAAGGTGGGTGGTAGAGTTAGGGGCAGATGGGAGAATGGATCTGACTGGACAACGTAGGCTTCTCGCTCTGGCACTGGTGATACCATCGGATCCTTGCGATCTGCATGATACCTGTAATGCTTCTTCGCCAGCATTCGCATAAGCACGGGCTTTCCATGGCAGGCCTTGATTCTAGGTAGTGGTGGCATGGCTGAAGCTTGTGGCGGGAGCCGGCCGCCGTCGCCGTTAGGACTCCAAACACTTGATTCGTCTGGTTCGAAGTCAGTATCAACAACACTCTCGGGATTGCCGTGTTTTGAAACAGATTTCAGCTTGCAGCAATTCGCCTTGACGCATTCGTAACCCGAACTATAAGCGTCGCCATTGAAATCGCTAGCAGATGCAAAATTATTGGCATGGTTATCAGATGTTGGCCTACTTTGTGTTGTCGCCATGATTGTTGGAGTCCTAAAAGCGGTCTCTTTCGATTCCACGAAGTCCTTTGGGTGACAATGACTTCATTATCTTGTCATGCTATCGTCCTTGCGCTAGAGATAATGGTGGTAAGGATGCAACAAAAAAATATAGAGGTGGAATGGGGAAGGAGAAGGTATTGTGTGTAATACGCGTGACTTCGTCGCCGCCCAGGATGTTGACATGATGAGGGTTGCGTTTAGGTTGCGTGGGTGGAGGGAGAGTGGAGCAGAATGTTCCGAACCGCGACACAAGAAACAGGGATGTGCATCCTGTAAGTGGTGAGGACGGACCTGGACTCATGGAGGAATCGCTAGGATATGAAGACGAAGCGTAGCGTGCAAATTACTAAAGCGCTAGCGAGCTTCCTAGTTCTTGTGAGGTCTCACCCCGCATTCGGATTTCGGACTTGGCAGTCATCCTCGCGATATATCCCGTATGCTGCCGAATAGGTTGGCTTGGGTTGGGTTGGGTTGTATCGCACTGTTTGGTTTTGGGTCCCCCAAATCAACAGTACAGAACGAGAGGTGTCCCGATCATTCGCATTTCACACGTTCGCCTCACCAGCACGACACGCTTCACGGCGCCGCATTTTCGGTTCGGTTCGGTTGAATGAGGTAGTGCATGTTTTGTGCTTGCTAAAACATCGTGGTTTCCATACGCTTAGCTCGTCTGTGGTGAGCATGCACTTACTCTTGATATATATATATATATATACATATAAATATATATAAGACATAAATCAGCATACATGAGTTTCAGTCGTTTTAGTAAGAGGGCATGAATTTGGAAAAAGAATGTTAGATTCAGATGCAGGTGAGAAGCGACGAGAACGAGCTGCAGTGGCGCATGAACGAGTGCGTGGAAAGAACGTCTTCAGGATCAGGCGCTCTAGCGTGGGGGGATCCAAGCGGAAAGAGGGAGAGTCAGGCAGCCAGTGCCTGGGAAAGGGTCAAACAAGTGGGATGATAGAAAGGTAGATTAGTTAATTTGGGGACCTTTCGTGCATCATACACACTGTACCCTAATATTCTCGGAACATTTGTGCTTCTTAATACTTACATATGAGGGTCAACAAAATCGCTGTAGATGGATACAATGTGTGCAGCCCATCTCTTCCGCATCGCCACACGGCAATCGTCGTCCACTATTGGCCAGGAGAGCTGCTGCAGAGAGAGCGACTCGAATTCCTTGTTGAACTCGGCAAGCCTGGGGTAGGGGGGGGGGGGTAGATGGGATGGAACGAGGTATCTCTGAGGCACCTCAAAAGGTTTTATTTTTTAGGCGCCTCAAAAAAGTAATTTTTATTGTTAAGGCGCCTCAAAAATGAACTCGGCAAGCCTGGGATAGTGGGGGGGTAGATGGGATGGAACGAGAGATGCACATCACAGTGTTTTGAGTCGACTCAAATAACGAGTTATGCACATCACAGTGGGACTGCAACTTTGAGAATCTTTGTTTTGAAACGTCCCAAACTATCACCGAGGTGTGCGCACAATAGTACGCAATAATCGCTTGATACCAGCTCAGATATTACCCTCCTGATACATGCCATACTAAAAGCATCACGACGAGAGGGTGACTCGGACATGCCATTTGTTGACAAGAGTGTAATGCGCTCCCTGACAATCATTACTGAGAAATTAACCACCTTTACCCCCCCCCCCCCCCCTCCCCCTTCCCACCTCACCCCTTGTCTGCCTCTCCCCTCACCCTCGCGCCTCCCCCTCACCTCTGCCCACCCTCACCTCTCCTCCACCTGTCGTTGCCCCATCTTCAAGCTCTTCTCAGGAGCTGGTAACGCCTGCAGCAGCTGTGTTGGCAGGGTGACATGGGGATATAGTGGGGCGTGGAGGAAGGTAAACATAGAGGGCCTAGGAGGGAGGTAGTGCATGCAGCAACTGTGACGCTATGTTGAGAAAGACGCACGGAGGACGCTCGGCGAATTTTTTTTCCGGGCTGCCCGGAAAAACAATTCCCTGATTGCGAAATTGACATTCGCGATTTCGATGTGAATGTCGAAATCGCGAAATTTCGTTTCCCCCTTGCCCAAATCGCCATTCTTGAGTGATTGGATAGAATGTATGTGTGACCTTGTGACATGCGTGACGTAAATTCTTGTTGGGGACAAATTTGCCTTGAAAGTGTGGACCGTTTCCCCCCCCCCCCTCTTCCCATGCCCTAGAACATTTTTTTTGCCTGCCCGGGGGGTTTTTTTGCCCTGCCCGGGCTTGCGTCTTTTGGTGCGTCTTTCTGGTCCTGGTGCTGCGCCCTGCGTCTGGACGCATGCGTCGCGTCCAGGACGCAGGACGCGTCTTTCTCAACATAGCTGTGACGACAGCATGACATGGGGATCAGAAAGAAGGGTCAGGGGAGGCTATAGGGGGGCGTGGAAAAATATAAACATAGAGGGCCTGGAAGGGAGGTCGCGCGACGACAGGGTGACATGGGGATCGGGAAGAAGGGTCAGGGGAGGCTATAGAGGGGCGTGGAGGAAGAGAATGTAGAGGGGGATGGCAGGGTGGAGGAGATGCAGGGGTGGAAGGGTTGCAAGGATGAGAGGGGAAGGCAGGGGTGGAGAGGGGTGCAGGAGGGTGGCGGAGGGCAGAGAATCAGGAGAGTTGGGAGGGCAATGGGAGAGGAGGCAGAGGGATGTAGTTTGGGGCGCGTCAAAAGGAGGGCAAAAGAGGGCGGAGGAATCAGGGGTGTTGGGAGTCTGGGAGAGCATTGGAAGAGGAGGTGAGGGAGGGATGGGTTAAAGAGTCAGCAGGAGTGGGAAACGCCGAGGCAAAGTGCGAGATCTGCTGCCGGGATGCTTGCCACGTGGATGCCACGTCAGCATGCTTACTCACCTTCCTGGTAGCTGCGAGCAGGAAGGCCTGTGAGTGGGACTCCACTGCACCTGACACGGGGCTGATGGATGGGAAGCGCTGGCAGGCTCTGATTGGTCAGGGGATGGAATGAGAGGTGAGGTGAGGGAGGTGAGGGAGGTGAGGGAGGTGAGGCAGGACGTTGCGAGTTACAAATGCAAAAGGGTGGCGAAGGGTTCAGAAAGGATCAAGACAAAGGGTGCAAAAACCATCTAAGGAGGAGCTGAAAAGAGGGCGGAGTTGCGAACACACAATGCAGTGACCCGAAAATACAGGTGCTTCAAATGAGGCACACTTATAACGCATTGACCTCCATCCATGGTGCATTGACCCTCATGATGCATTGACCTCCACGGTGCATGCATGGGGGTCAACGCATGAACGTACTGCTGGATGACGCATGTGTTGTTGAGCATGAACAGTGCCCTCGTGACGTCATCATCACATGCAGCCGCCTTCCCCTCCACGACCCCCATGAGCGCCCCCACTATCCGTTCAGTCACTCCCGTTATAGTCACACCCTGCTCGCCCAATCCTCCTCCTCCTCCTCCTCCTCCCCCTCCTCCTATGTTTGCCCCTCTTCCAAACTCCGTGAATATGCTTGCCAAGGCTCCTCCATAGGTTCGGACCGAAGCTGTGGGCGCATCAGGATGAGGTGGGGGAATGAACGGAGCAGGAGTGTCCCTGAGGCGTGGGGGGGGGAAAGGAATTGGTTGGGGGTGGTGTGTGGTGGAGAGGGGTGAGAGGGAAAGGGAAGAGGGAAAATCAGGAGGAGAACAGGGCAGAATAAGTGAGAGAATAATGGGTTGACTCACCTAGAAAAAAAAGCGTTGGTTCATGAGAATTCTACAAAACCGTTCAAAACATGTGTTGATCCTCATAGCAAGTCAACAAAGTCAACACCTCATTCCCCCCAGGCCTTCTCACCAGCCGCCATACTCCTCCACGTGCCCCACCGCGCGCACCAACATGGGCAGCAGCTTGGTGTGCACGCAGAAGCGGGCGTTACCAGGTTAACCGCACCAAGTCAGCCAAGTCAGCCAAGCCAAGTCATCCCAGACAACACATAACCCCTCAACCTCTTCCCACCAGCCGCCATACTCCTCCAAGTGCCCCACCACGCGCACCACTATGGGCAGTGGCTTGGGGTCCCCCTGCCCGCCCACACCACCATGGGCACTGTCACCACTACCAACACCTCCCAACCGAGCAACACCTAGTCCACCCACACAACACCCCCCTCCCTGCTCACCAGTCACCATACTCCTCCACGTGCTCCACAACGCGCACCACCATGGGCAGCGGCTTGGGGTCCCCCTGCCCGCCCCCGGGGGAGGAGCTGGCGCATACAGGGGCGGGCGGGGGGGACGACTTGCGGGGGGAGCGGAATGGCGGGGATGCCCTTCGGGGGGAGAGGAGAGGGGGGGACGCTCTGCGGGGGGAGGCAAGCGGAGGGCCCTTGTGGCGCGGTGAGAGGAGGAGAGAGGCCAGCTGCTGCCTGGGGGAAGGGAGGGGGAAGGGAAGGAGAATGGAAGGGGAAGGGAAGGGGGAGGGAAGGGGAAGGAAGGGGAAGGGAAGGGGTGGGGAGGGGGGATTTGCTTGAACAAGGGTGGATGATTTTGAGTTTGAGGCAAGCGGAACGACCCTGTGGCGCAGTGAGAGGAGGAGAGAGGCCAGCTGCTGCCTGGGGGAGGGGAGGGAGAGGAGAGGGGTGAGGGGGAAGGGGAAGGGGGGCTAAGTGTGGGTTGGCCTTGAGACAAGCGGAGGGCCTTGTGGCGCGGTGAGAGGAGGAGAGAGGCCAGCTGCTGCCTGGGGGAAGGGAAGGGGAGGGAAGTGGGGGGTGGGGAAGGGGGACTAAGTGGTGGCCATGTTTGAACAAGGGAGTGGCTTGGAGACAAGTGAAGTGGCCTTATGGCGCGGTGACAGGAGAAAACTTTTGAGAATACTCAAAGTAAACTCCACATAGTGGCGTGGCCTTATGGCGCGGTGACAGGAGAAAACTTTGAGAATTCTCAAAGTAAACTCCACATAGTGGCGTGGCCTTACGGCGCGGTGACAGGAGAAAACTTTTGAGAATTGTCAAAGTAAACTCCACATAGTGGCGTGGCCTTTATGGCGCGGTGACAGGAGAAAACTTTTGAGAATTCTCAGAGTAAACTCCACATAGTGGCGTGGCCTTTATGGCGCGGTGACAGGAGAAAACTTTTGAGAATTCTCAAAGTAAACTCCACATAGTGGCGTGGCCTTATGGCGCGGTGACAGGAGAAGGGAGGCCAGCTGCTGCCTGGGATAGGTGAGGGAAGGGGGGCGGGGGAGTTGGTTCAATGGGCAGCTGAGCTGTCGGCTTGCTGCAAGTGAATGGGGAGATTAATGAGGCGCCTCAAGAGATTCTAGCTGGCATCCCACTTCCTGTCCCACAATGACACACTCTATTTCTTAGGCGGCTCACAAAAAAAGGACACACACACACACACACACACACACACACAAACACACACACACACACACACACACACACACACACACACACACACACACAAGCTCTACTCATAAGGCGCCCCCTCAAGAGGCCCTCAAAAACATGCGCTCTCTCTACCTGGCGGACTGCCTTGTGCGTATTGGCACTGCTGCCACTGCAGCAGCCGCTGCAGCCCTCTCCAGCCCCACAGCCACCCACTCTACTAATAAGGCAGCCTAAACACAAGCTCTCCAAAGAGGCGATAAAGACAAGAAGCTCCCTCTACCTGGTAGAGATCCACTTTTGAGAATTCTCAAAACTGGTAGAGATCCACTTCTGAGAATTCTCAAAACTGGTAGAGATCCACTTTTGAGAATTCTCAAAACTGGTAGAGATCCACTTTTGAGAATTCTCAAAACTGGTAGAGATCCACTTTTGAGAATTCTCAAAACTGGTAGAGATCCACTTTTGAGAATTCTCAAAACTGGTAGAGATCCACTTTTGAGAATTCTCAAAACTGGTAGAGATCCACTTTTGAGAATTCTCAAAACTGGTAGAGATCCACTTTTGAGAATTCTCAAAACTGGTAGAGATCCACTTTTGAGAATTATCAAAACTGGTAGAGATCCACTTTTGAGAATTCTCAAAACTGGTAGAGATCCACTTTTGAGAATTCTCAAAACTGGTAGAGATCCACTTTTGAGAATTCTCAAAACTGGTAGAGATCCACTTTTGAGAATTCTCAAAACTGGTAGAGATCCACTTTTGAGAATTCTCAAAACTGGTAGAGATCTTTGTGCGTGTTGGCACTGCTGCTGCTGCTGCTGTCGCCACTGCTTCTGGCGCAGCAGGCCTTTTAGGCCCCTGCAACGACCCATATGAGGCATCCAGGAAACTAGTGCTCTCTCTTTACCTGGTAGAGATCTTGGCGCGTGTTGGCATTGCTGCTGCTGCTGTTGCTGCCGCTGCTGCTGCCCTCTCCAGCCCCACACCCACCCACTCAAACGCCCCCAGCACGCACCTCGGAAGCAAGCTCTCTATATACCTGGTAGAGATCTTGGTGCGTGTCGGCATTGCTGCTGTTGCTGCCGCTGCTGCTGCCCTCTCCAGCCCCACAGCCACCCACTCAAACGCCCCCAGCACACCCTCCGCTAGACGCCTTGGGAGCTGCGTCGACCAATCAGATGCCAACTCGTGTCCCCCTGGCTTGTCTCCCAGGTAGGCTTCAAACTGAGAAGGTGGGTGAGGGGGGGAAGAGGAGAGGGGAAAGAAGCGGACACGATAGTGAGTGAGATGAGATCATGGTGGTACGATATGGTATCAGTGGATGCAGGGACATGCGTGTCAAAATGCAAGTGGAGTGCGAGCGGTGGAGTGGGGGCGGTGGAGAGAGAGAGAGAGAGAGAGAGAGAGAGAGAGAGAGAGAGAGAGAGAGAGAGAGAGAGAGAGAGAGAGAGAGAGAGAGAGAGAGAGAGAGAGAGAGAGAGAGAGAGAGAGAGAGAGAGAGAGAGAGAGAGAGAGAGAGAGAGAGAGAGAGAGAGAGAGCATGTGGTGAGATGCGCGTGGTGTGGTGTATTTTGAGTTGATTTAATAAATACACCTGTGGTTTAATACCTGTAGTGCACTGCATGCAGGGTACTGAATGAAGTGTATTTTAACAAGGGAAGCACGAAATACTATTTTTGAGTCGACTCAAAAATACACTCAGAGACCCAGAGGCTTGTGTACTTTAGTAATGCCCCAGTTTTTTTTTCTGACTCTTGCTTACCACAGGCGCAGACCAACGGGCAGCAACAAACATTTCTGCGAGCAGCAGAGACTTGCGCAGGCTGCCCGGAGGCAAGGAAGGGTCAGCGAGAGTGCGGGCATTGGAGACGAGATGAGCCAAGATGGAAGAGAGGGAGATGGTCACTGCTGCTGCTGCTGCACCTGCTGCTGCTGCTGCTGGTGCTGCTGGTGCTGCTGCTATGGTGGGTGGTGCTGGGTGGATCGTTGCGACATCTGCTGCTGTGCTGCTGGCTGTAGTGCTGGTGGTGCAACCACTGTTACTGCTGCTGGTGCTCCTGCGGAAGCTGTCGGACGCGAATGAGAAGGAGAGGGAGGAATGGCACAAATAGAACGAGTCTTGCAACGTGCTCTCCATGCTCTCAGCTGCAGCAGCAGCGCCAGGAGCAGGAGGAGCAGCAGCAGGAGCGGCAGGAGGTACATCTGACCGTGCGCAGAGGCTTGGATCTACATTCAGCGCGTTCGGCTGGGTGAAGGCCTGATCTGAAGGTGATGAGGCGTGCTGTGAGGGTGACGAGGCATGCTGAGAGGGTGACGTGGCTTGTTGTGATGGTGACGTGGCCTGCTGAGAGAGTGACGTGGCTTTGCGCGGCCTAGGGCGTGAGAATGCGTTGAGGGGAAGCTTGACGGAGAGGGGCGGGATGCGGGGCGATGGTGGGGAAACAAGAGCAGATGGCTCGTCCGTATCTGCCGTGCTCTTCGTGACAGCTTGCCCCTCCTCCCCCGCACCTGCAGCTGCAGCACCAGAAGAAGCTGCAGCAGCACAAGTAGAAGTGGCAGTGACGTCGTCATGCAGCAGCGCTGCCATCTGATTGGTTGGGCAGTGGAAAGGGTAGCAGACGAAATACTTGTGCGGAGACAGGGACGGGTTGAAGACAAGTCGTCCAATCTCAATCTAAAAAACCCGCTACATCATTACCCGCATAGTGTACAGGACACCACCATGCAAGCACGTACAAAAAGATAGACGCCTTAAAGATGGAAACAGGTGAATACTAGCTTCCCAGCTTTGACCCCTTAAAACCCCAACAAACCCCCTTTCCATCGGCCCCACTTCTCCCACCTGGAACATGCACCCCACACTCACCAGCATGGCAACTGTTGCTGTCCATTCCTTCATTGCCAGCTCAGCCTGTTCCCACGGCTTCCCCTCCACTGCCACGTCAGAACATGCCACGTCAGGCAGGTGGTCCACTACTCTAATGACAGCTGGACGAGGGGAAAGGGATGAAGCACGCCCGCTGCACCTGAAGACACATCAAGTGAAGGTAGTTACAGGCGGAATAACTGTGCTGAGACGTCCCAGGACAAGTCAGATGAAACAACTAGATGAAAACAGGCGCATGAAACAGCAACATGAAATAGCCACACGAAAATCATGAAACGACCACATAAAACCCCCACACGGAAGACACCAGTTCCATGAAACAGTCGCACGGAAACAGTCACATGTGAAAGGAAACAGCCACTTGAAACGACCGCATCACAGCCCCATGTAAAACAGTCACGTGAATCAGCAACATGAAACAAGTCACATGAAACAGACAGACACAAAAAACAGAGAGTCACATGACACAGACAGTCACGTGAGACAACCACAATGGCAATGGCATATGTTGCGTGTTTGCGCTTTCATTGTGAAATGAAGTAGTGCGCTCCTAGGAACTAAGTTCACAATGACACAATGGGTCTAACAACGATTGAGCAGTGATGCTACTGTGATTAGCCACCCCTTTCTATGTTAACGAGTCTAGTCGTATCGTCTCGTCTCGCACCTGAAATTGCAAACGCGTCTCGAATCGTCGCACGTACCTGTCATCTGAACCGTCCGCCCTGACTCCGCCACGTGACGCGTGCAGCGAGTCTGACGTTGATATTTTGTCCTGTGATCTATCGCCGCCCACACAAACCGCTCCCACAGGGTCCACCACGATTTCCCACGGTCCTTCACTCTTCCCCTTTTCGCTCCCCGCGACCCTGTTTCTTTTCCCCGTTCCGCCCTCCGCGTCCGCCATCATCCGCTCCACCACCGCTTGCGCATCCTTCAGCGCAATCAGCGGCGGAAACTTGTGCGCGTTCTGCCGGCTGAACTCGCGCGGAGAGCACGGGTTTGGGGAACCTGCATGCCCCCCTCGGGGCAGCGCCCTGTTCATCGCCTCCCCCTTGACCGATTTCGCGCTTCTATTCGCGCGCCTCCCCGCATCATCCGCCTCTTCTTCTTCTTCTTCATCATCAACCAGCGGTCGGCCCGCGCACCCCCCCGATCCGAAACCGAGGTTGGGATTCAAAGCCGCTGCGGCGACGTTGACGGCGGCGGCGGTGACGGCGGCGGAGGCTCGTTGGGTGGAGCCCGCCGCGGGGGAAGTGATCTGCAGATCCGCGGCGCGGCGCCGCCCAGTGAAACCCATCACATGGCGGTTTCCGCTGAAGCCGACTCTCCAGCGGGGCGACGCGAGATCGAGGTACGTTGGCGGCAAGATGGCGGCGCGACTCGGGTCGGCCGCGACAACTACGCTCAGAGAAGGCGACTGTGGGGAGGGCGAGTCGGGCGACGGGAAGGTGCGATAAGGCGAACTGGCGACTACGCGAACTTCGCCGCCGTCACTGTGCTTTTTCGCCAACATTCGCGACAGTTTCCGATGCGAATAGTGTGCCATGGTTCCCAGGGGAAGCATCAAATCGGGACCGACTTTCAGACGAGTCAATGCGGACTCGGGCGACGCGTCGGGACTATCCTCCCCGACTGTTATCACTCCCGACTGGCAAGTCACCGATGCATCCTCGCGCGGCGCGCTGAGTCCTCTCGGCGTTTCTGCCGCCGGAGTGTCGAAGGAGAAAGACGGCAGCCGCGCGGAAGGTGATACTACGAACTCGGAGCCACCGCTTTCGGATGGCTGTAGCGGCGAGTTTTCAGCAGCGGCATTGCGTCCTTGCAAGTTGCCGTCGCTGTCGGCCCCGCGAATGTCGGAGGATACGGGCGGGTGTGCGACGACGCTACCAGAGTCGGCCTCGGGACTGGCTATGTCCGAACGTTCGTCATATGTAAAGCCCACACGCTGATTCGAATGACTCAGTCCGCTATTTGATGAGTCTGAGCCTGGCCTGTCGGGCTGGTTTTGCGAATGGGGCAGCGTGGCGGGAAGAAACGCGGCGTCTCGAAACGAGAGACATGTCGAATCCGTTAACGACATCGTCAGCTGCCTCCGATTATTCTGCGCAGAGGAAGAAACGTTAACGGGCGACCTATGTCACAGCCAGCTCACCAGCCGACAGGTCAACTGCAGCAGGCTAATGTCTGCCATTCGATGCTTGGTGGTGCCTGACGTACAGGCAAGTGATGTTTGGCAGCACCCCCGAAGCTGTACTGTAGTGGCAGCGGCAGGCAGATTGCAGGGCGAGGCCACAGGGGCAGATGCTGAGGGCGCGGCAGGCAGGCAGGCAGGCAGGCAGGTAGGGGCAGGCAGGGAGAGAATGACTCCAGTGGCCAATAAGGTGATTCACCATCCCTCGCGTGGCCACGAATGACTCCGAGTGGCCACCAAATTTGGTTTTAATGACTCGAGTGGCCACGCCAGGGGATTCTAGCTGCCTTTTTTTTTCTTCGGCGCATTACCCTACAGGGCTTTGTAGCCCCGAAATTCCCCATTCGTGCGAGGGTTATCCTTAGGTAGTGTTCCATTCTGTTCCGCACCCGAAACTTTCGCCAGGGTCACGGACGCGAAAGTGGCCCGCTCACTGTACATTGACCAACAGTGCACTGACCGGTCATTTTCGGCCAAATGCTCGACAAATGAGCGCGCGGTCAATATAATTCACATGCAATCAGCGAACGAGCTTATGACTTCGCAATCATATACTGCAATTGACCCAAATTGAACCGACACTGCAAAAACCACCGCGCTCGATTGGTCAGGAGATATGCGCGTCCAATCAGGTGCCATCGTATAGTTCCCGATCATATACTGAAATGATCGGCCGTCGGTTCGCGAGAAATCAGATGACCGCGCGTGATTGGTTTGTCTTGTTCGTAGGATATGACTAGACATTGCGCGTCCAATCAAAGAACGTCCAAACAAAGGCGCAGTCATATATTATATAAGGCCGCGCAATAACCTTTATATGCGCGCATTTTTTATGGTGTTTAGTGAGCTTATAAAACGTAAACAGAAAATCCAAAAGTTTATTCTCCCTGAGTATATTAGGTACGTCGTGGCTACTGTCTTAAGATTTGTTTTGCCATTAATCTAGATAACACTGTGAACACCTTTCATGTGGCAGGCAGAGGCGGAGGGTTATACTGCTATGCATATGTATCTATTGGCATGTCAGGTTATGATCTACGCATGTATACCATAGTTTAAGTAGATTGTTTTTATGTTTACGGATCACGCAATTCCAGTATCACCAAATGTCACAGGATTTACTGCGTTGCTTGACCTAGGAAGGCATCAATGATGTCGTCTGCTGCCCCTGCACACGGTCATGAAACAAATTCAAGCGCGGGAAGATGGAAAGAGCGTACCAAACAAGATTGAGCGCCTTAATACGAACCTAATTGGCTAGAGTTTAACTTTTGTGCGAGTGTTTTCAGTACATGATTGGCGGGATCATATAGGAAATTGTGTATAAATGAACGCGTTCAAATATGATCGCCAAACCTTAATGATTGTGCTTGATTGGACGCGTAATGGTCACAATAGCACCGCGCATAAATCTTGACCAATCATGCGCGGTCATTTTTGCTGTGACGGCAAGTTTCGGGTCATAGAAATATATGATCGCGGTGCAATATGCTCGATCGCTGATTGGTTTGGAATTTGGTCGCGCATTAGCTCGAAATTGGTCGCGCAAACACTATTGTTCGGAATATTTGTCGGTTTCCTGTACAGTGGGCGGGCCACGTTCGCGCCCGCCACTCTGGCGAAAATTTCGGGTGGTCAATGGTTATGTACACTACCTAAGCATAACCCTCGCACGAATGGGGAATTTCGGGACTACAAAGCCCCGTAGGGTAATGCGCCGAAGAAAAAAAAGGCAGCTAGAATCCCCTGGCGTGGCCACTCGAGTCATTATCACCAAATTTGGTGGCCACTCGAGTCATTCGTGGCCACGCGAGGGATGGTGAATCACCTTATTGGCCACTGGAGTCATTCTCTCGGCAGGCAGGAGAGGGGCGAGGCGAAGGGGCAAGGTTTGTTCGAGTCAAGAGTGATGCGAGGGGCTGCATGGGTGGAGAGCGGTGCAGAAGAGGAGCAGTTTCTGCTTTTTGAAGAAGCACCACCCAACCCAACCCATACATCACTTGTTCGGTTTCACCAGCGGAGTTTTGCTGGAGCCTCAGTGGTCGGCTGTGCGGTGCGCACGTTCGTGCTTTTCTTCGAGAGGGAAAATTTTGCGGAGGGTAACCCGGTATCTGCTCAGTTTCATTCTGGTGTTGCTTCACTCGACCTCAGTTTGGTGTTGCTTCGCCAGGTTTCCCCACAGGGCAGCAGAAGCTGCTGGAACTTCGAGTAACCAGTCGGATCAACCAATCAGTGCCGGGATACCCACTGAGTGGTTTCGCCGTCGAAATTTCCTGTCAAGGAACATGTTTTTCCTCGTCATTGTTAGGTTCTATTCGGTACAAAAATCGCCTCACAGGTTCGGGGTTTTCCTGCATGGAAAATAGAATCACACAATGATTATCACAATCGCATCACCGCCAAACACAGGCTCGCGCCTAGTCCGCTCCAGCCATGCTTCATACCGCCTCGCGGCGTTTCCCGCGCGAAATGCCTCATGCTTCCACCACCGCTCTGCAGCCCAGCGCAGCCTCTCACGCGCACGCGCCGCGTCCGCCGACAGCGCGACAACGAATGGCACTTTGCGCGCAGAACCACCCCGCCAACGCACAGCAGAGCGCGCATGCGGAGAGTCTCGGCGCATTAACACGTACCGCAAGCAATTATCTGAGGCATCCGCGGAGCTCGAATCGCCGGAGGCTGCCGGCGCGGCGCGGCGGGTGGTCGGAGCATTCCGACGGCAATCGCGCGTCCAGAGTGCTGCAGGTCGAGTCGCGCAACCGAATCCTGTTTGAGCCGCACGAGGTGGGGCGGGATGGGAGCATCGAGCTGGTAGCGTCTGATTCGCGCGCCCGCCACATACGGCGCGTGTTGCGGGCAGGCGTGGGGAAGAAGGTTCGGGTCGGCATCGTGAACGGCCCTGCCGGCACTGCTACAGTGAGTGCTTCTAGGCAGCACAATGAATACCTTATTGGGCGGCACAGTAAATTCCCTGTTGGGCGGCACAGTAAATTCCCTGTTGGGCGGCACAGTGAATTCCCTGTTGGGCGGGGGCAGAGCCACAGTGCGGGTTTGTAACCAGATGGTATAGGGCAGTGATCATTTTGAGATCATCTTGCGACTGCTGGTGCTGCACCGGCTGTGACTGTCGCTTATGCACTGTTCCCCCCTCCCCCTCACCCGCCTTTCCCCTCCTCAACCTCCTCCCCCTCTGCAGGTTGTGCGCATTGTGCCAGGCAGGGGGGCAGCAGAGAAAAGCAGGGCGGGGCTGGCGGGGAGGAAAGGGCGGAGGGTGGGGAGGGGGGCGAGGAGGCAAAGGAGGGGATGAAGACTAGGCGCGGGTTATCTGGTTACCAGATAACCCGCAGTGAGAGGAGGGGGGAAGAGAGGGGCGGCAGTGAACCCCACACGAATGATGGTGGTGACTGTGGGGGAGAGAGGGGCGGTTTTAGTGATGATGATGATGATGTTGGTTTCCTGCTGCAGTGCAACTTCCAAGAAACTTCTGGTGTTACCAGTGGGTCCGGTGTGACCGTTTCTGCAGCAGCCAGGACAGCAACAGCTAGAACCAGCACCGGTACCCCTCTCCACTTCTCCTCCTCCTCCTCCTCCTCCTCCTCCTCCTCCTCCTCCTCCTCCTCCTCCTCCTCCTCCTCCTCCTCCTCCTCTCCCAAACCCCACCACTCTGCCTCACGTCTCCTCCTTTCCTCCTCCCTCTCCGCGCACCAATCACCAGCTCCCACATCCCACCAATCACAGCGAGCCACATCACCACAGCGCAGGCTGCGGCTGCTCCTCGCCATGCCGCGACCCAAGGCCATGCGGCGACTCTGGTGAGAGAGGGGGGAGTGGGGGAGTGGGGGAGTGGGGGAGTGGGGGAGGAAAGGGCAGGGCATACATGTTGGCAATTGGTGGGCCTTTAAAGAAGCGTGTTAATGGTAGGCTCAAAGGGAGCAGAGGCAGAGCAGCGTGCTTTTCAATCCCGTCTTGAAATGTCTGTTGTGGGTCGAACCCATTCATATTCAGGGCGTGCCGGGTGCTCCAATAGCCAATGCCGTCGTTTGTGCATCGTCCCGAAACAGTATGCCGCCGCATGACTTCTTTTGAACCCTTAAAAGTGATACCGGCATGATATCGATTCATATGGTTCGAGTTCAAGTCGTTCCAATACCCATGCGCATGTTTGCTATTGCGTGCATGGGGGTGTGGGTGTGACGTCACAACAGCGCAGGTCTATTCTCGGGCAGTTTGCCCTTCAGGACGTGATGATTTGCAACGCTGCCCGGGTCGAAAGGTTTTATTTCGACAGCCAGGCGCTGCTGCCCGAAGTTGTTCGCCAGGAGCTGCTGATTGGTGCAGAGCAGGTGAGAGAAACGGTTGGATTGGAGGGAATGATTGTGTACTGATTGGTTGCTGCAGGTTGTGTGCGGTGCGGTTGAGTGCTGGGAGGGCAGCGAAGCGACAGAGTGCTTGCTCTCCTTAGAGGCACGGCACGTTCCCACGCACTGACATGCCATGCCATGCCATGCCATGCGGTATGCTATGCTGAGCTGACATTGAGCTGCAGCTGCATGCTTCCATTTGGTACACATGCCGCTGCAGCAAACACCACATCTGCCATGCTCCACTTTTCCTGACACACATGCCACGTGTCCCCATCCCACAGGTCGGTGACACACATTTTCCATCGGTGTCCGTTCACCTGCAGCTGAAGAAGCTTCTCTTCACCTTCCTCTTCCCACACCTGGATTCTCTGGAACGGCAGAGCCAGCTGGACCAATCAGCAGCTGCGCACAGCAGTGACTCGAATCATGATACTGCCCCTCCTGTCACTCTGTCCTCTACTCCTACTGATGATCCTCAGCCTGATTCTCCTGCAAATACCATCACAGTGCCTCCACCTCTCGTATCTCCACCTCTCGTATCTCCACCTCTCGTATCTCCACCTCTCGTATCTCCACCTCTCGTACCTCCAGTCTCCTCTGGGACCCTGCTGCTGCTGGCGCACCCAAGCAGCGAAACAGTGGGCAGGGCAGTGGGAAGGGCAGAGGGAAGGGCAGGGGGCGCAGCAGAGGAGGGTGGTGGTGGTGGGGAGGCTGCTGCTGCAAACGCAGCGGATAATAAGGAGGATACCGGTGGTGGAGGGAGGAGCGGGAGGTCAACAAGCATCCGTGAGGCAGTGAAAAGGCATGGTGAGGCATGGTGAGGCATGGTGAGGCATGGTGAGGCATGGTGAGGTCCCTTGTAGCCATCCTCACTCTCTCGCCGATCCGTCACTCCCTCCTTCCATCTGTCATCTCCTTGCTCCCCCTTTCAGTATTCCCAACCTCTGCCTTCTTCCGCCTGTACTCTGCCCCACTTTTCCATCCCTCAGGGGGAGGTACTCTTCCCCACTTTTCCATCCCTCAGGGGGAGGTACTCTTCCCCACTTTTCCATCCCTCAGCACCTCCTCTTTCCCTGTCTCTACTCAGCCTACGAGAGGGTGCTAGCAGTGGGTCTGACTGAAGAGGATTGAAACAACTGGAAAAAAACTCCTTATCTTCCCTTCCCTTCCCTCCTCCCTCCTCCCTCCCATCCAGAGCAACTCCTCCCGCCCTCCCTCTGCCCTTCATACGGTGCTTGCAGTGGAGAGGAAGGATCTAAATTGCTTGAAAAGAGGCTTTTGTTGCTGCCCTTCTTCCTCCCATCCCATCCCATCCCATCCCATCCCATCCCGTCCCGTCCCGTCCCATCCCATCCCATCCCATCCCATCCCATCCCATCCCATCCCATCCCATCTTATCACAGAGCTCCTCCTCCCACCCAAACTCCGCGCCTGCTACGATGTGGTGCTGGCAGTGGGGCCGGAGGGCGGCTGGTTACCCTACGAGTTACACCTCTTTGCTCGCCTGGGCTTCCGCCAAGTGGCCATTGGCCACAAGCCACTGCGCACCGATGTGAGTCCGCATGAGCACACTACATCGCTGAACCACACTGTACCGCTTTGTCCCGCAGTTGAACCGCTCTTTCCAGCCCACCTGTTCCGTCCCGCTCTTGTACTGCTGTGTTCTGCTGTTGGCCACCATCGCGCTGTGCTCGTCCCCACCTCGTCTGCATTGTGTTGCTCATTCGCCCCCTTTCGCCCCATTTCTGGTCATTTCTGCTCATCCCTGCTCGTCCCTGCTCATCTCTGCAGGTGGCTCTGGTGTCACTTCTAGCAGCTATCAAAGAGGAGGTTGGCGATTGGTGATAGTATTAAGGAAGCTCAGAGCTTTCTGATTCGCTGCACGGCATGTACCATGTCATTAGACAGAATTCTGCTGCAAACGACGGCGCTGCAAATTATTACCTGTATTGAGGCAGTGCAAATCTTGTGTGCTAGAATGTATGGTATGTGCACAGCAGAGGCATGGAATCCCATTTATAACCCTAAACCAATCCTCATGGCTGCCTACTACTTGGGTTTATCTGCTCGAAGTGAAGCAGCTGCTGCAACAGTGGCAGCAGGCGAGGCAGCAGCACTGCCAGTGCGAACAGCAGCGTCAGCAGCAGGCCTGTGTTTCTTCTATACAACAACCATGTATCGCTCATGATGTAAGCTTTCCTGTCCTGAGACGAGCAGCAGCTGCAGTGGTGGCATTGGCAGTGGCAGCAGGGGAGGCAGCAGCACCGCCAGTGGGAACAGCAGCATCAGCAGCTTTTCCCTTCTTTTTCACTGCAGCCACCATGCGTCGCACGTACCCTATATAAGCCTCTACGTCGAACTTGCGCTTGCACCCTGCTGCATTCATATAACGAATTTTGCCAAACACCTTGCGCTCTGCCCAGCCCTGATAGTGCAGGGAAAGGAAGGAAAGGTAGGGGACGAGGGAAGTGGAATGAGTGCTGAACAAAGCACCCCTTTACACCCAATTGCACCCAACTGCATCCATTACCAGACATTGCCAAATCATCTTGTGTTCTAATGGGAAGGAGAGAGGGAGCACTAAGCACTCACCAGGTTGAGATTTACCGTCTCTGTTTTGAGGTTGAGACGTCTTAATACAGATATATCTTACTGGCACCTGCATTTCACAGGCTGAGATTCACTGTACCTGGTCATGCATTTCACAGGCTTAGATTCGCCGTACCTGGTCGTGCATTTCACAGGCTGGGATTCGTGCACTTCACAGGCTGAGATTCACCGTACCTGGTCGTGCACGCCTGCAATTGACCACATGCAGCCAACGTAGCCATTGGGATCCCGGCCGTCCAATGAGTACTGCGGGGGGGGTGTGGGCATCACATGCGGACGGGGATGGGGGGAGGATAGGGGGAGGATAGGGGGAGGATGGGGGGAGGATAGGGGGAGGATAGGGGGAGGATGGCGGGGATGGGGTAGGCATAGAGCACATGCAGCCAACACAGCCGTTGGGATTCCGGCCGTCCAATGAGTACTGTGGGGGGGGGGATGTGGGCAACACATGAGGATAGGGTGGGGGTGGAAATGGGGATGGGGGGAGCGATGGAAAGAAAGACATGGGGTTGGGACATGGGGATACGGTATGGAGGTGGGTGTGAGGATGGGGGTGGGTGTGAGGATGGGGGTGGGGATGTCGATGGGGATGGAGGGGGGGGGGGGGGGGGGGCACAATGAGGGAGCGTGAAGGCGAGCTGGCAATTGGGGTGGTAGCAACATCTAGCACGGAGCAAAATAGGAGGAGGAGAGAGAAGAGGAGAGGAGAGGAGGAGAGAGAAGAGGAGAGGAGAGGAGGAGAGAGGAGAAGAGAGGAGAGAAGTGGAGAACATGAAAGTGTCTGATGGACAAGGGAAAGTCAAGAGGAGTCGGGCAGTTTGGAACAACACGAAGAACAGTTTGGAAACAACACGTAGAAAAGTAGTGCCACTTGCCATCATTTGCTATTCCACGCAGCTCATGACGACCCCTGTCCACTCACCTTGTCGTTCTGCTCGATCGCTATTCTGAGAGCTTCCTCTGGCGACTCAGACCACTCTAGAATCTTCTTCGCCCAATACATGCTGCCATCGGGGAGAGGGGAAAAGTGAGAAAGGTGTGACTTTGATAATTGCCCAGTACAAGCTGCCGTCCACCGAAAATATATATATATATATACATATATATATATATTTAAAGAAAAAAAACAATGCTAAAAAAAAAAAAAAAACTCAGGTTTCTCCACACCGTACCATGCTGAACAGAGTGTCACCGCATCAACCATGCCTCACCGCAAAGATTTCACATCTCACCGCATGAAACCGTGCATCTTGCCATAGTGCACCAGCTCGAGCTGAGCCGCGTTCCACAACTGGCATGTGGTGCAGGACGGGGGGGATGATAAGACAGGCAGGGCCAAGGGGTGGGGTGTGTGTGGGGAGAGGGGTAACAAACCGTTGAAGAAAGAGAGACCAACGGAGGGAAGGTCATGAGAGGGAGGGAAGGTTTAAAGGGTGAAGAATGCGACACAGCAGCACACAGCAGCACACAGCAGCACACAGCAGCACACAGCAGAACATAGGAAGCGAGATGCCATGGAGGATCATGGAGGAAACCACTTCTTCAATTCACCAGTGATAGCTCGCCCACTGCCAAGCCAACAATGTCACCAGTGCTTCATATAACTAGTTACCTGGTCGTGAGTCTTGGCTGCTTCCCACTGTGCTGCCCTGCAATAGTGACACAGCAAGGCAGATGTGCGACACAGCAAGGCAGATGTGTGACACAGCAAGGCAGTTATGCGACACACAGCATCACAAGCATGAATGGTACGATACCATTCCCCACTGTATGTTAGGCCTGCGTATCATACAGTGGCAACTCCCCTCCCAAATTATGGTGCCTAACGAATCGAGCTTCACACAGATGCACGCAAACCACAGCCCCTCCACCCGCTTCCACCCACGTGCCACAAGCTTCCACCCACGTGCCACAAGCTTCCACCCACGTGCCACAAGCTTCCACCCACGTGCCACAAGCTTCCACCCACATGCGCACAAGCTTCAACTCTTACTTACCCACTGCCATGCACCCCACAGCGACTCACACTGCGGCTGGTGCCTCCCCCGCCCCATCTGCTCACCCTTGCCTCCCCTCCTCCGCCCACCGCACTCACGCGCCCCCCGGCGAGTCATACAGCGGCTGGCGAAAGCACAGAAGACACCTTTCCGCTCCCCCTTTCCCTTCCCACGCCACTCACGTGTACACGAACTCTCTCTTGTCACCCCGGTGCTCATTCAGCGATCGCTGCGCCCACTCCCACGCGCCCGACAACGAGTCGTAGTGCGGCTGGTGGAAGCAGTAGTTGTCCGCCAGCTCCCTGCGCACCACCAGCTCCTCTAGAAAGGCGTCCACTGACTGAAGGGACGGGAGGGGAGGGGGGGAAGGGGGGTTGGGAGGAGAAGGAACAAGGAGCGAGATTTGAAGGGGCAGAGTCCCGACCCGACAGAGCCATGGGCCCCTTGGAGAGTCGTTGCGTCCACTGTCGTACCCCTTCAGTCACTTATCCCGAGGCTCGGAGCGAAGGGAGAATCCAGGCGCCACTGCAGCCCTGCTTATCTCGCTCTGCTCCTCACCTCACCACCCTTATCTCACTCTGCTCCTCACCTCACCACCCTTCTCACCTTGCTGTGCTGCTTCCGCAGCTTCCTGGCCTCCAGAGCACACTGCTGGGGGGCAATGTGGCCGTAGTGCAGCCAGGGGGAGAGCCCTGACAGCGTGGTGGGGCCCTTGGAGGGGTCGTTGCGCCCACTGTCGTACCCCCTCAGCCTCTTCTCCAGAAACGTCTGTAGCCCCGCTGCTGCTGCTGCTTCCCCCGGCACTATCCAGTCCACCTCCGGTACCTCGGGACCAGCCCTGCCATCATGAATAACAAGGCGAGGAAGAGAGGAGAGGCAACGGTTGATAACACACACTTCTGCTGCTGCTTCCCCCGGCACTATCCAGTCCACCTCCGGTACCGCGGGACCAGACTTGGTGGGAACATGGATGAATATGGGAGAGAATAGAGATGAGTAGACAAGCCGCAGGGCCCTTGGAGGGGTCGTTGCGCCCACTGTCGTACCCCCTCAGCCTCTTCTCCAGAAACGTCTGTAGCCCCACTGCTGCTGCTGCCTCACCCGCGACTATCCAGCCCACCTACGGTACCACTGGGCCAGCCCTGCCAGCAATACGCATAACAAGGAGACGAAGAGTGGAACGCCAAGGGTTGATAAGACTCAGGTGCTGCTGCTGCCTCCCCCAGTGCTATCCAGTCCACATCTGGAACCTCTGGGCCAGCCCTGCCCACAGCACGCACTGAAAAGTGAAGGAGAGTGCTGAAGGAAGGGTTGATAAGCCTCACTGCTGCTGCTGCTGCCTCCCCCAGTGCTATCCAGTCCACCTCTGCTCCCTCCGGCCCAGCCCTGCGGGTAATACGGATGATACCGTGGGGAAAGGGAGATGAAGGGCATCTGTTTTACGAGTCCCGGACCACAGGCAACAGCTTCCTTGCTCTACACCGCATCACAACAGCTTATAACGAGTCTCTCTCTCACCTGATCACAGCAGCTATTAACGAATCCCAGTCCACAGGCGCCGGCTTCTCCCCCGTCCACTCTGCCGCGCACCCCGGCTCCAACTGGGGGTACTCCACCAAATAATCCGGCAATTTCCGGTGTATTTTGGTGCGGATGGTGCGGGCGGCGTACTCTAACTTGTCTGAAGCGGCCCAGATGGGCACGACGTTGTGGGCGTCCACCTCATGCACGCCTGTCAGCCCCACCTGCGCGTCCCACAACTCATCCCTCCCTGCCGCACCTTCCTTCCCTTCCACCCCTTCCCTCCCTCCTGCCGCTTCTCCTGCTTCTCCTTCTGCTGCTCTGTCTGCTAATGTGGCCCCTTGCCTGCTGCTGCTGCCGCTTCCTGATTGGCTGAGCTCCAGATCTGCCAGCCTGGCACACACCCCCTCGCGCCAGTGCCGTCCGATGCGCAGCGGGGAGAAGTCGGTGACCAATAGCGACGCGCCACATCGCATGGCGAAATCCGGAACCGTCTCCTCTGCCTTGCCCTGGGGTTGGGTTGGAAGAGAAGAATGAGGTGGAATGAGACATAATGGCTGCTCTGGAGGTGCCTCAAAAGGCGGGCAAGCAAGTCCAGGGCTGTCTCCTCGTTTTGAGGCGCCTCAAATCTGCCTTGCCTTGTCCTGGGGTTTAATTGGAAGTGAGCAAATGACGCGGTGCCTTCTGTAAAGTGAAAACAGGAAGTCTGGACAATCGGACCGAGGCAAGAGCCAATCTGGGCAGTACCCTCCACGACTGTCACAGCTTTCATTCGTTTCCACCAAAACCCACACAGCCCAGTGCCACCACTACAGGCACGCTCATTAGAGTCACCTGGAAGAGGAAGAAGGGGATCCCGAGCGCCACAAAGGAGCCCTGCACTTCTCTCAGCCCGCGCAGCATGAAGGCGAAGTGCCGCGCCTTGGCGCCCAGAAAGGAGTCCACCAGGTTGAACACCACCGCCACTGCCTCTCCCCTCTCGCGCGCCTGGTGTGAGTAAGAGCAGGGGGTAAAGGGGAGCGGGAAGGGCGAGAAGAAGAGAGGAAAGCTTTTGGCGCCCAGGAAGGAGTCCATGAGGTTGAACGCCACCGCCACTGCCTCTCCTCCTTCCCGCGCCTGGTGCACGCACCGGGAGGGGGGAACGGGAGGAGGAGAATGGGAGGGGGGAGGAGAGAGGTTGGGGTCAACTCAGCAGTCGCCTTGGCGCCCAGGAAGGAGTCCACAAGGTTGAACACCACCGCCACTGCCTCTCCCCTCTCTTGCGCCTGGTGCGCGCATGGGGAGGGGGGGAAGGGGAACGGGGGACGCCCGGGGGGGAAGAAGAGGGTAAGGGAAAATTTGTGAGTCCACTATGCCGTCTTGGCGCCCAGTAAAGGCGCCCACGAAGTTGAACACCATCCCCGCTGCCTCTCCCCTCTCCTGCGCCTGTGTAATGAATTCGGCGAGGGGGGGAGGTGTGCGCTAAGGTGAGGGGGAACAGGAGGAGTAGGTAGGGGATGTGAAGGGGAAAGGGGGCAGAGGGGGCGGGGCGGGTGACAGGGAGGAAATATATTGCAAGTACAACCTATATACGATCACTGTCAGAACCCTGTTGAAGTAGAAATAAGAGTGAAGCTGAAACTGCACCTTTTGGACGGCGTAGATGAGAGCCCAGTTGTCCTTGGACCGTTGATCTCGCGACATCCAGTACACCACAGGCCCCGTCCGCCGCAGCCCCTTGCGCAGCTCGCGCACCCTCCCCGGATTCACCGCGCCCGTGCCCTTCTGCGCCCATGCCGGCTCCGCATCAAACGGAGACGATCCTACGGCTACGGAGGCTTTCCCGGACCCTAGAGATTTCCCTAACGTTTTTTTTAAGGATTTCCCTGCGGTGGTTTCCGTGGCCTTTGCTGAGGCTGGTGCGGGTCGTTTCTTGGAAGGTTCACTCTGGCGTTGACGTTTCCCTGATGATGTTTTGGAAGCTTTGGAAGGCGGCGAAGGGGTGTCTGAAGCGGAGGTGTCTGACTCGGAAGAGATTTCTCGCGGTCGTCGCTTAGGCGCCATGAACGCGATTAACTGCTGTGACGAGACGAAGCGGAAAGTAACGAGAGACGGAGGGGTACGAGGGAGAATTGCGGGGAGGAAGCGCGGTAAAGCGAGAACGTGCATTCGTGAAATTCAATCACGCTGTGCGACACGAGAATTGATGAACGAGAGGGCTCCGATTTCTGGCCACCTTTACCAGGTCGGATGCTCGGAATTACGAATAAGAGCCCCAATGTCGTCGTTGGACGCTGTTTGTCCCGCGTTCTGAAGTCCGGGAACTCGCAGTGGGCCCAGATGAACTGAGACCACCTGTACTAGTTTCGGGACAAGCAGTTCCGCCCTGCTATTCAACAGTTTTAGCAGCTCTTTGCAAGGAGGCTCCAGCTGAGAAGCAGCCACGATACCAGCTTCACAGCCACATGATGCCAGGCCGAGTGAGGGCCACGACAGCGAGGCATATCCACTATAGTGCGATTTTATTAGAAGCAGTTCGGAAGTCACGAAAAAAACGGCATTTAACGTAGTCCTCTAAGACATAAGATTATGTCACTACAAACAAGTCTGACCACCTCACATAGGAATTCAAAAGTTAAAACAGAACACCTCATACATAATTCATCCGTGCATTATATCACATTTCTGAAGGCCTTCCTCACATCGTTTCAGCTATTTAGGCACAGTGTATCTATATTTTCTGTTTGGCACATTGGAGGAAGTGATATTAAATACGCTATACACAAAGTCTAGCGTGCACTTGTGTGTACTATGGTTGTTGCACAGTGTCTGGCGCTTTCCACGTCAGCAATATGTATCGTGGAAAAATATATTGGTGGCTACTTTCCAGGGTAAAGGTAAAGGTAAAGGAGGGGGGAATGGCCCCCTTTGGGTTACCCCCGGCTGTCGATCGTAATCCGCCTACCCACTTGTTTACACGCCTCGCTGGGTATCGAGGTAAGGCATATCCACTCCCAGATGAGCAGTGCGAAATCCCCTTCTGGGGGGCTGGCGGAACACGCCGGCACTGGGGTTTGAACCCGGAACCTCATCCTTCGGAAGTGCCCATTCAATTGACTGGGACACTTCAGGATGGTGGCTACTTTCCAGGGAATTTCGACTCAACCACCTTTCCTGGACGCATTTGGCCGAAACAGAAACCACCCACTTGGGAAGCTGTAAACACTGCAAACAGCAATAACACTTAGAAATCAGCCCGAGTCCCGGGGGTAATTTGAGTAGTCTACCTCTGGCTGCTGACCAGCATTCCTTCCAGCTTGTGATCCAACCCAGCACATTAGAACACTTACGATGCAACGTATTATTAGAGGCTGTCAGCTTTTCGGCTACGTTCTGAATCTAACCTTCAGCTTACCTAAAAGGTTATGAATCCTTGGAACATCCCACCCTATCCATTCGCCGTAATTCGAGGAAGCAAAGGCCATGACAGACAGGTCCTCCGTGGCAACATTCGACTGGGCGTTTTACGCTTCGGTTTCCCCCCTCATTTGGCCGTTGGCTGATTGCTGACCGCCGCAGATTGAAGCAGGGTGCGCTTGGGGATTCACGTTTCATGATGAACCTGGCCTTGATCAGTGTAGGTGTACCCAAGGACACGCCGCCTCGCTGTACAGTTCAGAATATCAAACCGAAGTTCAGAGAACAGAAAAGACTGGCGTTGATCATGCTGCCGTGTACCAACCAGACATAGCAGCATAGGTTTCATCATAGGTCTTCTCCACCATCTTTCCTAGGAATCTCCTCGGTTCTATCTACCTTGGTTTTCTAGTCTCCTCTGAATCACCTCGAATTCATCAACTCCAGACGGGTGTGACAGAAACCAGCTCGCTGTAGGTAGTATTAAGAACTTAGCTGGTCATTCCCTTGAACTTAGCTTCGGCTACAGCTATCACTGGGATTGTATGTGGAAAGTAGGAGAGACCGTTGCTGTAGGGGTAGGCGGAGGCTCGGCTCTGCTGTCAAACGTCGCTCCGGACGCGTCCAGAGGCGCTAAGAGTGAGTTTCTGTAACCACGTCTTGCTTTCGCACCGAAGCAATAACGCTTTCAACTTTGTGAATCTCCGACGTTCGGGAAAGCGACTTTCGTGACGCGTTATGCCTGTGGCCTGAGCACAATACCGCTTGGCCTATTCAGGTCGTGACACGCTATGTCTAACTACCACGATCGTAGCTTAACGTGTTTGGCATGTGCGTCGCGCCGAGATTAACTGTCGCGTTCGTGAGTTCGAGGTTTCTCGTCGGCTTTGACTACTCCGTCGCCCTTCTCCATAGCAATGTCGTTTAACTCAGTTTTCTCTGTCCGCGACTTCAAACTCCCGTCCTTCGCCACGGCGACAGAAATATCTGCCGGAGCGAGGTCAACCAGCCCGACATCCACGTCACTCAGGCGAAGGCCGCAGCACCGCCAGCGACATTCCCAGTCAAGCTCCTCGTCAGCCGCCGCTTTATTCCGTACCGGCCAATCCCCGGCCGGCGATTGGCAAGGAGCAACACCCAGCACAACAAAGTGGCGTTGTCGGGTACGGCAAGTTTGTACCTTCTAGAATTATCCTTCGCTGTCGCGAGCTGACTAATGTGCAGCTGTCGCATATAGGACCCGAGTAGTGACCTCAAGTACCCGCCTTGCCCGGTACGTTCTAGAGTCATCATAATACGTCCAGGTCTCTAGGTCTTGCCGTGCCCTTTAAGAAGAACTATATCAAGCTGTACTGGTCTGCCTGTGTTGCATTCGGCTCTGCGCAGGCCGCCGTTCCGCACCAAGCCGCTGGTTCCAGAAATCGAGGTATGCCATGCTCGTTTCCTTTCTCGGTGTTAGATTAATCGTTGAGGTCTTATCACATATTTTTTCCCTTGTTACGCGTTCGTTCTTACAACGACCCGTATTGATTCTTCACGAACAAACCGCGATTCCCCTTTTTGGTCGTATAGCGCGTTTGGCGTCCGTTGATGTCGTTTCTTCCCCTCCTTCCAGGTTCAGCTGAGGATGAGTCGGACATAGACGGGCTTGCAGAAGAGAGCGCTGTCCTGCGAATCACGAACCACCACGTGGATATGGACCTATCAGCAGATGACACAGCATCTGGCGACAGCGTGCGAGCAGTCGCATGGTCCGACGATAGCGGGTTACTCGTAGTCGAAGCAGACGACGCGAGCGAGAAAAGCAACGGTAGAGGGGTTGAAAGAGCTGTAAACGGGAGTGCCTTAGGGAGAAAAAACGGAGAGCAGAAAACAGTGGCGAAGGAAGAGGAGGGGATGGGCGGAGAGGAGGAGCTAGGGGTGGCGAGCGACCTTCCTATACCGATATTATCTTCTGCAGAAGAACCCAAACGGCCGTACGAGTTCAAGATCCTCAAGGTGAGAACTCGTTTCGCCGTTTCCAAAAAGAGCTCTGATCCCATGCGTCGTCGTTCAAATCTTGCATTTCTCGTGCTGTTGTGGCTTTGTCGTCCTCCCTGGGTGCGGAAATCACTTTATTCTTGTTCCTGCATTTGCACCCTGTTGTCCTCATGTCTTCCTCATGTCTTCCTCGTGTCTTCCTCGTGTCTTCCTCATGTCTTCCTCATGTCTTCCTCATGCGCCTATCCTCATGTCTTCCTCATGTCTTCCTCATGCGCGTATCCTCATGCCTTCCTCATGTCTTCCTCATGCGCGTATCCTCATGTCTTCCTCATGTCTTCCTCATGCGCGTATCCTCATGTCTTCCTCATGTCTTCCTCATGCGCGTATCCTCATGTCTTCCTCATGCGCGTATCCTCATGTCTTCCTCATGCGCGTATCCTCATGTCTTCCTCATGTCTTCCTCATGCGCGTATCCTCATGTCTTCCTCATGCGCGTATCCTCATGTCTTCCTCATGCGCGTATCCTCATGTCTTCCTCATGCGCGTAACCTCATACAACTGTGGTCTGTACTCCTGAATCTGTGCAACTGTCTGTGCAGGAGGAGCTGAAGTTCTCACGCTACCTGAATGTCTTCAACCGAGTGGTCGAGGTAAGCTCTTTGCTCACGTGCGTGGCACTTCCTCTGTCAGCCGTCTGTTTCGCGTTGCACGCTGCAGTGTCTTCGTTGGTAGTGAAGCAAAACTCTTTTCTTGAAAATGGAGATAAGTTATGAGTTCTGCTACTAGCATGTGAAATCATGCAGCAGAAAGTTGTGAACACCAGCCAACCCACCAGTCATCCACGTTGGGTTTGCCGTTAAACACTAGTGACATTCCTGCACTGGTTGACTTGATTGACTCAAAATTGTGGCTCATACTATACTGTGCTCAATCTCAGACTTGTTCCCATGCCTCAGCCCACGCCTCGTCCCACACCTCTTTCTCAGCCGCATCCCTTGCGTCATCCCGTGCCTCATCCCATGTCACATCCCATGCATCATCCCAGGCCTCATTCCAGGGCCCGTGCCTCATCCCGTTCCTCATCCCATGCCTCATCCCGTGCCTCAACCCATGCTCATCCTGTGCAGCATCACATGCTTATCCCGTGCCTCAACCCATGCTCATCCTGTGCAGCATCACATGCTTATCCCGTGCCTCAACCCATGCTTATCCCATGCCTCATCCCATGCTTATCCCGTGCCTCATCACATGCCTCGTCCAATGCCTCATGTCGCGCCGTCCCACAACTCTTTCCTTGCCTCGCCTCATGCTCTTCCTCATCCTCCTCCCGTCCAGTCCTCTCCCCCTACTCATTCCCTCTCCCCATCATCTATCCCTCCTCTCGCTTTCCTCTCCCTCTCCTTTCTCTGACCTCTTCACCTCCTCTTCCCCCCCCCTTCCTCCTCTCCCGTTTTTCTTCCCCTTTGCTATCCTCCTCCCCCTTCCTATCCCCCTCATCTCCACCTCCCCTCCCCCTCGCAGCATCCCCCCCAGCCTCTCCCCAACGGCCAAACCCTCCCGGCCAGCATGACCCGACCAGCATCAGACGAGCAGCCGGTCGGCGGCGATTGTCTGCTAGCGGAGGAGTTCGGGGTGACAGTGGAGAGGCCAGCGAACAGCAGCGGGCACTCGGGCGGGTGGATAGGGTATGGGCTGGAGCTGGGGCAGGTGCAGGGCGCGCAGGGGGAGCAGCGGGTGGAGCTGTGGCCGCAGCAGGTGGTGGAGTATGATGTGGTGGCCGCTAAAACCAAGTCGTGCCACTTTGTCTGCGTGCTGCCGTTCCATTCAAAGACCAAGACGGTTACCCTTTTGAAGGAATACGCACAGGTAGGCACAAGAAGGACGAGAATCAAGGGAATCAGGGAACAAGCGAATCAAAACCAAGCGAATCAGGTTACAAGCAAGTTAAGCACCTGGCGAATTAGGTAGCAAGAAAAGAGGGAGCAGTTGGCATTGTTTGATGGTCGTCGCATGGATGGATGGGTGGTGGTTGGGATGTTAGGTCTGGTCCAGGATGACAGGAGGTGAGGGGAAGTGCGCTGGGGGAAGAGGGTTTGCACCTGTTTTAGCCATCTCTTGACGTGTGCCTGTCTCCCTCCTCCCTCACCCACTCTGCCTCGCCTTCCTGCCCTGCCTCCCTCTCCCTTTTTCTCCCTTTCCCTCCCTCTCCCTCCCTCTCACTCCCTCTCCCTCTCTCTCCCTCCCTCCCTCTCCCTCCCTCTTCCTCCCTCTCCCTCCCTCTCCCTCCCTCTCCCTCCCTCTCTCCCCCACTACCCCCCTCTCCCTCCCTCTCCCTCCTTTTCCCTCCCTCTCCCTCCCTCTCCACTCCCCCTCTCTGTTTCCTCATCCTGTGGCCCGTAGAGAGCCGAATGCGCTGGTGTACATGATGACACGCGGGGGCAACACAGACAACCACACGTCCCTGGAGGACTGGTCGCAACGCAAGTGTATCGAGAGGTCTCACAACTCACTACCTCCGTCTGCTTCACCCTGCATGGCCTGCAGGGAGCACACGCGCTAGTGCGCACGGTGCCATATGAGGGCTACACGGACAACCACACGTCCCTGGAGGAGTGCGTACATGTTTTGAGACCTCTCAAAGCTCGCCACCTTTCCCTCCCTCTTCCTCGCCTCTGTCTCCCGCAGGGAGCGAATGCACTGGTGTACACAGTGCCGTGTGGGGGCTACACGGACAACCACACGTCCCTGGAGGACTGCGCACGCAGAGAGCTGTCTGAAGAGGTGAGTGAGACGCAGGTGGTGTGGGAAAAGATGTGAGATGCGCTCGGATTGATGAGGGCTGTGCGAAGGACGATGGTTCTGAGAGCTCTCCTCAGTTGCTTCTGAGAGAGCACACAAGCGACTCATATGTTGACGAGAAGTGCAACTGGTTTGATTGATTAGGGCAGGTCCATGCGTACTTTTGGTGCGGTTAGTCGTGTTGCGTCACGGTGCAAAACGGTGAAATTTGAAAGCCGACGTGCACTGTTTAGTATCGTTCTACACCACGATGTACAAACTGTGAATGAACCGGAGACGTACGCACTGGACCCGCCCTTCGGAGAGTTGCGGACGGTGACGGTTCTGAGAGTTGCAGGTTGATGGATCATGGATGCCCTAGAGGTGGGAAGGCAGACAGGGGAGGTGAAGCGGGAACGTGCAGCAAGAGGATGCTGCATCAGGTGCATTGTGGAGGTGAGTGAAGCATCAGGTGCATTGTGGAGGTGAGTGAAGCATGTGGAGTCACAGGGGGAAGTGGTGAGGTCAAAACTGTAAGCACGGTCTGCTCTGCTGTTTCCCTCCAACAAGTATCACCTCCACCCAGGTCGCATGGCCTCTCCTGCAACCTTGTAGTACCCATGCCTTGCTGCCCCTGCATGCACCAGGCGAAGCTGTGTGGGGGGCAGCTCATCAAGCTCGTGGATGACGACCACCCTGGCCTGCTCGAGGTGAGACTTCCCGCCCTTCCACGCTCATCCATTTCTTCCTGCTCCATTTCGTGTGAGCTGCCTGCGTGCCCTTTCAGCCATACACACGTGCGTGCAGCCCATGCAAGGGGACCTGCATTGCCTCTTCACGCAGCCTTGTGATCAGCTCATCTTAGCTTAGCGTCTCTTGTCACTGCTGCCTACCAAGTCTAGTGGTCTTTCAATATCATTTCCAGAATTAGCTTGAATCTGAGACGAGTATGCTGTGTCTCTCTCCTGCGCTGTGTGGCATGTCAGTTGCTGGTCTGAAACCCATGAGAACTTGAATCGTGGGATCTAAGCCCCAGTGGCATCTTCCTTGCTGCGTGGCAGGTCAAGTGGTGCAAGAACCGCTTCACTCCCTTCCTCGTCATCGATCCTCAGGTCAGTCAGCCTCCCGCTTTCCACCCCCCGAGTCACCCATCCCCTTTTTTTGCACCTCAGGTAGTTGCTTTCCCTGGCTCTTTAGCTGTCTCCCTCTTCCCACCTTTCCAGTCCTCGTTTCGACCTGTTTAAACCCCTCGCGTTCCCACTTCTGGACCTCTTTCCCACGTGGGCGTGGTACCCTCTCTCCTTCCGTTGCGCTTCGTCTTGTCAACCCCCATAACTTGTTCTCCCTTTCTCATTTGCCTCAGCAATTCACTCGCGTTCTATCTCAGGAAGAATAAGAGGGGATGACAAATGTGTTTGCCACCCATGCTGCATGCCCCCATGCTGCATGCCCCATGCTGCATGCCCCATGCTGCATGCCCCATGCTGCATGTGTGGGTGTGAAGAGCCTGCCCTGCACTACCCCAAGTTGAGCTGCTCCCTTGCCATGCAGCTTGGGGCGCTGCAGGAGATGAGTTGATAGAGGTGGGCCGTCTATGGGGGAGGGGGAACCTGCTTCCAGTCACTCTCGTCCCCTCCTGTCTTAACCCCATTCCCCACTGTGCAGGACGATTCAGGACGAGTGCCAGTGGGGGACCAGCACCCACTCACTCCTTATCGCTCCCTTGTTGTCCCTTCCCTCCAATTCCCCACTCCACAGGACGATTCCGACCCTCTCCCAAGGGATCTAGAGGAGTTCATAGAGGTGCACAGGGTGCCAGTGGGGGACCTGCAGGGCATGGCGCTGAGTGGAGACATGCTGCTGCCCTCCGTTGTCACCTGCACCATGGCCCTGCAGTACCTCAAAGATAACGGCTGGCTGTAATGGTTGTGACTGTGGGAGGGGACATGCTGCTGGCCTCTGTTGTCACCTGCATCATGGCTCTACAGTACCTCAAGGACCATGGCTGGCTGTGACTGTAATGGGTGTGAATGTAACGAGTATGGCCAACTGGTGGGATCCTGCGCTGGGGGCAGACGGGCTGCTGCTGACAGGGAAAATCATACAGCTGACAGTGACTGTAACAGGGGTGATGACCGAAGGACAATGTACTGTGATTACAAATGCAAATCCTTGTATTGATTGGCCCTAACTCCACATGTAGCGCTGCTGTTATATGTGGGTTGGTGGGACATATGGGCTGCTCCTAGCTTCCTAAGTGCCGTGTTGCTGATGCGCAGCAGCACAGCTGCGTCGAGAGAAAGGAAGACAATGATCTGTGGAGCTGGAGCTCTTTTTGTTTGGTTGCTCTGTTATTTCGCCTGTGATTCGGTGTACCTGGTTCACATGCAGTTGCCTTCACTCGCTACTTAATGGTGGTGTTCTGGTGACTCCTGCGGAGGGGGGAGGTGGGGGGGCGAATGTAAATGATGATCGTTCCGAGGGTGTTTCCTGGCCCGATTTCACCACCTCCTGCTACAACCGAAGGTGGGAAATTTCGGGCACGAGAAGGGGAAGGCTCCGATGGGTGTTTTCTCCCCCAGCTCCTCTCTCACATCTGTCCCAAATCCCCGTGAAGAGTGGTTGCCGAATGGGGGGGCGAGGGAGGCAAATTTTGCCTGAGGAGTCACTGAGGAGGAAGGTGGGGAGGGTAAATGTGCAGCTTCCAAGGGGTGCACATCCCTGAGGGTAAATGAGCGTTCTGTTGGCAGTTACCTTCGTTTTGGTTCGGAGGGCAAATTGGTGGCTCGGCACGGTTTTACGGGCTGACCGACGTGTCGAACCAAAAACGCAGAGAGGGGAAGAGTCCTATTTCCCCTCGCTCCCCCTCCGCCAGTGCCTAGAGAACACCACCAATGATTCGGCAGTAGCAATCCAACGACTAGGTACTTGCACAGACTGACTTCAATTTCTTCTCTTCTTATTCTTAGTAGTACTGTATTATTTTGTCTTCTTGGCCTTGCTGGATGTGCTGTCTGCAGAACCCTAGTAGCTTCAGGACGTAGTACAGATGTATTTGTCATACCATACGGGTCATGGCAGCACAATAAGCAGATGCTAGATGCTGACTGTGGGTTGGAGTTGTTTCTCTGATAAATGCAGGATTTGTTACAGGCTCATGCAGGACATCTGCAGCACATTGTCTTAGCTTTGTCCCGATTATGTGAGTGTAAAAAATAAATGTTACCAACTTCGAGGTACAAACAACACTACTGCACATAACAGAATCAACACTGCAGGTAGAGAACTATTAACAAGCAAGGAGGGCAGAATGGTTCAACCATGCCCCTGCTCCTGCAGCAGCCTTACTCACTCTGGAGTCTGGATTACCGTAACATCGGCCATTGGATCCACCATGCTGAAAGCAGGTGTGAGATTCAAAAAGCAGCACCCGAGATTCAACCAGAAAGGCCACCACAAGCAGACAAGAAAACTGACACAAGGCGAGCAGCAATGGTGAGCAGCTTTTTATACGTGACATACTGCTGGCTGCGCAGTGGAGCGGAATAGCGGGCAAGGCACCAGGTGGTATACGAACCCTGGTGCTTATTCAACAGGGAGGGTCGTGTAAGAGATGGAACGCAGGGGAGAGGAGTGCACAGCATAGGGTGGCGAGGGGCGGAGCGGAGAAGGGCGGAGCGTGACGGCTTGAGGCCAAGAGAGTGGTGTGTCATCGACATGACTCAGAAGCTGTTCTTCCTGTCTAGAGCGGCGTCACGTTGACCTGCACCTTCATGCCGCCCGGCCCACAGTGGCTGGGCACGGGGCACGCGAAGTAGAGCGCCGTTGCTCCATCCACTGGCTGCACCTTGTACCTTCGGTGAGGGGAGGGGAGAGGGGGACGGAGAAAGGGGAAAAGTGGAATAGCAGGGGGCATGTGAAAAAAAAAAGTTGCTGCATCTACTGCCTGCACCGTGTGCCTGCGGTGAGGGGAGGGGAGAGGGAAGGGGGAGGGAGAGAGGAGATGGGGAGGGAGAGAGGATATGGGGAGGGAGAGAGAGACAAAGACGCACATGGGAGTGATGGGAGTGATCTTGGAGACAAAGACGCACATGGGAGTGATGGGAGTGATCTTGGAGCTGCCATTGAAGTAAACCGTGACTTGCGAGCAGGTGAAGGAGGCAGATGCAGGGAAAAGCAAGAAAGTGCACCAACCAAGCATTTGCTCGTGAGCAGCAGGGCGTGGAAACAAGATCGAGAGAGCAAGGCGGCAGGGAGAGTACCTGGCATGGCCAAAGCAGTGCACGGGGGCGACCTTATTCGACTTTTGTTTAAGTCAAAAGGGCAGAGGGAGAGTGATACCTGGCATGGCCAAAGCAGCGCACGGGGGCGACCTTATTCGACTTTTGTTTAAGTCAAAAGGGCAGAGGGAGAGTGATACCTGGCATGGCCAAAGCAGTGCACGGGGGCGACCTTATTCGACTTTTGTTTAAGTCAAAAGGGCAGAGGGAGAGTGATACCTGGCATGGCCAAAGCAGTGCACGGGGGCGACCTTATTCGACTTTTGTTTAAGTCAAAAGGGCAAAGGGAGAGTGATACCTGGCATGGCCAAAGCAGTGCACGGGGGCGACCTTATTCGACTTTTGTTTAAGTCAAAAGGGCAGAGGGAGAGTGATACCTGGCATGGCCAAAGCAGTGCACGGGCGCGACCTTATTCGACTTTTGTTTAAGTCAAAAGGGCAGAGGGAGAGTGATACCTGGCATGGCCAAAGCAGTGCACGGGGGCGACCTTATTCGACTTTTGTTTAAGTCAAAAGGGCAGAGGGAGAGTGATACCTGGCATGGCCAAAGCAGTGCACGGGGGCGACCTTATTCGACTTTTGTTTAAGTCAAAAGGGCAGAGGGAGAGTGATACCTGGCATGGCCAAAGCAGTGCACGGGGGCGACCTTATTCGACTTTTGTTTAAGTCAAAAGGGCAGAGGGAGAGTGATACCTGGCATGGCCAAAGCAGTGCACGGGGGCGACCTTATTCGACTTTTGTTTAAGTCAAAAGGGCAGAGGGAGAGTGATACCTGGCATGGCCAAAGCAGTGCACGGGGGCGACCTTATTCGACTTTTGTTTAAGTCAAAAGGGCAGAGGGAGAGTGATACCTGGCATGGCCAAAGCAGTGCACGGGGGCGACCTTATTCGACTTTTGTTTAAGTCAAAAGGGCAGAGGGAGAGTAATACCTGGCATGGCCAAAGCAGTGCACGGGGGCGACCTTATTCGACTTTTGTTTAAGTCAAAAGGGCAGAGGGAGAGTGATACCTGGCATGGCCAAAGCAGCGCACGGGGGCGACCTTATTCGACTTTTGTTTAAGTCAAAAGGGCAGAGGGAGAGTGATACCTGGCATGGCCAAAGCAGTGCACGGGGGCGACCTTATTCGACTTTTGTTTAAGTCAAAAGGGCAGAGGGAGAGTGATACCTGGCATGGCCAAAGCAGTGCACGGGGGCGACCTTATTCGACTTTTGTTTAAGTCAAAAGGGCAGAGGGAGAGTGATACCTGGCATGGCCAAAGCAGTGCACGGGGGCGACCTTATTCGACTTTTGTTTAAGTCAAAAGGGCAGAGGGAGAGTGATACCTGGCATGGCCAAAGCAGTGCACGGGGGCGACCTTATTCGACTTTTGTTTAAGTCAAAAGGGCAGAGGGAGAGTGATACCTGGCATGGCCAAAGCAGTGCACGGGGGCGACCTTATTCGACTTTTGTTTAAGTCAAAAGGGCAGAGGGAGAGTGATACCTGGCATGGCCAAAGCAGTGCACGGGGGCGACCTTATTCGACTTTTGTTTAAGTCAAAAGGGCAGAGGGAGAGTGATACCTGGCATGGCCAAAGCAGTGCACGGGGGCGACCTTATTCGACTTTTGTTTAAGTCAAAAGGGCAGAGGGAGAGTGATACCTGGCATGGCCAAAGCAGTGCACGGGGGCGACCTTATTCGACTTTTGTTTAAGTCAAAAGGGCAGAGGGAGAGTGATACCTGGCATGGCCAAAGCAGTGCACGGGGGCGACCTTATTCGACTTTTGTTTAAGTCAAAAGGGCAGAGGGAGAGTGATACCTGGCATGGCCAAAGCAGTGCACGGGGGCGACCTTATTCGAATTTTGTTTAAGTCAAAAGGGCAGAGGGAGAGTGATACCTGGCATGGCCAAAGCAGTGCACGGGGGCGACCTTATTCGACTTTTGTTTAAGTCAAAAGGGCAGAGGGAGAGTGATACCTGGCATGGCCAAAGCAGCGCACGGGGGCGACCTTATTCGACTTTTGTTTAAGTCAAAAGGGCAGAGGGAGAGTGATACATGGCATGGCCAAAGCAGTGCACGGGGGCGACCTTATTCGACTTTTGTTTAAGTCAAAAGGGCAGAGGGAGAGTGATACATGGCATGGCCAAAGCAGTGCACGGGGGCGACCTTATTCGACTTTTGTTTAAGTCAAAAGGGCAGAGGGAGAGTGATACATGGCATGGCCAAAGCAGCGCACGGGGGCGACCTTATTCGACTTTTGTTTAAGTCAAAAGGGCAGAGGGAGAGTGATACATGGCATGGCCAAAGCAGCGCACGGGGGCGACCTTATTCGACTTTTGTTTAAGTCAAAAGGGCAGAGGGAGAGTGATACCTGGCATGGCCAAAGCAGCGCACGGGGGCGACCTTATTCGACTTTTGTTTAAGTCAAAAGGGCAGAGGGAGAGTGATACATGGCATGGCCAAAGCAGTGCACGGGGGCGACCTTATTCGACTTTTGTTTAAGTCAAAAGGGCAGAGGGAGAGTGATACATGGCATGGCCAAAGCAGCGCACGGGGGCGACCTTATTCGACTTTTGTTTAAGTCAAAAGGGCAGAGGGAGAGTGATACATGGCATGGCCAAAGCAGTGCACGGGGGCGACCTTATTCGACTTTTGTTTAAGTCAAAAGGGCAGAGGGAGAGTGATACCTGGCATGGCCAAAGCAGCGCACGCGGGCGACCTTATTTGACTTTTGAGTCAAGTCAAAAGGGCAGAGGGAGAGTGATACCTGGCATGGCCAAAGCAGTGCACGGGGGCGACCTTATTCGACTTTTGTTTAAGTCAAAAGGGCAGAGGGAGAGTGATACCTGGCATGGCCAAAGCAGTGCACGGGGGCGACCTTATTCGACTTTTGTTTAAGTCAAAAGGGCAGAGGGAGAGTGATACCTGGCATGGCCAAAGCAGTGCACGGGGGCGACCTTATTCGACTTTTGTTTAAGTCAAAAGGGCAGAGGGAGAGTGATACATGGCATGGCCAAAGCAGCGCACGGGGGCGACCTTATTCGACTTTTGTTTAAGTCAAAAGGGCAGAGGGAGAGTGATACATGGCATGGCCAAAGCAGTGCACGGGGGCGACCTTATTCGACTTTTGTTTAAGTCAAAAGGGCAGAGGGAGAGTGATACCTGGCATGGCCAAAGCAGCGCACGGGGGCGACCTTATTCGACTTTTGTTTAAGTCAAAAGGGCAGAGGGAGAGTGATACCTGGCATGGCCAAAGCAGCGCACGGGAGCGACCTTATTCGACTTTTGTTTAAGTCAAAAGGGCAGAGGGAGAGTGATACCTGGCATGGCCAAAGCAGCGCACGGGGGCGACCTTATTCGACTTTTGTTTAAGTCAAAAGGGCAGAGGGAGAGTGATACCTGGCATGGCCAAAGCAGCGCACGGGGGCGACCTTATTCGACTTTTGTTTAAGTCAAAAGGGCAGAGGGAGAGTGATACCTGGCATGGCCAAAGCAGCGCACGGGGACGACCTTATTCGACTTTTGTTTAAGTCAAAAGGGCAGAGGGAGAGTGATACCTGGCATGGCCAAAGCAGCGCACGGGGGCGACCTTATTCGACCTTTGTTTAAGTCAAAAGGGCAGAGGGAGAGTGATACCTGGCATGGCCAAAGCAGTGCACGGGGGCGACCTTATTCGACTTTTGTTTAAGTCAAAAGGGCAGAGGGAGAGTGATACCTGGCATGGCCAAAGCAGTGCACGGGGGCGACCTTATTCGACTTTTGTTTAAGTCAAAAGGGCAGAGGGAGAGTGATACCTGGCATGGCCAAAGCAGTGCACGGGGGCGACCTTATTCGACTTTTGTTTAAGTCAAAAGGGCAGAGGGAGAGTGATACCTGGCATGGCCAAAGCAGTGCACGGGGGCGACCTTATTCGACTTTTGTTTAAGTCAAAAGGGCAGAGGGAGAGTGATACCTGGCATGGCCAAAGCAGTGCACGGGGGCGACCTTATTCGACTTTTGTTTAAGTCAAAAGGGCAGAGGGAGAGTGATACCTGGCATGGCCAAAGCAGCGCACGGGGGCGACCTTATTCGACTTTTGTTTAAGTCAAAAGGGCAGAGGGAGAGTGATACCTGGCATGGCCAAAGCAGTGTACGGGGGCGACCTTATTCGACTTTTGTTTAAGTCAAAAGGGCAGAGGGAGAGTGATACCTGGCATGGCCAAAGCAGTGCACGGGGGCGACCTTATTCGACTTTTGTTTAAGTCAAAAGGGCAGAGGGAGAGTGATACCTGGCATGGCCAAAGCAGTGCACGGGGGCGACCTTATTCGACTTTTGTTTAAGTCAAAAGGGCAGAGGGAGAGTGATACCTGGCATGGCCAAAGCAGCGCACGGGGGCGACCTTATTCGACTTTTGTTTAAGTCAAAAGGGCAGAGGGAGAGTGATACCTGGCATGGCCAAAGCAGTGCACGGGGGCGACCTTATTCGACTTTTGTTTAAGTCAAAAGGGCAGAGGGAGAGTGATACCTGGCATGGCCAAAGCAGTGCACGGGGGCGACCTTATTCGACTTTTGTTTAAGTCAAAAGGGCAGAGGGAGAGTGATACCTGGCATGGCCAAAGCAGTGCACGGGGGCGACCTTATTCGACTTTTGTTTAAGTCAAAAGGGCAGAGGGAGAGTGATACCTGGCATGGCCAAAGCAGTGCACGGGGGCGACCTTATTCGACTTTTGTTTAAGTCAAAAGGGCAGAGGGAGAGTGATACCTGGCATGGCCAAAGCAGTGCACGGGGGCGACCTTATTCGACTTTTGTTTAAGTCAAAAGGGCAGAGGGAGAGTGATACCTGGCATGGCCAAAGCAGTGCACGGGGGCGACCTTATTCGACTTTTGTTTAAGTCAAAAGGGCAGAGGGAGAGTGATACCTGGCATGGCCAAAGCAGCGCACGGGGACGACCTTATTCGACTTTTGTTTAAGTCAAAAGGGCAGAGGGAGAGTGATATCTGGCATGGCCAAAGCAGTGCACGGGGGCGACCTTATTCGACTTTTGTTTAAGTCAAAAGGGCAGAGGGAGAGTGATACCTGGCATGGCCAAAGCAGTGCACGGGGGCGACCTTATTCGACTTTTGTTTAAGTCAAAAGGGCAGAGGGAGAGTGATACCTGGCATGGCCAATGCAGCGCACGCGGGCGACCTTATTTGACTTTTGAGTCAAGTCAAAAGGGCAGAGGGAGAGTGATACCTGGCATGGCCAAAGCAGCGCACGCGGGCGACCTTATTCGACTTTTGAGTCAAGTCAAAAGGGCAGAGGGAGAGTGATACCTGGCATGGCCAAAGCAGCGCACGCGGGCGACCTTATTTGACTTTTGAGTCAAGTCAAAAGGGCAGAGGGAGAGTGATACCTGGCATGGCCAAAGCAGTGCACGGGGGCGACCTTATTCGACTTTTGTTTAAGTCAAAAGGGCAGAGGGAGAGTGATACCTGGCATGGCCAAAGCAGTGCACGGGGGCGACCTTATTCGACTTTTGTTTAAGTCAAAAGGGCAGAGGGAGAGTGATACCTGGCATGGCCAAAGCAGTGCACGGGGGCGACCTTATTCGACTTTTGTTTAAGTCAAAAGGGCAGAGGGAGAGTGATACATGGCATGGCCAAAGCAGCGCACGGGGGCGACCTTATTCGACTTTTGTTTAAGTCAAAAGGGCAGAGGGAGAGTGATACATGGCATGGCCAAAGCAGTGCACGGGGGCGACCTTATTCGACTTTTGTTTAAGTCAAAAGGGCAGAGGGAGAGTGATACCTGGCATGGCCAAAGCAGTGCACGGGGGCGACCTTATTCGACTTTTGTTTAAGTCAAAAGGGCAGAGGGAGAGTGATACCTGGCATGGCCAAAGCAGTGCACGGGGGCGACCTTATTCGACTTTTGTTTAAGTCAAAAGGGCAGAGGGAGAGTGATACCTGGCATGGCCAAAGCAGTGCACGGGGGCGACCTTATTCGACTTTTGTTTAAGTCAAAAGGGCAGAGGGAGAGTGATACCTGGCATGGCCAAAGCAGCGCACGGGGACGACCTTATTCGACTTTTGTTTAAGTCAAAAGGGCAGAGGGAGAGTGATACCTGGCATGGCCAAAGCAGTGCACGGGGGCGACCTTATTCGACTTTTGTTTAAGTCAAAAGGGCAGAGGGAGAGTGATACCTGGCATGGCCAAAGCAGTGCACGGGGGCGACCTTATTCGACTTTTGTTTAAGTCAAAAGGGCAGAGGGAGAGTGATACCTGGCATGGCCAAAGCAGTGCACGGGGGCGACCTTATTCGACTTTTGTTTAAGTCAAAAGGGCAGAGGGAGAGTGATACCTGGCATGGCCAAAGCAGCGCACGCGGGCGACCTTATTTGACTTTTGAGTCAAGTCAAAAGGGCAGAGGGAGAGTGATACATGGCATGGCCAAAGCAGTGCACGGGGGCGACCTTATTCGACTTTTGTTTAAGTCAAAAGGGCAGAGGGAGAGTGATACCTGGCATGGCCAAAGCAGCGCACGCGGGCGACCTTATTTGACTTTTGAGTCAAGTCAAAAGAGCAGAGGGAGAGTGATACCTGGCATGGCCAAAGCAGTGCACGGGGGCGACCTTATTCGACTTTTGTTTAAGTCAAAAGGGCAGAGGGAGAGTGATACCTGGCATGGCCAAAGCAGTGCACGGGGGCGACCTTATTCGACTTTTGTTTAAGTCAAAAGGGCAGAGGGAGAGTGATACCTGGCATGGCCAAAGCAGTGCACGGGGGCGACCTTATTCGACTTTTGTTTAAGTCAAAAGGGCAGAGGGAGAGTGATACCTGGCATGGCCAAAGCAGCGCACGGGGGCGACCTTATTCGACTTTTGTTTAAGTCAAAAGGGCAGAGGGAGAGTGATACATGGCATGGCCAAAGCAGTGCACGGGGGCGACCTTATTCGACTTTTGTTTAAGTCAAAAGGGCAGAGGGAGAGTGATACATGGCATGGCCAAAGCAGTGCACGGGGGCGACCTTATTCGACTTTTGTTTAAGTCAAAAGGGCAGAGGGAGAGTGATACATGGCATGGCCAAAGCAGCGCACGGGGGCGACCTTATTCGACTTTTGTTTAAGTCAAAAGGGCAGAGGGAGAGTGATACATGGCATGGCCAAAGCAGCGCACGGGGGCGACCTTATTCGACTTTTGTTTAAGTCAAAAGGGCAGAGGGAGAGTGATACCTGGCATGGCCAAAGCAGCGCACGGGGGCGACCTTATTCGACTTTTGTTTAAGTCAAAAGGGCAGAGGGAGAGTGATACATGGCATGGCCAAAGCAGTGCACGGGGGCGACCTTATTCGACTTTTGTTTAAGTCAAAAGGGCAGAGGGAGAGTGATACCTGGCATGGCCAAAGCAGCGCACGGGGGCGACCTTATTCGACTTTTGTTTAAGTCAAAAGGGCAGAGGGAGAGTGATACATGGCATGGCCAAAGCAGTGCACGGGGGCGACCTTATTCGACTTTTGTTTAAGTCAAAAGGGCAGAGGGAGAGTGATACCTGGCATGGCCAAAGCAGCGCACGCGGGCGACCTTATTTGACTTTTGAGTCAAGTCAAAAGGGCAGAGGGAGAGTGATACCTGGCATGGCCAAAGCAGTGCACGGGGGCGACCTTATTCGACTTTTGTTTAAGTCAAAAGGGCAGAGGGAGAGTGATACCTGGCATGGCCAAAGCAGTGCACGGGGGCGACCTTATTCGACTTTTGTTTAAGTCAAAAGGGCAGAGGGAGAGTGATACCTGGCATGGCCAAAGCAGTGCACGGGGGCGACCTTATTCGACTTTTGTTTAAGTCAAAAGGGCAGAGGGAGAGTGATACATGGCATGGCCAAAGCAGCGCACGGGGGCGACCTTATTCGACTTTTGTTTAAGTCAAAAGGGCAGAGGGAGAGTGATACATGGCATGGCCAAAGCAGTGCACGGGGGCGACCTTATTCGACTTTTGTTTAAGTCAAAAGGGCAGAGGGAGAGTGATACCTGGCATGGCCAAAGCAGCGCACGGGGGCGACCTTATTCGACTTTTGTTTAAGTCAAAAGGGCAGAGGGAGAGTGATACCTGGCATGGCCAAAGCAGCGCACGGGGGCGACCTTATTCGACTTTTGTTTAAGTCAAAAGGGCAGAGGGAGAGTGATACCTGGCATGGCCAAAGCAGCGCACGGGGGCGACCTTATTCGACTTTTGTTTAAGTCAAAAGGGCAGAGGGAGAGTGATACCTGGCATGGCCAAAGCAGCGCACGGGGGCGACCTTATTCGACTTTTGTTTAAGTCAAAAGGGCAGAGGGAGAGTGATACCTGGCATGGCCAAAGCAGCGCACGGGGGCGACCTTATTCGACTTTTGAGTCAAGTCAAAAGGGCAGAGGGAGAGTGATACCTGGCATGGCCAAAGCAGCGCACGGGGGCGACCTTATTCGACTTTTGTTTAAGTCAAAAGGGCAGAGGGAGAGTGATACCTGGCATGGCCAAAGCAGCGCACGGGGGCGACCTTATTCGACTTTTGTTTAAGTCAAAAGGGCAGAGGGAGAGTGATACATGGCATGGCCAAATCAGTGCACGGGGGCGACCTTATTCGACTTTTGTTTAAGTCAAAAGGGCAGAGGGAGAGTGATACATGGCATGGCCAAAGCAGTGCACGGGGGCGACCTTATTCGACTTTTGTTTAAGTCAAAAGGGCAGAGGGAGAGTGATACCTGGCATGGCCAAAGCAGCGCACGCGGGCGACCTTATTTGACTTTTGAGTCAAGTCAAAAGGGCAGAGGGAGAGTGATACCTGGCATGGCCAAAGCAGTGCACGGGGGCGACCTTATTCGACTTTTGTTTAAGTCAAAAGGGCAGAGGGAGAGTGATACCTGGCATGGCCAAAGCAGTGCACAGGGGCGACCTTATTCGACTTTTGTTTAAGTCAAAAGGGCAGAGGGAGAGTGATACCTGGCATGGCCAAAGCAGCGCACGGGAGCGACCTTATTCGACTTTTGTTTAAGTCAAAAGGGCAGAGGGAGAGTGATACCTGGCATGGCCAAAGCAGCGCACGGGGGCGACCTTATTCGACTTTTGTTTAAGTCAAAAGGGCAGAGGGAGAGTGATACCTGGCATGGCCAAAGCAGCGCACGGGGGCGACCTTATTCGACTTTTGTTTAAGTCAAAAGGGCAGAGGGAGAGTGATACCTGGCATGGCCAAAGCAGCGCACGGGGGCGACCTTATTCGACTTTTGAGTCAAGTCAAAAGGGCAGAGGGAGAGTGATACCTGGCATGGCCAAAGCAGCGCACGGGGGCGACCTTATTCGACTTTTGTTTAAGTCAAAAGGGCAGAGGGAGAGTGATACATGGCATGGCCAAAGCAGCGCACGGGGGCGACCTTATTCGACTTTTGTTTAAGTCAAAAGGGCAGAGGGAGAGTGATACCTGGCATGGCCAAAGCAGCGCACGCGGGCGACCTTATTTGACTTTTGAGTCAAGTCAAAAGGGCAGAGGGAGAGTGATACCTGGCATGGCCAAAGCAGTGCACGGGGGCGACCTTATTCGACTTTTGTTTAAGTCAAAAGGGCAGAGGGAGAGTGATACATGGCATGGCCAAATCAGTGCACGGGGGCGACCTTATTCGACTTTTGTTTAAGTCAAAAGGGCAGAGGGAGAGTGATACATGGCATGGCCAAAGCAGTGCACGGGGGCGACCTTATTCGACTTTTGTTTAAGTCAAAAGGGCAGAGGGAGAGTGATACCTGGCATGGCCAAAGCAGCGCACGCGGGCGACCTTATTTGACTTTTGAGTCAAGTCAAAAGGGCAGAGGGAGAGTGATACCTGGCATGGCCAAAGCAGTGCACGGGGGCGACCTTATTCGACTTTTGTTTAAGTCAAAAGGGCAGAGGGAGAGTGATACCTGGCATGGCCAAAGCAGCGCACGCGGGCGACCTTATTTGACTTTTGAGTCAAGTCAAAAGGGCAGAGGGAGAGTGATACCTGGCATGGCCAAAGCAGTGCACGGGGGCGACCTTATTCGACTTTTGTTTAAGTCAAAAGGGCAGAGGGAGAGTGATACCTGGCATGGCCAAAGCAGCGCACGCGGGCGACCTTATTTGACTTTTGAGTCAAGTCAAAAGGGCAGAGGGAGAGTGATACATGGCATGGCCAAAGCAGTGCACGGGGGCGACCTTATTCGACTTTTGTTTAAGTCAAAAGGGCAGAGGGAGAGTGATACCTGGCATGGCCAAAGCAGCGCACGCGGGCGACCTTTTTTGACTTTTGAGTCAAGTCAAAAGGGCAGAGGGAGAGTGATACCTGGCATGGCCAAAGCAGTGCACGGGGGCGACCTTATTCGACTTTTGTTTAAGTCAAAAGGGCAGAGGGAGAGTGATACCTGGCATGGCCAAAGCAGCGCACGCGGGCGACCTTATTTGACTTTTGAGTCAAGTCAAAAGGGCAGAGGGAGAGTGATACCTGGCATGGCCAAAGCAGCGCACGCGGGCGACCTTATTCGACTTTTGAGTCAAGTCAAAAGGGCAGAGGGAGAGTGATACCTGGCATGGCCAAAGCAGCGCACGCGGGCGACCTTATTTGACTTTTGAGTCAAGTCAAAAGGGCAGAGGGAGACTGATACCTGGCATGGCCAAAGCAGCGCACGCGGGCGACCTTATTCGACTTTTGAGTCAAGTCAAAAGGGCAGAGGGAGAGTGATACCTGGCATGGCCAAAGCAGCGCACGCGGGCGACCTTATTTGACTTTTGAGTCAAGTCAAAAGGGCAGAGGGAGAGTGATACCTGGCATGGCCAAAGCAGCGCACGTGGGCGACCTTATTTGACTTTTGAGTCAAGTCAAAAGGGCAGAGGGAGAGTGATACCTGGCATGGCCAAAGCAGCGCACGCGGGCGACCTTATTTGACTTTTGAGTCAAGTCAAAAGGGCAGAGGGAGAGTGATACCTGGCATGGCCAAAGCAGCGCACGCGGGCGACCTTATTTGACTTTTGAGTCAAGTCAAAAGGGCAGAGGGAGAGTGATACCTGGCATGGCCAAAGCAGCGCATGGGGGCGACCTTATTTGACTTTTGAGTCAAGTCAAAAGGGCAGAGGGAGAGTGATACATGGCATGGCCAAAGCAGCGCACGGGGGCGACCTTATTTGACTTTTGAGTCAAGTCAAAAGGGCAGAGGGAGAGTGATACCTGGCATGGCCAAAGCAGCGCACGCGGGCGACCTTATTTGACTTTTGAGTCAAGTCAAAAGGGCAGAGGGAGAGTGATACATGGCATGGCCAAAGCAGCGCACGGGGGCGACCTTATTTGACTTTTGAGTCAAGTCAAAAGGGCAGAGGGAGAGTGATACCTGGCATGGCCAAAGCAGCGCACGCGGGCGACCTTATTTGACTTTTGAGTCAAGTCAAAAGGGCAGAGGGAGAGTGATACCTGGCATGGCCAAAGCAGCGCACGGGGGCGACCTTATTTGACTTTTGAGTCAAGTCAAAAGGGCAGAGGGAGAGTGATACCTGGCATAGCCAAAGCAGCGCACGGGGGCGACCTTATTTGACTTTTGAGTCAAGTCAAAAGGGCAGAGGGAGAGTGATACCTGGCATGGCCAAAGCAGCGCACGGGGGCGACCTTATTCGACTTTTGTTTAAGTCAAAAGGGCAGAGGGAGAGTGATACCTGGCATGGCCAAAGCAGCGCACGCGGGCGACCTTATTTGACTTTTGAGTCAAGTCAAAAGGGCAGAGGGAGAGTGATACCTGGCATGGCCAAAGCAGCGCACGGGGGCGACCTTATTCGACTTTTGTTTAAGTCAAAAGGGCAGAGGGAGAGTGATACCTGGCATGGCCAAAGCAGCGCACGGGGGCGACCTTATTCGACTTTTGTTTAAGTAAAAAGGGCAGAGGGAGAGTGATACCTGGCATAGCCAAAGCAGCGCACGCGGGCGACGGTGGAGCTGCCGCTGAAGTCGCAGTTGTCGTAAGCTGTGGCGCTCGCCAGCTTGCGCACTCCGTGCGGCCAGAAGCCCCACTTGAACACTGCGGTTGCCATGGCGGTGGTGCGTGCGGTGCGGGTGGTTGGGGGTGGTGGCGAGGTCAGACGGGGGAGAAATGGGGTGGTGCAGAGGCGTTCATTGAGACATATCAAATAAATGACTGCAGCAGCTTGCGCACGCACGCCGTGCGTGCGGCCAGAAGCCCCACTTGAATGTTGCAGGGCACCGCGTGGTGGTACGTGTGGACAGGTGGGGCTAGAGGAGGGGAGGGAAGGGAGGGAAGGAGCGAGGGAGGCGGCAAGTGCATGGGAATTTGGAGTTAAAGCAATGCAAGAGGCGGCGCGTGCATGGGAATTCAGAACCGATGTCCTTTGAGGAGCCCCAGGTCCCGTCTCACAGGTCCCGCCCATGCCACGTGCCAGTTTATCTGATTGTCATTAGGACCCCGCCCCGCTCACCAAAGCATTTCACAGCTAGCCTGGCACATGCCCCCGCCAGGCGTTGACTGGCGTTGACTCACCGAGCACGTCACCGGGCCTGACAACGGGCTGGCGCCACGTCCGGCCAACTTGGAAGGACCACGGCAGGGGGCCGTACCCCACCAGCACCGTCTTCGCCTGTGGAAGGGAGGAAAAGGGGAGGAGGGAGGGGACGGAGTTGGGGGTAGGAAAAAGGCAGAGACAGAGGTCAGACAGGAGTTAAAGAGAGGAGTGAAGCGACAGCTGATGCAGACGAAGCTTCAGCGGTCTGCAGGCAGTAAGTATCCACTAGTAGTAAGTAATGCATTAGCTTGGAGATCCCTTTTGCAGTCCTTGAAATGAAAAAACGGCTCTTTGCAGGGCGCTTGCCTGGGCTTGGAGCAGGACTGGCGGCAGACGTCAGCACGCACACGCCATGTGTGCAGCATACAGAGACCGAAAGGCACGCCCGTGATGATCCACGTAGCAGCAGCACGTCGTAGGCCGCCATGTCACATGCCACGTCGTAGGCCACCACGTCACATGCCACGTCGTAGGCCGCCACGTCACATGCCATGTGGGCGTTGTAGCGCCATCAGCGGCAGCGGCAGCGTGGAAAGGGGAAGAATGGGCCCGAGAAAACGGCGTGCAGGTGGGATCAAAGAGGAGTGAGGAGGCGACGGGAGGGGAGGGGAGGGGAGGGGAGGGGAGGGGAGGGGAGGGGCGGCAAGGGAGCCGGAAATAAGTTGCGGCTAGAATCAAGAGACATGCGGAATGAGAAACGCGAACGGGGAACTTCGAAGGGGGGAAAATATTATTTTTCTGGGGGAGAGTCAGTTGAAGAGGGTGACTCACGCGGCGCGAGCAGCACGAACGTGCAGAGGAGAATCGTCGAGCGGGTAGACGCCATGGCTAATCGCGAAACGGCTCGAGCTCTTAGAGACAAACTTCTTGGACTCTTGGTTCTCTTGGGATGGCAGAGAGGGGTTGAGAAAGGCTCTCGGTTTCTCTTCTTCCAACCAGTGTCGCAGTGCCGCAACTGTTTGTTAGCCTCGTGGTAACGCTGCGTGCAACCTAAACGGGCAGAATATATTCCCAAGATGGCTTGAAGCCGCCATTGAAATATATGTGCAGAGTGACCAGCGGCAGAGCGCTACGTTAAGCTCTGAGTAAGGTTAGGGCACGGCAAGGTTCGATCTTGAGCGCGGCGCGGGGCGCTGTCCTTCCTTGCGACTTGGCTCGTCGCTTCGCTGCTGCAGAGAAATGGACGGCGGCCCACACGGCTCGTAAGGGTGGCTAGCCCGACCGCGCGCCTTTCGGGCGACATGGACGGCTTTTGCAGGCTGAAAAGGTTAAACTGCGCGGCGGCGCAAAGGCTACACTGGGAGAGAAAGAAGCCAACAGACAAGCAGCTATGGCGGTTGTCGGCGAGGCGAGAACTAGGGAATCGCCAGCCACAGGAGTTCTAGTTCCGCTGTTCGGGCAGCAAGCAGCGAGCCGCGTATTGGTGTGGCCGCCGAGTCCACAGGAGGCCGCCACGTGTGCAGCTTTCATATCCATTCGCTTTATAGGCAAGGAAGAGTGTAGTAGGCCTGAGCACTCCTTGTACGTGAAGGTTCAGTAAAGGTTCAGTAGTTAAACTAGAACCTTTGTTTTGTAAACGATGGACAGATGAGGGGTGGGCTGTGCAAGAACTTCCGTTTTGTACCCTTGCAAGCAAATTAAATCAGTAACAACAGGGTTACTAATCTGTGTCTAATATGTTAGCCATTTGTGTCTGCATAGTTTGTATGTGTTCGCCATGGAAAAGTTTGATGTTTACTCTGCTGTTAAACCATATCTTACACATTGTGAAGGCTTGCTATTTGTCTTTGCAAATGCAACGTCTCATTTCAACTGGCAAGTACAAGATTTTTTATCGTCCAAGCATATTACATAGTAACAACGATGAATTCTCTACTATAATAGGGTGGGAGGGTGGGGAACTTGAAAACTGAAAGTTTGAAATGAAAAACGTGGGTGAAGGCCAAATGGCCTTCGCCCCCTCTTTTATACCGAAAAAGAGGGGAAGTAGCGGTTCGCCGAAGCATTTTGCTTCGGTACAAATATCTTCGCTATTCACAATACACAATTTTAGAAAGTGTTACACACTTTCAAAAATTTACATTAGTATTAATCTGCAACCGTCTAATGTAACAAATACAGCTTGAAAATACATTGTACAAAAAAAAAATTGGTCACAAAACGGACGATTTCCAAAAGAGATGCTGCGCTTTATTATGAATGCGTTGTCATGAGAAATGGCGACATGAGAGTTCTAGTGGGACAGTGCAAACGGCTTCGCATGACAGTAAAGGGATGAGGATCTTTGTCTTCATGTGAAAGGCATTCCAATGAGGTCACATGGTCGCTCTGGTTGGTGCGCTGCAGGCAGTTTCAGATGGTACAGGCAGGCAGCTTGGATGGCAGGCAGCTTGGGTGGCAGGCAGCTTGGATGGCAGGCAGCTTGGGTGGCAGGCTAGGGCGAGATGGGAATCATTGTCTTCATGTGGTAGGAGCTGCAGTGAGCGTCCACGCTGCAGGCGAAGAAGAGAGTTGTACCCGCTGCTGTCCGTGGCACCTTGTACCTGAAACGGTTGAGAGCGGTTGAGAGGGTCCGGCGGGTTTGAGAGGGTTGAGATAGGAACACGAGGATAGGCAATGATTTCAGGATTTCTGCAGGGGATCCTCAACAGTAACGCCCAGGCTGCGTGTTTACCTCGTGGCATGCAAGGAGTCTCAACAGTAACAACGAGACAAACCTAAGGTAGGTGGAGGCTGGTGAGAGTTGGTGAAGGGCGGGGAAGGATAGTGAAGGACGGTGACGGCGGGTGATGGGGGTGAAGTGTGGTGCTGGTGGGTTGTGCAAGGATACTGAAACGGTATGTGCAGCAGAGGAGGCATTAGCGCACTTGTATTTGTGCGCGGGGTGTGGACGCGGGTGAGCGTCTGACCCGTGGCGAAATCACATTTGAGAATTCTCATAAGTGATTTCAACAGAGATTGGAACGGTGTGTGCAGCAGAAAGGGCAGCAGCGCAGTACTTGTAGCGCTCGGAGATGTGCACGTGCTTGAGCCTCTTTCCCGTGGCGAAGGTGCAATTGGTGTAGGCCGCCAAGTCCCTGAGCTGCCACACGTCATGCCTTGCCATGCGCCAGCGGAACACTGGGGGGTGTGGGGAGGAGAACGGAAAGGGGAGAACGAAGGAGAGGGGGAATGAGGGTGCAGTTGGTTTATGCGTCCCTGAGACGCCACACGTCATGCCTTGCCATGCGCCAGCGGAACACTGATGGGGGGGGGGGGGAGAGAGAACAGGAGGGGAGGACGTACGGGGAGGGAAAACGGGGGAATGAAGATGAAAAGGGGGAACGATTAATATGCAAGGGCCTTGAAGCGCCACACGCTATGTGCTGCCATGCGCCAGCGGAAGACTGCAAGGTGGGGAGTAGGGGCGGAGGAAAGGAGGAAGAGGTGTAAGGAGGGGAGAGGAATAAATCAGCAGAGGGAGACTGGGAGAACGGAGGGAGGTTGGGAGGGTGAAGTGGGGAGGGGAGGGGAGGATGGAGTGGTGGGAGGGCAAGGATGACACGGCTCACATGACATGAGTGCAGCAACACAACACACGGGGCTTGGTAAGCACATGTGCACACATGGGCTGCCAAGGGCTGGCATGGGCTTACCGAGCACGTCTCCTGGCTTCACACGGGGAGGCTTCCAGGACTCAACGCCATACGACCACGGGCTGAACCACCCCCTGCCCACCGTCACTGTCTTGGCCTGTGCACATGGGGATGGTGGGACGGAACGGGGGTTGGAGAGGGGTTTAGAGGGTGGGGAGAATTCGGGAAGAGAGACTCAAGTAGGGGGAAAAGGAGGTGGAAGAAGATTGGCGAGTGGGGATGAAGGAATGCACCAAGGCAGACGGAGAAGCCCGAGGTAGGAAGGAAGGAAGGAGAGAGGGTGACGTGTGGTGGATGGCAATCGTGAGGCGTGGCGCATGTCTGGTTGGTGGCAGCAGTGGCGGCTGCAGTGGTGGTGGTGGAAGTGGCAGTGTTGGTGGTAGCAACAGTGGTGGTGGTGGTGGCAGTGGCGGTACCTGAGTGTCAGCTGCACCTGCAGCCACAGAGGGGAGAGAGGACAAGAGGGCGGCAATGGAATAACAGAAGAAGAGATTTGTAAGGAGAGGTAGCAAGGTGGAAAGCGAGAGGAACAAGGGTGGAAGGAGGGATGAGGGAGGGGAGAAGGAGGGAAAGAGCGGGGTGGGAAGGAGGACAACGATGGTTGTGACATGACAAGGATGGCTGTGACATGACAAGGATGGCTGTGACATGACAAGGATGGCTGTGACATGACAAGGATGGCTGTGACATGACAAGGATGGCTGTGACATGACAAGGATGGCTGTGACATGACAAGGATGGCTGTGACATGACAAGGATGGCTGTGACATGACAAGGATGGCTGTGACATGACAAGGATGGCTGTGACATGACAAGGATGGCTGTGACATGACAAGGATGGCTGTGACATGACAAGGATGGCTGTGACATGACAAGGATGGCTGTGACATGACAAGGATGGCTGTGACATGACAAGGATGGCTGTGACATGACAAGGATGGCTGTGACATGACAAGGATGGCTGTGACATGACAAGGATGGCTGTGACATGACAAGGATGGCTGTGACATGACAAGGATGGCTGTGACATGACAAGGATGGCTGTGACATGACAAGGATGGCTGTGACATGACAAGGATGGCTGTGACATGACAAGGATGGCTGTGACATGACAAGGATGGCTGTGACATGACAAGGATGGCTGTGACATGACAAGGATGGCTGTGACATGACAAGGATGGCTGTGACATGACAAGGATGGCTGTGACATGACAAGGATGGCTGTGACATGACAAGGATGGCTGTGACATGACAAGGATGGCTGTGACATGACAAGGATGGCTGTGACATGACAAGGATGGCTGTGACATGACAAGGATGGCTGTGACATGACAAGGATGGCTGTGACATGACAAGGATGGCTGTGACATGACAAGGATGGCTGTGACATGACAAGGATGGCTGTGACATGACAAGGATGGCTGTGACATGACAAGGATGGCTGTGACATGACAAGGATGGCTGTGACATGACAAGGATGGCTGTGACATGACAAGGATGGCTGTGACATGACAAGGATGGCTGTGACATGACAAGGATGGCTGTGACATGACAAGGATGGCTGTGACATGACAAGGATGGCTGTGACATGACAAGGATGGCTGTGACATGACAAGGATGGCTGTGACATGACAAGGATGGCTGTGACATGACAAGGATGGCTGTGACATGACAAGGATGGCTGTGACATGACAAGGATGGCTGTGACATGACAAGGATGGCTGTGACATGACAAGGATGGCTGTGACATGACAAGGATGGCTGTGACATGACAAGGATGGCTGTGACATGACAAGGATGGCTGTGACATGACAAGGATGGCTGTGACATGACAAGGATGGCTGTGACATGACAAGGATGGCTGTGACATGACAAGGATGGCTGTGACATGACAAGGATGGCTGTGACATGACAAGGATGGCTGTGACATGACAAGGATGGCTGTGACATGACAAGGATGGCTGTGACATGACAAGGATGGCTGTGACATGACAAGGATGGCTGTGACATGACAAGGATGGCTGTGACATGACAAGGATGGCTGTGACATGACAAGGATGGCTGTGACATGACAAGGATGGCTGTGACATGACAAGGATGGCTGTGACATGACAAGGATGGCTGTGACATGACAAGGATGGCTGTGACATGACAAGGATGGCTGTGACATGACAAGGATGGCTGTGACATGACAAGGATGGCTGTGACATGACAAGGATGGCTGTGACATGACAAGGATGGCTGTGACATGACAAGGATGGCTGTGACATGACAAGGATGGCTGTGACATGACAAGGATGGCTGTGACATGACAAGGATGGCTGTGACATGACAAGGATGGCTGTGACATGACAAGGATGGCTGTGACATGACAAGGATGGCTGTGACATGACAAGGATGGCTGTGACATGACAAGGATGGCTGTGACATGACAAGGATGGCTGTGACATGACAAGGATGGCTGTGACATGACAAGGATGGCTGTGACATGACAAGGATGGCTGTGACATGACAAGGATGGCTGTGACATGACAAGGATGGCTGTGACATGACAAGGATGGCTGTGACATGACAAGGATGGCTGTGACATGACAAGGATGGCTGTGACATGACAAGGATGGCTGTGACATGACAAGGATGGCTGTGACATGACAAGGATGGCTGTGACATGACAAGGATGGCTGTGACATGACAAGGATGGCTGTGACATGACAAGGATGGCTGTGACATGACAAGGATGGCTGTGACATGACAAGGATGGCTGTGACATGACAAGGATGGCTGTGACATGACAAGGATGGCTGTGACATGACAAGGATGGCTGTGACATGACAAGGATGGCTGTGACATGACAAGGATGGCTGTGACATGACAAGGATGGCTGTGACATGACAAGGATGGCTGTGACATGACAAGGATGGCTGTGACATGACAAGGATGGCTGTGACATGACAAGGATGGCTGTGACATGACAAGGATGGCTGTGACATGACAAGGATGGCTGTGACATGACAAGGATGGCTGTGACATGACAAGGATGGCTGTGACATGACAAGGATGGCTGTGACATGACAAGGATGGCTGTGACATGACAAGGATGGCTGTGACATGACAAGGATGGCTGTGACATGACAAGGATGGCTGTGACATGACAAGGATGGCTGTGACATGACAAGGATGGCTGTGACATGACAAGGATGGCTGTGACATGACAAGGATGGCTGTGACATGACAAGGATGGCTGTGACATGACAAGGATGGCTGTGACATGACAAGGATGGCTGTGACATGACAAGGATGGCTGTGACATGACAAGGATGGCTGTGACATGACAAGGATGGCTGTGACATGACAAGGATGGCTGTGACATGACAAGGATGGCTGTGACATGACAAGGATGGCTGTGACATGACAAGGATGGCTGTGACATGACAAGGATGGCTGTGACATGACAAGGATGGCTGTGACATGACAAGGATGGCTGTGACATGACAAGGATGGCTGTGACATGACAAGGATGGCTGTGACATGACAAGGATGGCTGTGACATGACAAGGATGGCTGTGACATGACAAGGATGGCTGTGACATGACAAGGATGGCTGTGACATGACAAGGATGGCTGTGACATGACAAGGATGGCTGTGACATGACAAGGATGGCTGTGACATGACAAGGATGGCTGTGACATGACAAGGATGGCTGTGACATGACAAGGATGGCTGTGACATGACAAGGATGGCTGTGACATGACAAGGATGGCTGTGACATGACAAGGATGGCTGTGACATGACAAGGATGGCTGTGACATGACAAGGATGGCTGTGACATGACAAGGATGGCTGTGACATGACAAGGATGGCTGTGACATGACAAGGATGGCTGTGACATGACAAGGATGGCTGTGACATGACAAGGATGGCTGTGACATGACAAGGATGGCTGTGACATGACAAGGATGGCTGTGACATGACAAGGATGGCTGTGACATGACAAGGATGGCTGTGACATGACAAGGATGGCTGTGACATGACAAGGATGGCTGTGACATGACAAGGATGGCTGTGACATGACAAGGATGGCTGTGACATGACAAGGATGGCTGTGACATGACAAGGATGGCTGTGACATGACAAGGATGGCTGTGACATGACAAGGATGGCTGTGACATGACAAGGATGGCTGTGACATGACAAGGATGGCTGTGACATGACAAGGATGGCTGTGACATGACAAGGATGGCTGTGACATGACAAGGATGGCTGTGACATGACAAGGATGGCTGTGACATGACAAGGATGGCTGTGACATGACAAGGATGGCTGTGACATGACAAGGATGGCTGTGACATGACAAGGATGGCTGTGACATGACAAGGATGGCTGTGACATGACAAGGATGGCTGTGACATGACAAGGATGGCTGTGACATGACAAGGATGGCTGTGACATGACAAGGATGGCTGTGACATGACAAGGATGGCTGTGACATGACAAGGATGGCTGTGACATGACAAGGATGGCTGTGACATGACAAGGATGGCTGTGACATGACAAGGATGGCTGTGACATGACAAGGATGGCTGTGACATGACAAGGATGGCTGTGACATGACAAGGATGGCTGTGACATGACAAGGATGGCTGTGACATGACAAGGATGGCTGTGACATGACAAGGATGGCTGTGACATGACAAGGATGGCTGTGACATGACAAGGATGGCTGTGACATGACAAGGATGGCTGTGACATGACAAGGATGGCTGTGACATGACAAGGATGGCTGTGACATGACAAGGATGGCTGTGACATGACAAGGATGGCTGTGACATGACAAGGATGGCTGTGACATGACAAGGATGGCTGTGACATGACAAGGATGGCTGTGACATGACAAGGATGGCTGTGACATGACAAGGATGGCTGTGACATGACAAGGATGGCTGTGACATGACAAGGATGGCTGTGACATGACAAGGATGGCTGTGACATGACAAGGATGGCTGTGACATGACAAGGATGGCTGTGACATGACAAGGATGGCTGTGACATGACAAGGATGGCTGTGACATGACAAGGATGGCTGTGACATGACAAGGATGGCTGTGACATGACAAGGATGGCTGTGACATGACAAGGATGGCTGTGACATGACAAGGATGGCTGTGACATGACAAGGATGGCTGTGACATGACAAGGATGGCTGTGACATGACAAGGATGGCTGTGACATGACAAGGATGGCTGTGACATGACAAGGATGGCTGTGACATGACAAGGATGGCTGTGACATGACAAGGATGGCTGTGACATGACAAGGATGGCTGTGACATGACAAGGATGGCTGTGACATGACAAGGATGGCTGTGACATGACAAGGATGGCTGTGACATGACAAGGATGGCTGTGACATGACAAGGATGGCTGTGACATGACAAGGATGGCTGTGACATGACAAGGATGGCTGTGACATGACAAGGATGGCTGTGACATGACAAGGATGGCTGTGACATGACAAGGATGGCTGTGACATGACAAGGATGGCTGTGACATGACAAGGATGGCTGTGACATGACAAGGATGGCTGTGACATGACAAGGATGGCTGTGACATGACAAGGATGGCTGTGACATGACAAGGATGGCTGTGACATGACAAGGATGGCTGTGACATGACAAGGATGGCTGTGACATGACAAGGATGGCTGTGACATGACAAGGATGGCTGTGACATGACAAGGATGGCTGTGACATGACAAGGATGGCTGTGACATGACAAGGATGGCTGTGACATGACAAGGATGGCTGTGACATGACAAGGATGGCTGTGACATGACAAGGATGGCTGTGACATGACAAGGATGGCTGTGACATGACAAGGATGGCTGTGACATGACAAGGATGGCTGTGACATGACAAGGATGGCTGTGACATGACAAGGATGGCTGTGACATGACAAGGATGGCTGTGACATGACAAGGATGGCTGTGACATGACAAGGATGGCTGTGACATGACAAGGATGGCTGTGACATGACAAGGATGGCTGTGACATGACAAGGATGGCTGTGACATGACAAGGATGGCTGTGACATGACAAGGATGGCTGTGACATGACAAGGATGGCTGTGACATGACAAGGATGGCTGTGACATGACAAGGATGGCTGTGACATGACAAGGATGGCTGTGACATGACAAGGATGGCTGTGACATGACAAGGATGGCTGTGACATGACAAGGATGGCTGTGACATGACAAGGATGGCTGTGACATGACAAGGATGGCTGTGACATGACAAGGATGGCTGTGACATGACAAGGATGGCTGTGACATGACAAGGATGGCTGTGACATGACAAGGATGGCTGTGACATGACAAGGATGGCTGTGACATGACAAGGATGGCTGTGACATGACAAGGATGGCTGTGACATGACAAGGATGGCTGTGACATGACAAGGATGGCTGTGACATGACAAGGATGGCTGTGACATGACAAGGATGGCTGTGACATGACAAGGATGGCTGTGACATGACAAGGATGGCTGTGACATGACAAGGATGGCTGTGACATGACAAGGATGGCTGTGACATGACAAGGATGGCTGTGACATGACAAGGATGGCTGTGACATGACAAGGATGGCTGTGACATGACAAGGATGGCTGTGACATGACAAGGATGGCTGTGACATGACAAGGATGGCTGTGACATGACAAGGATGGCTGTGACATGACAAGGATGGCTGTGACATGACAAGGATGGCTGTGACATGACAAGGATGGCTGTGACATGACAAGGATGGCTGTGACATGACAAGGATGGCTGTGACATGACAAGGATGGCTGTGACATGACAAGGATGGCTGTGACATGACAAGGATGGCTGTGACATGACAAGGATGGCTGTGACATGACAAGGATGGCTGTGACATGACAAGGATGGCTGTGACATGACAAGGATGGCTGTGACATGACAAGGATGGCTGTGACATGACAAGGATGGCTGTGACATGACAAGGATGGCTGTGACATGACAAGGATGGCTGTGACATGACAAGGATGGCTGTGACATGACAAGGATGGCTGTGACATGACAAGGATGGCTGTGACATGACAAGGATGGCTGTGACATGACAAGGATGGCTGTGACATGACAAGGATGGCTGTGACATGACAAGGATGGCTGTGACATGACAAGGATGGCTGTGACATGACAAGGATGGCTGTGACATGACAAGGATGGCTGTGACATGACAAGGATGGCTGTGACATGACAAGGATGGCTGTGACATGACAAGGATGGCTGTGACATGACAAGGATGGCTGTGACATGACAAGGATGGCTGTGACATGACAAGGATGGCTGTGACATGACAAGGATGGCTGTGACATGACAAGGATGGCTGTGACATGACAAGGATGGCTGTGACATGACAAGGATGGCTGTGACATGACAAGGATGGCTGTGACATGACAAGGATGGCTGTGACATGACAAGGATGGCTGTGACATGACAAGGATGGCTGTGACATGACAAGGATGGCTGTGACATGACAAGGATGGCTGTGACATGACAAGGATGGCTGTGACATGACAAGGATGGCTGTGACATGACAAGGATGGCTGTGACATGACAAGGATGGCTGTGACATGACAAGGATGGCTGTGACATGACAAGGATGGCTGTGACATGACAAGGATGGCTGTGACATGACAAGGATGGCTGTGACATGACAAGGATGGCTGTGACATGACAAGGATGGCTGTGACATGACAAGGATGGCTGTGACATGACAAGGATGGCTGTGACATGACAAGGATGGCTGTGACATGACAAGGATGGCTGTGACATGACAAGGATGGCTGTGACATGACAAGGATGGCTGTGACATGACAAGGATGGCTGTGACATGACAAGGATGGCTGTGACATGACAAGGATGGCTGTGACATGACAAGGATGGCTGTGACATGACAAGGATGGCTGTGACATGACAAGGATGGCTGTGACATGACAAGGATGGCTGTGACATGACAAGGATGGCTGTGACATGACAAGGATGGCTGTGACATGACAAGGATGGCTGTGACATGACAAGGATGGCTGTGACATGACAAGGATGGCTGTGACATGACAAGGGGCAGTGAGGGGCGAAGGGAGAGTGGCGAAAGGGCGCGAGCGTGAGCAGCGGACCACCTGTCAACGGCTCACTTACAATCACGAACCATTTTTTTCTGAGACGCTCAAGAATCATATATCACGAGACACGAAACTTCACTCACTCAGCAGCACGAGGAGCAGAAGCGCGCACAACAGTTTGAGCCGCGCCATCTCGGCCGCTCGAACACGCGGGAAGTGACTTCGCTGAAACGCGTGGCGCCGCGACCTATCAGAAGTACGGAAAGCTTGCAAACTGGAAAGTATGAGGCGGGCGTGCGGGAGAGGAAGTCTGGATGATTCGACTCGAGTCTGCTGCTGCGATTACGGTGGAAACGGTGGTGTTTTAAGCGGAACCTCGAGGAGCTGCGTGCGACACGGCAGTAGAGCGACTAAATAGCCGCGCCGCGCACGGACGGGCGCACTGACTGTGGCCGATAACCCGCAGGCGAAAGTTGGCGGAGAAGAAGACGGCGCGTCTGGCGCAAGCAGACGCCTCGTAGGCGCCGGCCATGGCACAACTAACTTCCCCTTGCGCAACGCCGCGGATAGCTTTCTAAGTCGGGCCGCGCAAAAGAAGCTTGATGTCTCCAGTTTCGCCGCTCGGACGGCGGTTTGGTAGGGCTTTCTCGGCGGGAATCATTAGGCGGGCTCGGATGGCGCTGCGCTGAGCAAGCCGCCATGGATGGGAATGCATGCCGCGTGGCAGGCTGACTTTGCTCCGTTCTCATCGACATGCGCTGTTTGCCTGTTCCGTCAAGCAGCGTCGGCGACTGTCGAAAGTCAATCAGCGTACAGCAAGTCGTGCGGCGCATGTGCGCGGCAGCACGTGCTATACTTGGCATGGTTGCAACACGTACTCTAGGCCTTTGTCGAATGGCGGCGAGTTGCGTTGCGACGAATTGTCCGCTTTAGCATCTGTATGAGAAACAGAAGACGATTGTGGTATCATCTCTCACATAGTGAAGGATACGAACCCTGAATTCTTACTGAAGGACCGCACTGAAACACTCAGTGAAGAGCCACACCGGATTGAACCCCCTACTGAAACAATCAGTGGTTTATTTACAAGAAAGACCAGAGGTTTCATGCGCAAAAGGTGGTGGGAGTCCCTTAATCTACAGGAGGACAGGCACCACGGTTTCTGCCCTGAAGGGACCATATTGAGGTGGCATGGCATGGCATGGCATGGCATGGCATGGCATGGCATGGCACCTGAAGAGGCAGACCAGGGCGAAGGCATTGCAGTGAGATGGCATGGCATAGCAGCATTAGGACTCTAGATGTCTCAGTGCGGGCGGCTTCAGATGTCACCCTAGGGCGAAACAGGAATTCTAGGGATCTTTTATTGTTTTGAGACGTCTCAAAACTCTCGGGTGAAACAGGGATCTTTATATTTATGCAAAAGGCGCTGCTGTGAGGCGGCATGGCGGCTCTGGGATGGCGTGTTGCAGGAGGCTTCAGAAGGCAAACTGCAGGTGGCTTGAAATCACATAGCGCTGGCAATTTCAGATGGCTGGCACATTACAGGAGGCTTCAGATGATGCAGAGGAAACAGCAGCTTCAGACGGCTTGATATCACACTGCAGACTGCAGGCGGCTCCGAAGGGCAGTCTAGGGCGAGACGGGGATCTTTGTCTTCATGTGGAAGACGCTGCAGTGAGAGGGCACGCTGCAGGAGAAGAAGAGAGTTGTACCCGCTGCTGTCAGTGGCACCTTGTACCTGAATGGGTTGAGAACGGTTGAGAGGGGTGAGGGCTGGTGAGGGCTGGTGAGGGCTGGTGAGGGCTGGTGACGGATGGTGAAGGATGGTGAATGTTGATGAAGGGTGGTGGTGGTGGATTGCGCAAGAGAGATTAAAACGCTGTGTGCAGCGGACAGCAGCACACCTGTAGCGGTAGGAGGTGCGGATGGGGGTGAGCCTCTTGCCCGTGGCAAAGGTGCAGTTGGTGTAGGCTGCTAGGTCCTTGAGACGCCACACGTCATGCGCTGCCAGGCGCCAGCGGAAAACTGCACAAAGAAGAGAAGGGGAGAACAGAACGTGGAGAAGAGGATGAAAGGGGGGGACGGAACGGGGAGGAGGAGGATCGAACGGGGGAAGGAATAGGATGCCAGGTGTCATGCACTGCCATGCCCCGGGAACTTTGAGTCGACTCAAAAGTGAACGGGGGAAGGAATAGGATGCCAGGTGTCATGCACTGCCATGCCCCGGGAACAATGCTCAGTGGGGAGGGAGGGGAGAACGAGGAGGGGAGGAGGAAGAGGTGCAAGGAGGGGAGAGTAAAGAGGTAAGCGGAGGGGACTGGAAGATTGAAAGGAGGTGGGGAGGATGAGGTGGGGAGGGGAGGATGAAGAGTCGCGCAATTGAGCAGCAACACATGGGCTGCCAAGGGCTGCCATGGGCTTACCGAGCACGTCTCCTGGCTTCACGCGGGGAGGCTTCCAGGACTCAACGCCATACGACCACGGGCTGAACCACCCCCTGCCCACCGTCACTGTCTTGGCCTGCTCGCATGGGGATGGTGGGACGGAACGGGGGTGGTGGGGAGGGAGATTGAGTGGTGGGGAGTATTCGGGGAGGGACGCAAGAATGGGGGAAAGGAGGTGCAAGAGGCGAACGGATGCAACATGGCAGACGGAGGAGCTGAAGGTAGGAATGAACAAGGGTGACGTGTGGCGGATGGCAAGTGTGTGGCGACGTGCAAGGCTGGCTGGGGGCAGCGGTGGTGGCGGTTGTGGTGGTGGGGGCAGTGGCGGTACCTGAGTGTCAGCTGCACCTGCGGCCACAGAGGGTCAGAGAAGTGAAGCAATGGGAGCAATGGGAGAACGGATGAAGCGAATTGATAGGAAAGAGACAGCAAGGAGGAAAGCGAGGGGAACAGGAGTGAAAGGAGGGAGAGAACGAGATAAGAGCGCGGGGAGGGACGGAGGTTAAAGGCAGAGTTGAAAAAGACGAGGATCGGTGCAGGGCGAAGGGAGGGTGGCGAGAGGACGCGAGCACGAGCAGCGGAGCACCTGCCAAGTTGCCAACGGCTCACTCACAATAATGAGACTTCACTTACACAGCAGTGCGAGGAGGAACAGCGCGCAGAGCAAATGGAGCCTCGCCATCACAGTCACAGTCGCTGTCTCGCTGTTTCTCGCTGTCTTACGCGGGAAGTTTGGAAACTATCGGAGGCAAGTCCCAGGCTGGCGGGCGGGTGAGGAGGTCTGGATTGATTCGACTCAACGCTTGCGATTGCGTGGAGAAGATGATGTGGTTTCAACGGAGCTTGGGGGAACTGCGTGCGATGTGGCAGCAACGCACAGCAGCGTGACTAAATAGCCGCGCGGCGCAAGGAAGGGCGCAAGAATGGGCGTGCACGGAAGGGCGCACGAAAGGGCGCAAGAAAGGGCGCGCACGGAAGGGCGCACGGAAGGGGGCCAGAAGGGCGCACGAAATCGAGCACGAAAGGGCGCACGGAAAGTCGCACTGGCGGTGGCCGATAACTCGCAAACAGGCGAATCATTGGCGGCGAGGAACGATCGACGGTCATGGTGACGACGCCGACGGTCGGACGGTCGGAAGGTCGGAAGCACGGCGCGTCTGGCGCAAGCGGACGCTGCATTGTCGGTGCCGGCCATGGCGCAATAGCTTCCCCTCGCGCAACGCTGCGGATTGGGGTTTAAGACCGGCCGCGCACAAGTAGCGCGGAGGAAAGGTGCATGCTGTGGTTTCCGCAATCAACGTACAGCACATCGCGCGGTGCGGAGCATGTGCGAGTTCTTGCCGCTTGGAGGTCGGTTTGGTTGGAGAGAGAGGCAGGCTCGGATGGCGCTGAGCCAAGCTTCGCACCATTCCCTCCACATGCGCCGCTCGCTTGCGCCGTCAAGCAGCGTCGCAAGTCCTGCGGCGCATGTGCGCGGGCACCATACCACGTGCTGTATGTTTCATTGCTGCAACTCGACCTTCCCAGGGCCACCGACGAATGGCGAGTCGCGACGAATCGTGCATTTCAAACAGATTAGGGGGTGAGGGAACGTTGTGGGAACATTGTGGGAACGTTCTTTCTGACGGATGGACCTCAGAAAGTTGGATATTCGATCGCACTGAACCACGCGGAAATACTAAATGAAGAGCAAATTGCCCCTCAATAAATTGCTACACGAACGCTGTCAAACATGTTACAACTAAAACCGTATGTAGTAAGCGTCATAATCCATACCAAGATAGGAGTAAGTGGTATAGTTACAAGAAATACTACAAGTTTAATGTAAGGTAAGCATTGCGCCCAGAACAGCAATCATGCGCTAATTTTAATAGCCGCCTTCATCTTCCCTGAAAGGCAATGGCCTGGTACACTGCAGCCAAAGTATAAGGTGGTTCCTGCTGCTGAACTTGGCACTGTGAACCTGAACATGCAGACAAAATATGGACAAAAACGAATTGAGCACACACACATGCAAGTAAACACGCAGGCATGTGTTTATGCACGCACACACACTAGCACTCCAGTGAGAAGGCAGGGAGAGGGGGAAGAGGGAAGGAGGGAGAGCGAGAAGGGTGGAGGGAAGGCGATAGGGAGGGAGGGAGAGCGATAGAGAGAGAGAGAGAGAGAGAGAGAGAGAGAGAGAGAGAGAGAGAGAGAGAGAGAGAGAGAGAGAGAGAGAGAGGGAGAGAGAGAGAGAGAGAGAGAGAGAGGGAGAGAGAGAGGGGAGAGAGAGAGAGAGAGAGAGAGAGAGAGAGAGGGAGAGAGAGAGAGAGAGAGAGAGAGAGAGAGGAGAGAGAGAGAGGGAGGAGAGAGAGAGGGAGAGAGAGTGGAGAGAGAGAGAGAGAGAGAGAGAGAGAGAGAGAGAGAGAGAGAGAGAGAGAGAGAGAGAGAGAGAGAGAGAGAGGGAGAGGGGAGGGGGAGGGAAGGGAGGGGGGGTTGGGTGGAGGCGGAGTGTGGGAAGGGGGAAGGGGGAAGAGGTAGAGGCGCGCAACCTACTTGTATTTGCCGGTCACAGAGATGCCCGTTTTCTTGGTGGCGCTACCAGCGGAGAAGTCGCAGTTGGCGTAGGCGGTCTGCGAGTTCATCACCCACACGTCGTGCGGCAGGTACCGCCACCGAAACACTGTCGCGGGGATGCACGCGGGGGAAAGCGTGGGGAAAGAGTAAATGACGAGGGGGTGGGAGGGGTGGTGGGGGAAAGAAGATGGGAGGGGGGTGGGGGAAGGAACCGTACAATTGTAGATGAAAGAGCCTGCAATAAATATGAGCGTCCAACGCAGTGAGTCACAACGTTGCTCGCTGCTGGAGAATTTTGAGCACGATGGCCCGAGGGGCTACCCATCTCGCCATACCTACACCGCAGCTTTGCCATGCGCGTTGCGCTTACCGAGGACGTCTCCAGCGCGGACGGTGGGTTGTTTCCAGTTAATAACGTTGTACTGCCATGGACTCGCCTTCCATTTACCGCCCACCACCACCTTCTTGCCCTGCAGCGACACACCAGCCAGATTTAGGTCCACAGGCGAATAAGAGGGATGTACAATCACCAGCGCTGTGAGAAAGCGTCCACCGCCACCTTTTTTTCACTGCAGCGACGCACCCGCGAGATGCAAGTATCCAGGCGAAAAAAATGGATTCGAGGAACCGAAAAGAGGGAATTTAATCGAGCACATCAAACGAAAAAATGGCTGTTAGCTAATGCACGCGTTTCCATACGCTTGGGAACATCAATGGAATGGGGGAATATATGGTATGGGAGAGAAACGACCGGGTGGGAAGGCATACCTCAGCAAGGTAGAAGCCTGCGCGCAAGTCGGTCGACCGATTAGTTGCGGAAAGATCAGGATGTTCGGGGAACACGGGGATTCGCGGAAAAGGTAGAGGGATGACGCGAAAGAGAGGGTACGGAGACCGGATTAGATGGTGATAATGTGAGCTCGGAGGTAGATGAAAGGAGTGCGGAGCTTTCATATTATAATATCCTACGGTTCTTGAAAGAATTGCGCGCCAAGATAGACCCCAATTTTTTTACTGTTGATAGACCCCAAAGTCTTCACAGTGTGCGCGCCACACGCGAGCAGCAGTTCTTGAGAATGACTAGACAAAGAATTGCATTGGGACGCGAGCAGCAGTTTTTGTGAATGACAGGACAAGAATTTCGTTGGGACTAGCCTTACTAAAGCGAAGTCAGTTCAGCCCTTGCACTCACAGGAGAGAACAAGCAGGGCAAGGAGCAAAGAAGCCCGCGCCATGGCAATAGCAGCGACAAGCCTAAACTCAGGAGACGAGACCCCTTTCAGTCCAAAAATGACGAATGCGATAAAACCTCGGTAGTATCGTGATCCCTCGTTTAGGCTATTTCTGGAATGAGATCGGTGTGAGGGAGGTCATGAGCAAGGGCACGCTAATACTGAGGAGTTGGTGCCCACCCGAGCCGCAGCCCCCCAAGCTCTGCCTACACGCCTACAACCCACCACGTTTCGCCTCTGTAGTCAACACAGCACAGAACCGGCCTTCCTGCTTGACCGTAGTTGGACGTAATCGTGTGCTCCGAAGGGAATCATGTGTTTGGCGGGGGTGCCGCACCAAGAAACTTGCTTCGGACTCGCAAGACGTAAAGCAAACCCTCTGCCTCGGTTCTGCCGCGGTTTCGTGTGGTGGGATACCTGGTCTGGAACGCTTCGCTCTAGCTACCGTGTGTGATGCGCTTTGTACAGTATCACAAGAAAATTGCGGGAGGGGGAAGCTCCAAACCAAAACCATGCCGAAGCTACTGACAGGTTCGTTCGCCAAAAGGCCCTCAGCCACTAGCACATCGCGATACGAGAAAACGATCACTAGGACCGACATTTCCACCGACATGATAATATTAGACTGCCCATTATCGCGGTTAACGTGTTTTATCGACTAGCGAGCTTGTACCAATATCTGTTTATATTAAAAAATGACAAACAGGAAGAATACAAACCGAAGCAACAATGTTTGCTTCCGTATATTCTTCATCTGTGTTATCACAGTCATGTGAACAGTTTGTGGTGATGGCTGGATCGATCATTCTAGATGATTGACCAACACCAGAAAGATGATTCTTGACCCGCAGTGATCCACCATAACACACCACACGAGCCATGCCGATTTGAACCCCGACCATAATCCTCACCCTTCCTAGGAAAATTCTCTTCCCGCCAGAAAATGAGCAGTCTTGAGTACTGAAGACTTTATTTTCCATAAATGGTTAGTTACTACAAGAGAAGCTATCAGTTTCAAGGCCCAATAATAATGAAAGTATTGCACTTAGAGCGCCGACGGTTAAATTAGGGTTAGGCAGGGGGAGGGGGAGGGGAAGGTGGAGGGGAAGGGGGAGGGGGAGGCGGGGCGGGAGGCCCAGCAGCAAGAATTCTAATAGCCACCTTGATCTTCCATGCAGCACACTGCCATAGCACACTGCTTCCAAAGTATAAGGTGGTTCCTGCTGCTGAACTTGGCACTGTGTACCTGAAGATTTAAAAATGCCAAAGACATTGACATACAGACACATGCATACATACAAGGCATGACAGGCACAGATTGAGCACACACAGGTACAAGTCAACGCACGTGTCTGTGCATGCAAGCACGAGGTGGCACTCCTGCCAATCAGACTCAACACTTTACCACATTCAAGCCAAAGACTCACCATCCTCCTCGCCTGCCAAGCCTGGGACATAAGGAAGACAAGAGGCTGCAGCACAACCTACCAAGTCACAGAAATGCTACCTGAGCCTGACTCAAAATACACGTGGATGGGGCAGAAGGAGAACAGGGAAGAGATGAAGAGAGCAGCACAACCTACTTGTATTTCCCGGTGAAGGAGATGGCAGTCTTCCTGGTGGCGCTGCCGGCAGAGAAATCACAATTGGCGAAGGCTTTCCTTGAGTGCATCAGCCACACGTCATGCGGAACGAACCTCCATCGGAACACTAGCCAGGAGGCACACAGGGGGTGCACGAGAAAAACATGTGGGGAAGAAGGGCCGGAGGGAGAGTGGGGGAAACGAGGGTGGAAGTGGGGGAAGTATACTAGCCATGTGTGGAAATTATCCAAGCCGAAACCGAGCATCACAGCTCGGTCTGGAAACGAAACAGGACTACGGCGCCGCGTGATGCTAGGCGCGGCTGGCCAGGCTGGCCGCGATGGCATCGTTGGGAAGAGAGAAAGGAGAGATCCGAGAAGGTGATTAGGAGTTGATAGAATACGATTCTGATTTTAGAAAGATTTTGGTGACGATGACAAAGACAGATCAGAATGATAGGTGAAGTTTGTGATGATTATACAAGAAACAGAGAATGATTTTGCTTTTCCTAGAAACAGGAAGCCGAATGGGAAGAGAATTTGACAATCACATGTTCAACCAACATCCCATCTTTGGCACAGTGCCTCGATGGTCGGCTAGGTTGGACAAATCCTTCCAACGAGCATGTGAGTAGTAACTGTAGAGCAGGTGTCCTTATTTGGAGCTAATTACAATACACCAATAGCTTTGGTACTCTGAATAATCCCATGCATGCCTGCATGGCGAATTCTACGCCAATTCCTTCTCCCTAACTTAGTAACTTTTGCCTCTGTCGTTGCTCTTACCGAGGACGTCTCCAGGGCGGACGGTGGGTTGCTTCCAGTACAGGACGTTGTACCGCCACGGACTCGCCCTCCACTTTCCGCCCACCACCACCGTCTTACCCTGCAGCGACACGGCGGCCAACTTGGATTGTACGTCAAGGGAAACTGAATGGAAGAAAAATATCCAAGACGGGGAAAGTGATCAAAACACGTTTGGACGAATCAATAAATGGCAGTTTATTCAAGCGATATCATGTACGATATCAAGAGCGATTAGCGAGTGGGTGGAGAAAAGTATTACGAGTGCAGTACCTCAGTCTGGTACGACCCTGCTCCGGAGTCACGGGAGCCGGTTTGCGGAAGGAGTAGGTATTCGCCAAGAGTCGGAGAATTGGGGAAAAGGGCGGGGAGGAAGTGAGAGAATGCGATGAAACGAATACAAGAATCGGAGATGATCGTTAAACTTTCAAAGTTAACAGAGGAGAGAGATAAGATGGATATCAAGAGCCTTATGAGACGTCATCAATCCACGATAAACATGCAAGGCTGATGAAGGATGAATTTGTCGACTCTAGGCCGTTCATTAGCGTATTCTGAAGTGAAAATTACTTATTATTGTAGAACGCGTAGCGGCGCTCTCACAGCCCGGTGAGAATTGCTATGCTCAGCATCATGATACGGCTAGTGCACACGGGGCTATTGAGTCACCATAGGACAACGAGCATTGGGGCAGATGCTACTACGAACGCCATCACTTACAGGCGAGGACAAGCAGGAGGGCCAGGAGCACGGTAGCCCGCGCCATGGCGATTAGGGTACTATTCTCAAGCACGGGTACTATTTCTAGTCGGGATTTCCGTGCACTGTGAGTCCCTTAGTCAGAAAATCCTGGGAGGACTGAGCCATTTTGTGGCGAAAGTGAACTTAAATGGCGATTGGAACACGCAGAGTCGCCGTTGAGTCGACTCGAAAGTCAAACTCTTTCGAGCCGACTTTAGACATATTTTTTTATTTAGTCGACTCGAGCCGACTACAAATGTCAACTTTTTTGAGTCGACTCAAATGTCAACTCTTTTGAGCCGAATCGAAGTCAGCTAGGGATTGACAGCAGGCTGCTCGCGCTGGAGTGGTTCTGGCCTGCACCTGTAAACAAATGGGTTGCAGGAGTGGGTAGCAGAACAACTCTTTGTCCTAACTACAGCACTTATGACGGGAGCAGATGAATGGTAGGTTTTGCCCTGTCGAACGTCAGCTGCAGCAATGTTGTCTTTGGAATGGGTGGCTCGAGATACTTCCCGCGCAAGCTGGCATGAAAATTCGAGAATGCTGCTGTTCGCGAGAATTCGTTTTCGTCTTTACCGGCTGTTACAGTTCTCGCTTTGCGCCCGTACCGTACACTGCCCTCGCTCACAAACCTGCAAACGTGTACTTCCAGGAATTGAGAAAGGCCACGTTGGTTCCGAGAATTGAGTAGAAAATCGGGATGACGTCCAATTTCTGAAAGCCTGTACACTCCTAACCGTACACGTTCATGCACACGTCCCGACCGGACCCGAAGCCTCGTCTGAACCACGAAGTTGCTACTAATTAAGAACGTGTACGTAGTTCCAAGCCAGGGCTGTCGTTTGGTTTTGGGGCACTCGGACAAATCAGGGGGCTCGGCATGTACGACCCTGAAATTCTCAGGTCTCACTTGAATCCCCCCTCACTTGAATTCCCCCTCACTCAATTTCCCCTCTCTTCCATCCCTCCTCATCCCAATCCCACTCACTTTGTTTCCCCTCACTTCCATTCCCCCTCACTCCCTTCCCCCTCACTACATTTCCCCTCACTTATATTTCCCCTCACTCGTTTTCCCCCCACTTCTGTGAGTGAGGGGGAATGGAGTGAGAGGAAATCCCCCCTCACTTCATTTCCCCTCACTTCCATCCCCCCTCACTCTCTTTCCCCTCACTTCATTTCCCCTCACTTGGATTTTCCCTCACTCAATTTCCCCTCACTTCCATCCCCCCTCACTTGTATTTCCCCTCACTCAATTTCCCCTCACTTCCATCCCTCCTCATCCCTGTCCCCCTCACTTTGTTTCCCCTCACTTCCATTCCCCCTCACTCCCTTCCCCCTCACTACATTTCCCCTCACTTATATTTCCCCTCACTTCCATCCCCCCTCACTCTCTTCCCCCTCACTTCATTTCCCCTCACTTGTATTTCCCCTCACTCAATTTCCCCTCACTTCCATCCCCCCTCACTTGTATTCCCCCTCACTTCCCTCACTTCCATCCCTCCTCATCCCTGTCCCCCTCACTTTGTTTCCCCTCACTTCCATTCCCCCTCACTCCCTTCCCCCTCACTACATTTCCCCTCACTTATATTTCCCCTCACTCGTTTTCCCCCCACTTCTGTGTGTGAGGGGGAATGGAGTGAATGGAAATCCCCCCTCACTTCATTTCCCCTCACTTCCATCCCCCCTCACTCTCTTCCCCCTCACTTCATTTCCCCTCACTTGTATTTCCCCGGGCCAATTCCAGCCCTTTAGGCTTCAGGGCTAGGGTAGAAATATCCGTAGCCTCATTCCACTACCACAAACACAAACACTACATTAAAAATCTGGTACGACAAAGACACACACAGCGGGCTTCCTAGACTTGGCAGCATAGAAGATCTGGACACTTTCTACACATTCTACAAGATACACCAGCATTTTCAAAGTCATCACCTGTTCGAGTTCAATATCATCTGGTTTATGTACTACCTACTGTATTGCCTGTATGTTTGAAGTGCCGTGGTAAATGGAAACAAGTACCGATTGGCGCTAGCAGAACTTATAGATTGAGTTGAGTTGGAGGTTGCCCAACTGCGAACTCCAAAATTGCCAGGTTGGATGCAACCAGGATAGGAAATGCGGGTTGTAGGCCAGGAGGAAATGGGAACAACGGGGGACGGGGGAAAAGGGGTTTGAGAGGGGGAGAGGGGGGAGGGGTCTTGATGGTTTCTGTTCCAGGGCCGCCTGAAATCTACCCTTTAAACACCAGAATAGAGCCTGAAATCAGCCCGGTATTGAATCAGGGCCAGAAAATCTTTGACCCATCAATTTCAGGTTTCAAGGAAAACTTAGCCCTGGAATTCAAGGTCCAGCAGGGCAAACGCCCTGCAAGCGACAGCCCTGTTCCAAGCCCAAGAGTGGAATTACCGTGGGATGAGAACAATCTATCTAAGCAATTGAACAACATGTGCGAAGGCCCCTAGGGCTGCGTTCTGCGGGCGCATCAGCTCTGATGCGCCCTAGGCTCGGCCTGATCCGCACATTGACAAATTGAGGTTCGGAAATCAGGAATTTGAAATAGAAAAATTGAGGTTCAGAAAATGGAAATTGAGGTTCGGAAAATCGGAAATCGGAGATTTGAAAATTTCGACATTTCAGATGCTGATTTCAATTTTCCTCAAATTCGGCATTGCAGAGGGATCGGGGAAGTCAGACAGCACGTGCCTGACGCCTTCGCCTGATGCCTGTACATCCTGCCCGACGCTGCCCACATACGAGCCGGGTAGCTGCCTAAAAATCTGAAGGGGAAACTCGAACACCCCTTGAGATCGAAACCCCTCTGCATCGAATCAGAAACCCTTTTTTTGGTTTGGTTTTTTTTCTGGCGTCGGGCAACAGAGGGCAATCAATGTCGCGGCCGTTTTTTTTAATGGCGCTGTTGAGTTGTTCCATTCGAGCTGATGCGCGCATCATGCGCGTTCCCTGCGTTGCATCATGCGCGCATCAAGGATGCGTCAGATTGCTAGGACGATAAATTTCTCGGAAAGCGGCCAAATGGAAATTTGTGGTTGCCAAAAAGACCGTTCTGCAGGCATTCGGGCTTGGTTTGCCTCGGCAGCCAAGCGCTTATCGCGAGCCTTGATAACCCGTCAGTTGGTTATCAAAGAAGGCTCCTGGAAAATCTGAAAAATATTGCAATATACATTAATGCGGGCTAATGCGCCCGCAGAACGCAGCCTAGATGTACCGTATTTATGGAACACTTTAAAGCCCGAGTCCCAGATTGCAAGCCGCGCAGGTCAAGTTTTTAAAACTTGATGCTGCGTAGCTTGCAAACTTGGAAAAAGTGCAGCTGCAATTTGGGACTTTCGAGTTCCCACCAGGGGAAGGGCGATGTTTGGCTGTGTGTTGCGAAAAAAAAAAAAAAAAAAAAAAAAAAAAAACGAATTTCACGAATTTGATCCTCTCGCCACAGCCCAAAACCTGAACTACCACCTCGTCAACCTTTTAAAACTTGTGCAATTTGGGCCAACGGCTTTAAGGGGCGCTGCTTTGCTTGCAACAGGCCGGGCCATCACGAGAGCGAATGCCCAGAGGAGCAGAGACGCCGCGGAGCAGAGCAGGGGAGGGAGTCTCAGAGGCAGGGAAACGCCAGCAGTCAGTAGAAAACGGGCCAACTACTGACGAGACAACCTGCTCGCCCAACCTCACCGACCCTCACCGAGTCATAGTACCGATTTGCGTCATCGATCGGGCTCGGATGAATAAGGAGGGTACAGCGACGGATTGCCCAATACTGATCTACGGGAAAATACAGGGGACAGCAGTGAAGATATTTATCAACGGAGGAGCAAGCCACAGCTTAGTTAACACCGCAACCGTACGGAAACTGCAACTGACGCCTAGCCGTTGTTTACCAGAGATTGTCGCACGCTTAGTTGACGACACGCCACTGGCAATACGGGAGAAAGTGGAGAGGGTGAAAGTTCGCTACGGAGGGAACTTCGGGTTTACACAGGAAATGCTCGCGACGACACAGGATGGACACGACATTTTACTGGGAAGTGTTTGGTTGCGACGCTACAACCCGCGAATTGACTGGACGACGGGTAGCTGCACTGTGAGAAGTAGTGGAAACTGGGTCGAATTACCTCGCTGGCAGTCACCTGAGTCTTCGACAGTCCATGCCAACGCCATCACGATGAAACGGGTTGTCGCCGCTGGAGCTGATGTGTACGCGGTGGATATAGCATTGGTGGGAGAAGCAGAGCAGCCGAGCGATTTTCAGAAACTGCTGGCAGCGGTGCCGCCCGAGTTACAGGAACTGTTGAAACGGTACCCGGGGATTTTCTTGGACGACTTACCGGAGGGGCTGCCACCTTAGCGAGCGCACGACCACCGAATAGAGTTAGAACCGGGGGCACAACCAACCATACAGCGACAGTTCAGACTGACACAGCCCGAGCTCGACGAACTAAGGAAGCAGTTAGATTACCTGTAAGAGAAACAAATCATCCGACCGAGCTCGTCACCGTTCGCCGCACCGATACTGTTCACACCGAAAAAGGACGGAGGGTTTCGCATGTGTATCAACTACAAAGCACTGAACAGGGTAACCATCAAATCGCAATATCCAATTCCCCACGCCAACGAACTGATAGATCGACTGCGAACAACACGGGTCTTTTCGAAAATGGATTTACGGGGACCAGATTAGGGTCGAACCATCAGACTACGCCAAAATGGCTTTTAGGACTCGATACGAGTCTTTTGAGTACATGGTGATGCCATTCGGGCTGACCAATGCACCGGCGACTTTTCAGATGACCATGAACGAGGCGTTTAGACCACTGTTAGATAAGTGCGTGATAGTTTACCTCGATAACATCTTGATTTACACCTGCGACTAACAACAGCTTTTAACGGATTTAGAAGCAGTCTTCAAGATTTTAGACGAGAACCGGCTACTGACTAAGGGTTCGAAGTGTGAGTTTTTCAGGACCGGCTAGAATTTTTAGGGCACGTTATTTCCGAGGCTGGCGTCGAAATTGACCCAAAGAAGCTGGACACAAAAAAAGCGTGGCGTCCCCCGACCAAAATCACGGAACTACAAAGTTTTTAGGGTTCGTTAGTTACGTACGTCGGTTCGTCCACAACATGGCGCGCTTAACGACCCCACTGACGGATTTGCTGCGGAAGGGATTGGCGTTTACGTGGGGGGAGAAAGAGCATGCTGCCTTCTATGCCATGAAAAAAGTTCTCTGCACACCGCCCGTACTGCGCATTGCCGACCCCCTCCGCCCATTCGAAGTAGTTACCGACGCAAGCGACATCGCCATCGGAGCCGTACTGTTACAGGATTTTGGCAACGGCCTACAGCCCATCGCGTACGAATCACGAAAGCTGCATCCGCCCGAGAAAAAGTACGCGATACACAACCGCAAACGTTCGCGATCGTGCACGCGTTCAAAGTGTGGCGCTGTTACTTGACCGGCGCAGACGTGACAGTCTAGACAGACCACAAATCTCTACAGTATCTCTTTGCACAGCCCCACCTCAACCCACGACAGGTCCGCTGGCTCGATTTCCTCAAATCGAATTCCCATTACACAGTCACCTACAAAAAAGGGGCATCGAACATCGCCGACGAACTTACCCACCCCACTGCCCAGATACATGCCATACTACTCGCCCAAACCATCCCACTACTGACAGGACTATTTAACCACGGTTATCAAATAGAACGCGTTCTTCACAGGTGGAAAATCGCAGCAGTTTGCAGCACCAAAGGGAGTTTATTACGTAAAAGCCGGCACCGATCGCATCTGGGTACCGGGCTACACCTTACTAAGGGAACTGTTACTGCAGGAGGCACACGATGGCGTTGCCTCAGGTCACTTCGGGGTATAAAAGACATGGCAGCAGCTGCAGCGGTATTATTACTGGCCCGAAATGTTGACCAACGTGCAGCGATACGTGGCATCGTGTCCCACCTGCCAACTCATGAAATCATCACGGAAGCGGCCGGTTGCAACGGATACCACCCCCAGAGCGTGCTTGGCAGCAGGTGACGATGGAATTCGTCACGGGGTTCTCCCCTGCCGCGCTCACGCTTGGGCCCCCAGCCCACACGGCAGTACTCCACGGAGAAAACTCGTCCTCGGCGTGCACCCCACACACAGCACGCCGTCACCGCACCAGCCGTGCAGAAGGGCACGGCACCTATTGCTGCACCTCATCGTCGCCGTCGCCGACGTTGGTCATACGAACTTGGCCGATGGCGACAGAGCACCGGTTGAAGGCCGGAAAGTGCAGCGCCTTCGTCAGGAAGTCCGCCGGCTGCTCGGTGGTCGGGATGTACTTCAGTAGAAACTTCCCGCGCCTCACCATGTGCTGCAGCCAGGCATAGCGTCGCTCCATGTGCTTGAGGTTGCCCGTCAACCCCATGCCCTCAGCGACCGTGATCGCCGACTTGTTGTCGACGCGGAGGATGGTCGGCTTCCCAGCGTCGAGCAGCTTGAATTCCGCAAGGAGGAAGCGGAGTCGGCGTCCCTCCTTGCCAGCATCCGTGGCCGCTACGTACTCCGACTCGGTCGACGACAATGTCGCGCACTTGATGCGCGAGCTCGACCAGGAGACGGCGGCCCCTCCGTAGACGAACACGTAGCCGCCCGTGCTCGTCCGGTTCTGCTTGTCGCCCGCATCATCGGCGTCCACGTAGCCGATCAGCTCCAACGACTCTGGTCCACCGCCGAACTCCAGGGCGGTGTCGCGGGTGTCGGCGAGGTAGGCGAGGCAGCGGTCGACCTCGCGCCAATGCTGGTCGCTCCGCACCGTGAGCCCGCTCCCCAGTTTACTGCAGGCGAACATGATGTCCGTCCTCGTCGTGGTCGCCGCGAACTGCCAACCTTCTGCCGGTATTCCTCCTCCTCGCGCTCCTGCGCCTCCTCGTCGTCGAATGTCAGCTCGGCGTAGGCGTCGACCGAGACCGGCGTCTTCGGGATGCGCCCGGTCCGCTCCTCGTCGATAAAGCGCCTGCGCAGCTTGTCGGCGTAGCCCTGCTGGTGCAGCCACAGCTTCCTCGCTGGCCTGTCGCGCACGATCTCCAGCCCGAGATACTTGACGACCGGCGAAATCTCCCGCAGCTCAAAGGCGGCCTCCAGCAGCTCCTTCAGCTCCTTCAGCATCAAGGTGCTGCTGCTGGCGGCGAGCAGGTCGTCGACATAGACCAGCACCCAGCAGGTCACTCCGTCGTCGCCGGACTTGAAGTAGAGCGCCTCGTCGACCTGGCTCTTCTTCCAGCCAGCTCCCAGCAGCACTCCGTCGAGAGCTCTGTACCACAGCAGCGGCGACTGCTTCAGCCCGTAGAGGCTCTTCAGCAGCTTACACACCCGGCCGGTCCCATCGTCGAAGTAGTCCGGCTGGTACATGTAGAGCACCCTGTCGAGCTTGCTCTGCAGGAAAGCGTTCTTCATGTCGAGCTGCATCAGGTTGAGGTCGAGGACGGCGACGATGCTGAGGAAGATCCTCAGCGTGACGTAGCTGCTCACCGGTGAGTACGTCTCGTCGTAGTCGGCGCCATACACCTGCGTGAAGCCCTTCATGACCAGCCTCGCCTTCTCGCGCTCGACAGTGTCGTCGATGCGGTACTTGGTCGTCAACACCCACCGGTTCTTCATGATGTTCACTCCACGTGGGCGTTCGACCAGCTCCCAAGTGCCCATGCCGATGAGGCTGCGGATCTCTTCTTCCATGGCGGCCTTCACCGCCTCGCCCTTCCAGCTTGCCAACGCCTCCTTCACCGTCATCGTGGCGATGTCCCAGCGGTGTTTCGGGTCGGCATGCACGTCGGGGTCGAGCTCCGGCAGTTCTTCATCCTCCTCGGCGTCGTCGTACAGCATGTCATCGTCGACCTCGTCGTACACCGTGGTGAAGGCAGCTGGTGGTAGGCAGGCGTGGTAGCCCAGCTTCTCCGGCGGTCGTCGAGCTCGACCAGACCGTCGCAGCTCCGGCGCAGGCTTCTCGACCGGAACCTCCACCACGTCGCTGTCGGTGGACTCCTCACCCGCCGACTGCTCCCCTTCCTCATCGACGTTCGCATCGTCGACCAGCTGCTTCGACCCTTCGACCGGCTGCTCGCCTGGTGCCGACTTTGACACCTTCCTTGTCGATCGCCCTAGCATGTGCTCCCTTGTCGACTGCACCCCTGCTGTGGCCTCGTGTTCGACCGGCTCCCCTGTCTGCTGCTCCCCTGTCGTCGACGGCTTCCGGTCCTGGTCGACGAGCTTGGCGCCTTGTCGACCGCCGGCGATGCCACTGGCCGGCGCCACAGGCGACGCCTCAAGGCTCCCCTCATCGCCGGCGTCCGACACAGGCGTCGACGCAGGCCGATCTGCGACGGGGGAGGGAGGAGCAAGAACAGGGGGAGGCGGAGGAACCTCCACAACATCCTCATCAGCAGGCACGTTGACTTCGGCGAGCAGTGGGACCGTCGCCGTCGAGGTGTCCGTCGGCGGGTGTGCCTGCGTCCGCCCCGACGCCGGCCCATACTTCGCCTTCCACACCTCCAGCGACAGCGTCTCGTAGAAGATCACCTCGACCGACGTGACCACCTTGTTGTCGGTCAGGTCGAGCACCTCCCAGCCCTTGCTCTCCGGCGACACACCCAGGTGAAGCCCCCAGCGAGCCTTCGGCGCCAGCTTCCCACCGCGCTGCTGCTCGGGAACCATGAACTGCACCATGCAGCCCCACACCCGCGCCAGCGTGAGGTTGGGCTTCTTCCCGGTCAGCAGCTGGTACGGAGTCGTCCCCGGCGGTGTCGTCGACCGCTCCAAGCAGTTGCGCACCCAGACAGCCTGTCGAAGAGCGAGGTGCCACCAGTAGTGCTGCACGCCCATGTGCAGCAACATCGTCCGCACGGACTCGACGACCGTGCGCATCTCCCGCTCAGCCATGCCGTTCTGCTGCGGAGTGTAGGGGCACGTCAGGTCGTGGACGATGCCCTTTCCGTCGACGAAGGTGGTGAAATCCTTTCCGAGGAACTCCCCTCCCCGGTCAGAGCGGAGCGACAACACCGACTTCTTCGTCTGCCGTTCCACCAGTACCAGCCAACTCTAAGACTCCCGCAGCACATCGCTCTTCTTAGCGACCGGCATTGCCCACACAAACCGAGTGTGGCGATCCTTCAGCAGCAGGAAGTACAAGCTGCCATCCTTGGCAGCCACCCAAAATGGCCCGCACAAGTCAATGTGCACGACACCCAGTGCCTCCTCAGCGTCCGAGCCCTTGTCGGGGAAGGTGTGTCGCGCCAGCTTTCCTCCGACGCACGAGACAGACGGCGGGTCTGTTCCAGTCGATGGCTTGATGTTGAGCCCAGTAGCAACTTCATGCTTCGCCGAGCTCTTGATCGTGTCGATGCTGATGTGCGCAAGCCTCGCATGCAAACGGTCAGGGGTCAACTCCGTCACCGAGACGATCGTCCGCAGAGCCACCACCTCGGTCGACGGCGACCGCGTCGAGCAGGGGCGAAGGTCGGTGCAGAGGACTCGTCCGGTGTAGCGTGCTCGACCGAGCACCTCCCCGGTCGCGGCGACGAGCAGCATCTTGTTGCCATCGCCCTGCAGCTGCACTCCGCTCTCCTTCAGTTGGCCAGCTGACAGCAGGTTCGCCTGTACGCCCGGAACGTAGAGCACATCAGGGATGAGGACCTGCTTCCCGGCCTCCCCTTGCAGAGCGACGGTTCCGCGACCCTCGACAGGCTGCAGCGCCCCGTTGAATCCACGCACGTGCTTCACTTCGTCGCTCGGTCCCATCAGGTGGTGGGAGCATCCGCTGTCGAGCAGCACCGCCATCGGGTTGGCTTGCACAGCTGCCGCCACCGCCTGGAAGTCCTCACCAGCCTCCGGTGCCAGCGAGATTGTCGGCTCCACCACGCCGACCATCGAGCACGACGCCTCCCCGTCGCCTCGGCCCTTGCCGCTGGAGCTGTCGACGTCCTTCGTCGACGACGTCTTCTTCGACGCCTGCTTCTCCTTGCGCGACTTCTCATCTCGACGTGGGCAACGACTGGCCGATCGACCACGGCCCCCCTTGCTGTCGTCCTCGTCGCTGTCATCGCGGTCGGGGCACTCGAAAGAGAGATGGTCGGGGTCGCCGCAGATCCAGCACTCCCGCCGTCGACCACCACCTCCACGGCCCTTATCGCGAGTCGACTTCTTCTCGTCGACGTCCATCGTCGACCGCCCACTTCCGCTACCACCTCCGCCCGGCTTCCCACACTGCCCTTGCTGCTGAGTCCGCTTCGTCGGTGCAGCGTAGTTTGCCTGCGGAAGGAGCTCCGTGGGCTGCTCGGCCTCCTGCATCGCCTCATCTTGAAGGATGTAGCTGGTGATGGAGTCCTCGTCGAGGGACTCACGTTTGCCAGGCACCATCAACATCCTCTTCATGAGGTTGTAGCTCCGTGGTAGGCCCTTGACGGCGTGGGCGATGTAGGACGCCGTCGAGTACTCAGCGCCCGCCATCTGCATCTCAGCCAGGATCCGTCAAGCATGGTTGCAATAGTCTGTCTCTGACTCCTGCTCACCCATCCGAATGTGTGTCATCTTCTCCTCCAGCTGTCCGATGTACAGGTCGTCCTTCACCTGGTACGTCAGCAGGATGAAGCGCCATGCCTGGTGACCAGCATCGAGTCGCTCTCGACAGCTCCTGAGCGCTAGCTGCACCACCGGCGAGCAGCACCTCGAGATGACCATGAAGGTGAGTAGGTGAGCAGCACGAAACTCTCTGCGCAGCTCGACATCCTCCTCGGGCGGAATGGGCACGGTGCCGTCGGCAAAGCCCTTCAGCCCGGCAACCTCCAGCTGAGGCTCTATCGACTCCCTCCAGGTGATGAGGTCCCGTCCGGCGAGAACTTGAAGTAGCCATACGCTGGCGCAATCCCGCCCGCCGTCACATGCGTCGTCGCCGAGAGCCCTCCACCGCTTCGTAGAGGGGATCGACGTTGAACATCAACGTCGCCACGCGAGCTGCCTGCGGCTGCCGTCGACCGCTGCACCCGCGCCTGTATCCCGTCGACGCCACCGTCGACCTTGATCATCCCCTTCTGCTTCGTGCCTTCGCTGCCGCTGACTCGTGCACCACCGTCGACCTCGTCGTCGACGCCACCTTCGTTCCGCACTGGTCGAGGAGATGCAGGACGGGAAGGGTGTTCCGTCGCCCACTGCGACCGGATGCCCAACTCGACGATCGCCCAAGGGATCGTCCCGTACTCGCCATCCGCGTGGCGTCTCCTCGCATCAGCCAAGCGTGCCTCTAAGGTATCCGCAACGCCCGCATCAACTACGGGGTCGACCATGGCGACTAACGCTGCTGCTGGCCTATGAACGACTTAGTAGGTGCAAAAGTCGGCTCCTATCTGAAGGTCGCGTGTTCGTTCCACGCTCACCGCACCATGCAGAGAGTCACTCTACAACGGAAGTGAGCTAGACTACGGGGGCTAGCACGAACTACTAGGAGTGATCGTAGCTTTGCTTAGTTCCTTAGTGCTTGCGCATTCACGGGAGAAATCGGCAAGAGTTTCCACTAGCAAAGTTGGAATTACAGAATGATTGAACAAGCAATGACAACAATGACTACATCAGGCACCTATCAACCCTGCAGCTAGCCTGGTTGACCGCCAGCACAGCTGCACCATGTGTGACTGAGTCAGGGTGATGGTGCGGCGAGCTCTGTCCCGGGTGATCTGCAAGCCAAGGTAGCTACGCAGTTCACCCAGGTCAGTGCAGGTGTGTCTCTTCTGCAGCTCCGACTTCACACGAGCGAGTGCCTCAGTGTCAGCAGTAGCAAAGACCAAGTCGTCGACGTACACGAGGATGTAGAACGGCGGCAGCGACGTGTCTGTGCGCAGAAACAGCGACGGGTCAGCAGTAGACGGCGCGAACCCAAGAGCCGCAAGAGTAGTCCTCAGTGTGTCGTGCCACTCACGTGGCGCCTGACGGAGACCGTAGACTGGCCGGCGGAGACTCCACTGGGTACCAGGGGGAAACGACCCAGTAAAGCCAGGTGGGCGGCGCAGCCAGATCTCCTCGTGCAGGCTGCCCTGCAGGAACGCTGTGCTGAAGTCAAGAGAGTGAAGCTCGTAGTCACGCTGAGCAGCAACGTGCAGCAGAACCCGAAGAGTGGTCATCTTCGGGGTGGGGGAGAAGGTCTGGAAGAAGTCGACCCCCTGACGCTGACTGAAGCCTCTAGCAACGTAACGAGCCTTGAAGACAGGCGGAGAACCTGGCGGCCGCTTCACCCTGAAAATCCACATGCCATCGACGATGTTCGCCCCAGGAGGGGGAACCTCGTCGACGTAGGTGCCTGTGGACTTCCAGGATGCCATCTCTGCGTCCATGGCTGTCTGCCACTGAGAGGAGTAGGGACCCGAGATCGCCTCTGCGTAAGTGCGCGGAGTGGGGATGTCTACTGCATCCGGGTCTCCCTCAGGGGCAAGCAACCAGGCCACGAGATGAGGTACAGCAGCCGCAAGTGAGTCAAAGTCCTCCTGCCTGTCCTCAAGGACGTCCGTGCCAAGAGCACACTCACCCCCGACGGACGGAGGACAGACAGACGCAGACTCTGACTCAGCGACAAGGCTAGCAGCGTAGTCTAGACGACAGGCAGCAGCAAAGTCAACCAACTCAGCGACCAGAGCAGACGCAGCCGAGGACTCAAAGGTGGGGTCAGTGACAACAGTAGCAAGGAGACGCGTGACTGTAGGGTGCTCAGCGCGATACCGGTCAGACTCAGGGTCCGGAACGGCAGGCAAAGAGGACGCAGGAGGAGACGGTAGAGGGACACGCCGAGGAGCAGTAGAGGGACGCAGAGTCATGTAGTGAGTGCCTGGGACAGGAGGAGGACGCTCACGACGGACACGACTACCAGTGCGAGCAGGACGAACAGGCGACGCAGGACGAGACTCAGGCTCACGACGCTCTGTAAGACCTCCTGTGGGACCAGTATAAGGAGAGGGAGCAGGGAGAGGCGAGGCAGGCGGTAACTGTGACTGCGGCTGGACAGGCGGAGGACACTCTACGGAGGGAGGAGGACAAGGAGGAGGAGCCTGCCCAAGAACCTGCTGAAGGAGCGGTACGAAGTACGGTCGCGGCCGCGCAGCGTCTCCAGAAGCAGAAGGGACTCCAGCGGCCGGGTCCTCAGCACCAGTAGGAGCTCCAGCGTCCGGGTCCACAGCACCAGCAGCAGCTCCACCGGCCGGGTCCCCAGCTCCAGCAGCAGCTCCACCGTCCGACTCCTCAGTACCAGCAGCAGCTCCACCAGGTGGGTCCGCAGCACCAGCAGCAGCGCCACCCCCAGAGTCGGGAGCTCCAACTCCGCTAGCACCGCCAACGCCAGAGTCCCCAGCTCCAGCAGCTCCAGTCGCAGTGCTCCCAGAACAGCCAGTCCCGGCAGCTCCAGTACCCCCAGTACGAGCACCCCCAGGACGAGCAACTCCAGCACCCCCAACTCCAGCCGAGCCACTAGGACGGCGAAAGCGTCGGACGTACCAGTCACGAAGCTGCTGCGGTGTGAGAGACTGCTCAGCACCCCGAACCGGAGCACCCCCAGACACAGTAACCCGAGGCTCCGTAGGCTCAGTAGCAGCACCCCCAGGCTCAGTACCCGCAGGCTCAGTACCCGCAGGCTCAGCACCCCCAGTCGCAGCACCCCCAGGCTCAGCACCCCCAGGCGGCAAACTCTCAGGCACAGTACCCTCAGCTCCAGCACCCGCAGTCCCAGCACCTGCAGCCCCAGCACCCCCAGGCCCAGCACCCCCAGGCTCAGCACCCCCAGGCTCAGCACTCCCAGCAGCACCACCCGCAGCAGCACCTGAGTCACCTGTGACCTCGACAGGCTCAGCGACGGGAGGAGGGTCTACCTGAGAGACACCTGAAGGAGCAGGACCCTGAGGGGGAAGGGGGTCTACCGGAGGGGGACCAGGAGCAAGGAAAAGCGGCGGGGGAGGGAGGGGGGCAGTGCGGTAGGGGAAGAGACGGTAAAAGGGGACCGACTCGTCAAAGGTGACATCCTGAGAGGCGAAGACCCGGCGCGAGGTGGGGTGGTAAAACTGCCAGCCAGGCGCGTCAGGGACAAAGCCAAGGAAGACACAGGGAAGCGTGCAGGAGGAGAGCTTGTCCGCAGACGTATCGCGGACAAGGGCACGAGCACCCCACACCCGGAAGCGCGACGCATCGCCAACCTCCCCCGTCCAACGCAGTGTGGGCGAGGTCTCCGGCAAGGAGACACGGGGCCAGAGGTTGAGCTGATGCGCGGCGTACCAGACAGCAAACGGCCACAGAAAATGGGGAGCCGCCGCGTGGACCAAGGAGGTACGAGCGACCTCCATGACCAGGCCAATGCGACGCTCAGCAACCCCATTCTGCTGTGGGGAGTCCGGAAGCGTGAAGGTCTGCTCGATGCCCTCCGCCTGACAGAAGGTCCTCAAGAGATCGGAGGAAAACTCACCACCTCTATCAGAGTGCAGACGCAGGACAGGAAGATCCGTCCGGAAACGGCGGCGGAGCTGGAGACGAACCGTGCGGATCCAAGGGATCAGAACAGCAGGGACCTCACCCTTGGTGCGCAAGGGGAAGACCGTGGTGTAACGCGAGTAGTCGTCGACAACCAGCAAAAAGTACCGCTCACCGCCCTGGCCACGAACGCGGGCTGGGCCCCACACATCCAGGTGGAGGGTCTCCAGAGGAGCCTCTGTCGGGGGGAACGAGGAGGAGTGAGGAGCGGCGCGCTGCCGCCCCTCGACGCAAGGAAGGCAAGGCGGCGCAGGCGAGGCAGGGAGGGGAGGGAGGGACCTGGGAAGACCGGACACAAGGAGGCGACGGTGCATGCCACGAAGGCGTGGCAAGGAGGGGTGACCCAGGCGGTGGTGCCAGAGAAGAGTCTGGTGCGACAGGGAACGACACTCACAGGCGTGGGCCACCAGACCTGACGCAGACACCTGACCGACAGCAGCTACCTGAGGAGACGTAGTGGTCAGTGTGTAGAGACTCGACCCCGGCCGACGGGTGAACGTAGCCAGGTGACGGCCGGTCCTGGAGCACGTGCAGATCGCCACACGCTGTCCGCCAGGGGTAAAGGTATCAACCCACTGATCCTGGAGGACAGCGTTGCTCACCAGGTTCGTCGAGAACGAGGGGAGGTGGAAACCCGACAACGAGCCAGACGGAACCGCCGGACAAGGGAGGACAGTGGTGGACTGGGCAAGGACTGGGCCCCCAGAGGGGTCAGCCAAGGAGACTGGGACCGGTGCAGGAAGCGGTGTGAGCTCAGTACTGTCACGAAAGAAGCAACGGGAAGCACCTGAGTCAAGGGTGAAGGTGTGACAGGCCTCAGCCGGTGCGGTACCTGAGAGAGGAGTCTGTGTGGGTGCTGTACCTGAGAGAGCAGACTCGAAACCAGCCGGGACAGCACTGGGGGGAGCAAGTACAGGGGGCACCATACCAGAGAGAGCAGACTCACTAGTACCCAGGGCAGCAGGCTCTATACTTGGGTCAGGCGGCACACACAAGTAACAGTCTCCCTCGGCACTAACAGTCAATGCATACATGGCAGCAATAATAGCATCATAGTCAAGAGCAAAGACATCAACACCAGCCCTCATGAGCTCAGCCCAGCGGGGGCGCTCAACATCCGCACCCATCTCCTCACGCCAAGCGTCGTCAAGGCGGGAGAAGCAGCGGTACGGGGTGTGGAACCTCCCACACGTCTGTCCCTTGCGGTCACCTGTGCGAATGACATAAGAACAGCGGGCACTGCCCCCAGACGTCCCACGCTGAGCAAGCCACTCACGAAGCTGCTGGGTCGTCTGTGGACGCTGCTGCTGCTGGGAGCTCTGGCCCGAGCCAGTGCCTCCACTCCGACCTCCGCCGCCACCACTACCACCGCTCCGACCGCCACCGCCACCACCGCCACCACCGCCACCGCCGCCACCGCCGCCGCCGCCACTACTGCCACTGCTTCCTCCGCCGCCCCCGTCTCCACCACCGACCCCACTCCCACCAGCGCTCCCGCCACCGCTCCCTCCAGCACCGCCTCCCCCCCCACCTCCCCCACCTCCTCCCCCCCCAGCGCCACCACCACCACTTTTGCCCCCCTTGCCCTTGCCGGTGCGGCGCCTCCCACCAGGAGTAGAAGCAGCGCCAACAGCACCAAGGAAGTCAACAGCAGCAGCAGCAGCGTAGGAGGGAGCGAGGGGAGAGGGAGAACACCCCTCAAAGATGGGGGTGCGAGGAGCGCCACGAGCAGCACCGACAGCTACAATGCTCTTTTCGGCCGCGAGCAGGTGCTCCTCTAGGAGGGCGACTGTGAGCTCAGTGGGACAGCGAGCAAGGAAGTGGTCTCGAACTGAGCGGAGGGTGTCAGGGAGACGGGTGACTATGAAGTGGAGTGTCCAGTACAGTGGAGGGGGGTTCTTAGCGCAGAACTCGGTGGGAAGGGCGGCACGCAGGCGAGCATCACTAGTGCGAAGGTGGGTGATAAGATCGGCGACTGTAGTAAAGGTGGACAGATCGGGGAACAGGTACGGCAGCATGAGGCGGCTAAGCTCGGCTGTGGCAGGCGAGGAGTAGCGAGCGACGACAGCGTCGTACAGGGCCTTAGCGGATTTGCAGTCGCCAAAATGCTCTAGCTCAGCTAACGGCAGGTGACTGCGAATGGCTAGGCGAGCAGCTGCGTCACGAGTCTGCCAGTGGGAACGAACACTAAGCTCAGCTGTGGCAGGAGGGGCAGGCGCAGCACCAGACGCGTAATCATAGAGCGACACATGCTCCTTGCTATCGCTCAGGAGAAACAGCTGCAGGTCATCTAGCCAAGCGGTGAACCGCACAGGGCGGCCCTCAGCATCGAACGACAGCACGCGGATGGAAGCCATAGCGACAGTGTGACAGAGTAACGCAAGCTGCCGCAGCAGGGGAAGGCGACTGTGCACGGATAGAGAGCAGCGGGCGAGGCTGGCGCTACGGGCAGGCGGCGCTGCAAGCGGTCAGTGCGACGGGAGGGCGACGCTGCGAGCGGGCAGCGCGGCGGACGGGCCGGGAAGCGGGCAGCGCGGCGGGCAGGCGGCGCTGCAAGCGGGCAGCACGGCGGGCGGGCGACGCTGCAAGGCAGGCGGGCCGCGAAGCGGGCAGCGGGCGGGCGGGCGGGCTGCGAAGCGGGCAGCGGGGCGAGCGGGCTGCGATGCGGGCGGGCCGCGAAGTGGGCAGCTAGCGGGCGGGCGGGCTGCGAAGTGGGCGGGCCGCGAAGCGGGCAGCGGGGCGAGCGGGCTGCGAGGCGGGCGGGCCGCGAAGCGGGCAGCGAGCGGGCGGGCGGGCTGCGAAGTGGGCGGGCCGCGAAGCGGGCAGCGAGCGAGCGGGCTGCGAAGCGGGCGGGCCGCGAAGCGGGCAGCGAGCGAGCGGGCTGCGAAGCGGGCGGGCCGCGAAGCGGGCAGCGAGCGGGCGGGCGGGCTGCGTAGCGAGCGGGCCGCGAAGCGGGCAGCGAGCGGGCGGGCGGGCTGCGAGCGGGCGGCTCGGCGAGGGGCGCGCGAGGGCGCTAGTGAGGGGCGCGCGAGGGCGCTAACGAAGGGGCGCGCGAGGGCGCTAACGAGGGTGCGCGCGAGGGCGCTAACGAGGGCGCACGAGGGCGCTACGAGGCTAGGGCACGGGGTAGCGTGGTAACCGCATGCGAGCGGTGGTGGGCCCTTAAAAAAAAAACGGTCGGTAGGTCCTAGGGACCTCCTGCTCTGAATACCATATCAGAAGAACTAGGCAAGAATGGTTGAACTAGCAGAAGTTTGGGTACAAATATGAAACCCTAGTTGGGGTTGTACCCCATATTGGCTACCCCACTACAGCCTACAAGCATAATACAGCTTAACACGTTGCAGCTGTCGAGCTCCCTGGTCGACAGCAACACCACAGCGGTCCCTTGCAGATCGACGAAGCCTGTCGAGCAGCTCTCCCACTGTGAACGGTCGGCTGCTACTCCCGTACACAGTCACCTACAAAAAAGGGGCATCGAACATCGCCGACGAACTTACCCGCCCCACTGCCCAGATACACGCCATACTACTCGCCCAAACCATCCCACTACTGACAGGACTATTTAACCACGGTTATCAAATAGAACGCGTTCTTCACAGGTGGAAAATCGCAGCAGTTTGCAGCACCAAAGGGAGTTTATTACGTAAAAGCCGGCACCGATCGCATCTGGGTACCGGGCTACACCTTACTAAGGGAACTGTTACTGCAGGAGGCACACGATGGCGTTGCCTCAGGTCACTTCGGGGTATAAAAGACATGGCAGCAGCTGCAGCGGTATTATTACTGGCCCGAAATGTTGACCAACGTGCAGCGATACGTGGCATCGTGTCCCAGGTAGGCGAGGCAGCGGTCGACCTCGCGCCAATGCTGGTCGCTCCGCACCGTGAGCCCGCTCCCCAGTTTACTGCAGGCGAACATGATGTCCGTCCTCGTCGTGGTCGCCGCGAACTGCCAACCTACTGCCGGTATTCCTCCTCCTCGCACTGCTGCGCCTCCTCGTCGTCGAATGTCAGCTCGGCGTAGGCGTCGACCGAGACCGGCGTCTTCGGGATGCGCCCGGTCCGCTCCTCGTCGATAAAGCGCCTGCGCAGCTTGTCGGCGTAGCCCTGCTGGTGCAGCCACAGCTTCCTCGCTGGCCTGTCGCGCACGATCTCCAGCCCGAGATACTTGACGACCGGCGAAATCTCCCGCAGCTCAAAGGCGGCCTCCAGCAGCTCCTTCAGCTCCTTCAGCATCAAGGTGCTGCTGCTGGCGGCGAGCAGGTCGTCGACATAGACCAGCACCCAGCAGGTCACTCCGTCGTCGCCGGACTTGAAGTAGAGCGCCTCGTCGACCTGGCTCTTCTTCCAGCCAGCTCCCAGCAGCACTCCGTCGAGAGCTCTGTACCACAGCAGCGGCGACTGCTTCAGCCCGTAGAGGCTCTTCAGCAGCTTACACACCCGGCCGGTCCCATCGTCGAAGTAGTCCGGCTGGTACATGTAGAGCACCCTGTCGAGCTTGCTCTGCAGGAAAGCGTTCTTCATGTCGAGCTGCATCAGGTTGAGGTCGAGGACGGCGACGATGCTGAGGAAGATCCTCAGCGTGACGTAGCTGCTCACCGGTGAGTACGTCTCGTCGTAGTCGGCGCCGTACATCTGCGTGAAGCCCTTCATGACCAGCCTCGCCTTCTCGCGCTCGACAGTGTCGTCGATGCGGTACTTGGTCGTCAACACCCACCGGTTCTTCATGATGTTCACTCCACGTGGGCGTTCGACCAGCTCCCAAGTGCCCATGCCGATGAGGCTGCGGATCTCTTCTTCCATGGCGGCCTTCACCGCCTCGCCCTTCCAGCTTGCCAACGCCTCCTTCACCGTCATCGTGGCGATGTCCCAGCGGTGTTCGGGGTCGGCATGCACGTCGGGGTCGAGCTCCGGCAGTTCTTCATCCTCCTCGGCGTCGTCGTACAGCATGTCATCGTCGACCTCGTCGTACACCGTGGTGAAGGCAGCTGGTGGTAGGCAGGCGTGGTAGCCCAGCTTCTCCGGCCGTCTTCGAGCTCGACCAGACCGTCGCAGCTCCGGCGCAGGCTTCTCGACCGGAACCTCCACCACGTCGCTGTCGGTGGACTCCTCACCCGCCGACTGCTCCCCTTCCTCATCGACGTTCGCATCGTCGACCAGCTGCTTCGACCCTTCGACCGGCTGCTCGCCTGGTGCCGACTTTGACACCTTCCTTGTCGATCGCCCTAGCATGTGCTCCCTTGTCGACTGCACCCCTGCTGTGGCCTCGTGTTCGACCGGCTCCCCTGTCTGCTGCTCCCCTGTCGTCGACGGCTTCCGGTCCTGGTCGACGAGCTTGGCGCCTTGTCGACCGCCGGCGATGCCACTGGCCGGCGCCACAGGCGACGCCTCAAGGCTCCCCTCATCGCCGGCGTCCGACACAGGCGTCGACGCAGGCCGATCTGCGACGGGGGAGGGAGGAGCAAGAACAGGGGGAGGCGGAGGAACCTCCACAACATCCTCATCAGCAGGCACGTTGACTTCGGCGAGCAGTGGGACCGTCGCCGTCGAGGTGTCCGTCGGCGGGTGTGCCTGCGTCCGCCCCGACGCCGGCCCATACTTCGCCTTCCACACCTCCAGCGACAGCGTCTCGTAGAAGATCACCTCGACCGACGTGACCACCTTGTTGTCGGTCAGGTCGAGCACCTCCCAGCCCTTGCTCTCCGGCGACACACCCAGGTGAAGCCCCCAGCGAGCCTTCGGCGCCAGCTTCCCACCGCGCTGCTGCTCGGGAACCATGAACTGCACCATGCAGCCCCACACCCGCGCCAGCGTGAGGTTGGGCTTCTTCCCGGTCAGCAGCTGGTACGGAGTCGTCCCCGGCGGTGTCGTCGACCGCTCCAAGCAGTTGCGCACCCAGACAGCCTGTCGAAGAGCGAGGTGCCACCAGTAGTGCTGCACGCCCATGTGCAGCAACATCGTCCGCACGGACTCGACGACCGTGCGCATCTCCCGCTCAGCCATGCCGTTCTGCTGCGGAGTGTAGGGGCACGTCAGGTCGTGGACGATGCCCTTTCCGTCGACGAAGGTGGTGAAATCCTTTCCGAGGAACTCCCCTCCCCGGTCAGAGCGGAGCGACAACACCGACTTCTTCGTCTGCCGTTCCACCAGTACGAGCCAACTCTAAGACTCCCGCAGCACATCGCTCTTCTTAGCGACCGGCATTGCCCACACAAACCGAGTGTGGCGATCCTTCAGCAGCAGGAAGTACAAGCTGCCATCCTTGGCAGCCACCCAAAATGGCCCGCACAAGTCAATGTGCACGACACCCAGTGCCTCCTCAGCGTCCGAGCCCTTGTCGGGGAAGGTGTGTCGCGCCAGCTTTCCTCCGACGCACGAGACAGACGGCAGGTCTGTTCCAGTCGATGGCTTGATGTTGAGCCCAGTAGCAACTTCATGCTTCGCCGAGCTCTTGATCGTGTCGATGCTGACGTGCGCAAGCCTCGCATGCAAACGGTCAGGGGTCAACTCCGTCACCGAGACGATCGTCCGCAGAGCCACCACCTCGGTCGACGGCGACCGCGTCGAGCAGGGGCGAAGGTCGGTGCAGAGGACTCGTCCGGTGTAGCGTGCTCGACCGAGCACCTCCCCGGTCGCGGCGACGAGCAACATCTTGTTGCCGTCGCCCTGCAGCTGCACTCCGCTCTCCTTCAGTTGGCCAGCTGACAGCAGGTTCGCCTGTACGCCCGGAACGTAGAGCATATCAGGGATGAGGACCTGCTTCCCGGCCTCCCCTTGCAGAGCGACGGTTCCGCGACCCTCGACAGGCTGCAGCGCCCCGTTGAATCCACGCACGTGCTTCACTTCGTCGCTCGGTCCCATCAGGTGGTGGGAGCATCCGCTGTCGAGCAGCACCGCCATCGGGTTGGCTTGCACAGCTGCCGCCACCGCCTGGAAGTCCTCACCAGCCTCCGGTGCCAGCGAGATTGTCGGCTCCACCACGCCGACCATCGAGCACGACGCCTCCCCGTCGCCTCGGCCCTTGCCGCTGGAGCTGTCGACGTCCTTCGTCGACGACGTCTTCTTCGACGCCTGCTTCTCCTTGCGCGACTTCTCATCTCGACGTGGGCAACGACTGGCCGATCGACCGCGGCCTCCCTTGCTGTCGTCCTCGTCGCTGTCATCGCGGTCGGGGCACTCGAAAGAGAGATGGTCGGGGTCGCCGCAGATCCAGCACTCCCGCCGTCGACCACCACCTCCACGGCCCTTATTGCGAGTCGACTTCTTCTCGTCGACGTCCATCGTCGACCGCCCACTTCCGCTACCACCTCCGCCCGGCTTCCCACGCTGCCCTTGCTGCTGAGTCCGCTTCGTCGGTGCAGCGTAGTTTGCCTGCGGAAGGAGCTCCGTGGGCTGCTCGGCCTCCTGCATCGCCTCATCTTGAAGGATGTAGCTGGTGATGGAGTCCTCGTCGAGGGACTCACGTTTGCCAGGCACCATCAACATCCTCTTCATGAGGTTGTAGCTCCGTGGTAGGCCCTTGACGGCGTGGGCGATGTAGGACGCCGTCGAGTACTCAGCGCCCGCCATCTGCATCTCAGCCAGGATCCGTCAAGCACGGTTGCAATAGTCTGTCTCTGACTCCTGCTCACCCATCCGAATGTGTGTCATCTTCTCCTCCAGCTGTCCGATGTACAGGTCGTCCTTCACCTGGTACGTCAGCAGGATGAAGCGCCATGCCTGGTGACCAGCATCGAGTCGCTCTCGACAGCTCCTGAGCGCTAGCTGCACCACCGGCGAGCAGCACCTTGAGATGACCATGAAGGTGAGTAGGTGAGCAGCACGAAACTCTCTGCGCAGCTCGACATCCTCCTCGGGCGGAATGGGCACGGTGCCGTCGGCAAAGCCCTTCAGCCCGGCAACCTCCAGCTGAGGCTCTATCGACTCCCTCCAGGTGATGAGGTCCCGTCGACCTTGCAGCGGTGCGACGGTGATTCGGTCCGGCGAGAACTTGAAGTAGCCATACGCTGGCGCAATCCCGCCCGCCGTCACATGCGTCGTCGCCGAGAGCCCTCCACCGCTTCGTAGAGGGGATCGACGTTGAACATCAACGTCGCCACGCGAGCTGCCTGCGGCTGCCGTCGACCGCTGCACCCGCGCCTGTATCCCGTCGACGCCACCGTCGACCTTGATCACCCCCTTCTGCTTCGTGCCTTCGCTGCCGCTGACTCGTGCACCACCGTCGACCTCGTCGTCGACGCCACCTTCGTTCCGAACTGGCCGAGGAGATGCAGGACGGGAAGGGTGTTCCGTCGCCCACTGCGACCGGATGCCCAACTCGACGATCGCCCAAGGGATCGTCCCGTACTCGCCATCCGCGTGGCGTCTCCTCGCATCAGCCAAGCGTGCCTCTAAGGTATCCGCTACGCCCGCATCAACTACGGGGTCGACCATGGCGACTAACGCTGCTGCTGGCCTATGAACGACTTAGTAGGTGCAAAAGTCGGCTCCTATCTGAAGGTCGCGTGTTCGTTCCACGCTCACCGCACCATGCAGAGAGTCACTCTACAACGGAAGTGAGCTAGACTACGGGGGCTAGCACGAACTACTAGGAGTGATCGTAGCTTTGCTTAGTTCCTTAGTGCTTGCGCATTCACGGGAGAAATCGGCAAGAGTTTCCACTAGCAAAGTTGGAATTACAGAATGATTGAACAAGCAATGACAACAATGACTACATCAGGCACCTAGCAACCCTGCAGCTAGCCTGGTCGACCGCCAGCACAGCTTGGTCGACCGCCTGCCAGCGTTGCGTAGAGGAGCCGCGCCAGCACTGCAAAAGGGCGACCTGCCAACGCAGCAGGTCGACGGCGTGCCAACACTGCAGCAGTGCGGCTGTCCAGCGTTGCACCCATAGATGATAGCAGTGCGCACGCTCGCAGGTGTGTGCAGACGATTGGTCCGGCTTGCATTGCTGTGCATCCGTCGGCTGTTGTCTGCGCCTGACGAGCCACATCGACTTCGGGATACCAGCCCAAAGTCGCCTTTGCCATCGCGGCCTCGTTGACGTTCGCGTGCCTCCGCAGAACTCGTCGAGCAGGTTACCCGGTCGACCTGGACACCACCAGGTGCTCTGGTCGACCACCAGTGCCTCCGGTCGACCACCAGGTGCCTCTGGTCGACCACAGCTCTCTCTGGTCGACCACCAGGCGCCCCTGGCCGACCACAGCTCCTGTTGAGCTACCCCCTGGTCGACGGACCCCTTCCGGCGACCAGAACTGTCAGCGGTTGTCGCCGAGCTCCCCTCGTCGACCGCTGCTCACTTGTCAGGTCGACGGCTGCTCCGTCGACCTCCCCGGTCGAACTGTAGGTCGACCGGCAGCTTCATCGACCTCCCAGTCGAACTGTAGTTCGACCGACAGCTCCGTCAACCTCCCGGTTGAACTGCCCCTCTTGTTCGACGGCCCACCCGTCGCCCAGACTAGTCCGTTGCAGCTGTCGAGCTCCCTGGTCGACAGCAACACCACAGCGGTCCCTTGCAGATCGACGAAGCCTGTCGAGCAGCTCTCCCACTGTGAACGGTCGGCTGCTACTCCCGTACACAGTCACCTACAAAAAAGGGGCATCGAACATCGCCGACGAACTTACCCGCCCCACTGCCCAGATACACGCCATACTACTCGCCCAAACCATCCCACTACTGACAGGACTATTTAACCACGGTTATCAAATAGAACGCGTTCTTCACAGGTGGAAAATCGCAGCAGCTTGCAGCACCAAAGGGAGTTTATTACGTAAAAGCCGGCACCGATCGCATCTGGGTACCGGGATACACCTTACTAAGGGAACTGTTACTGCAGGAGGCACACGATGGCGTTGCCTCAGGTCACTTCGGGGTATAAAAGACATGGCAGCAGCTGCAGCGGTATTATTACTGGCCCGAAATGTTGACCAACGTGCAGCGATACGTGGCATCGTGTCCCAGGTAGGCGAGGCAGCGGTCGACCTCGCGCCAATGCTGGTCGCTCCGCACCGTGAGCCCGCTCCCCAGTTTACTGCAGGCGAACATGATGTCCGTCCTCGTCGTGGTCGCCGCGAACTGCCAACCTACTGCCGGTATTCCTCCTCCTCGCACTGCTGCGCCTCCTCGTCGTCGAATGTCAGCTCGGCGTAGGCGTCGACCGAGACCGGCGTCTTCGGGATGCGCCCGGTCCGCTCCTCGTCGATAAAGCGCCTGCGCAGCTTGTCGGCGTAGCCCTGCTGGTGCAGCCACAGCTTCCTCGCTGGCCTGTCGCGCACGATCTCCAGCCCGAGATACTTGACGACCGGCGAAATCTCCCGCAGCTCAAAGGCGGCCTCCAGCAGCTCCTTCAGCTCCTTCAGCATCAAGGTGCTGCTGCTGGCGGCGAGCAGGTCGTCGACATAGACCAGCACCCAGCAGGTCACTCCGTCGTCGCCGGACTTGAAGTAGAGCGCCTCGTCGACCTGGCTCTTCTTCCAGCCAGCTCCCAGCAGCACTCCGTCGAGAGCTCTGTACCACAGCAGCGGCGACTGCTTCAGCCCGTAGAGGCTCTTCAGCAGCTTACACACCCGGCCGGTCCCATCGTCGAAGTAGTCCGGCTGGTACATGTAGAGCACCCTGTCGAGCTTGCTCTGCAGGAAAGCGTTCTTCATGTCGAGCTGCATCAGGTTGAGGTCGAGGACGGCGACGATGCTGAGGAAGATCCTCAGCGTGACGTAGCTGCTCACCGGTGAGTACGTCTCGTCGTAGTCGGCGCCGTACATCTGCGTGAAGCCCTTCATGACCAGCCTCGCCTTCTCGCGCTCGACAGTGTCGTCGATGCGGTACTTGGTCGTCAACACCCACCGGTTCTTCATGATGTTCACTCCACGTGGGCGTTCGACCAGCTCCCAAGTGCCCATGCCGATGAGGCTGCGGATCTCTTCTTCCATGGCGGCCTTCACCGCCTCGCCCTTCCAGCTTGCCAACGCCTCCTTCACCGTCATCGTGGCGATGTCCCAGCGGTGTTCGGGGTCGGCATGCACGTCGGGGTCGAGCTCCGGCAGTTCTTCATCCTCCTCGGCGTCGTCGTACAGCATGTCATCGTCGACCTCGTCGTACACCGTGGTGAAGGCAGCTGGTGGTAGGCAGGCGTGGTAGCCCAGCTTCTCCGGCCGTCTTCGAGCTCGACCAGACCGTCGCAGCTCCGGCGCAGGCTTCTCGACCGGAACCTCCACCACGTCGCTGTCGGTGGACTCCTCACCCGCCGACTGCTCCCCTTCCTCATCGACGTTCGCATCGTTGACCAGCTGCTTCGGCCCTTCGACCGGCTGCTCGCCTGGTGCCGACTTCGACACCTTCCTTGTCGATCGCCCTAGCATGTGCTCCCTTGTCCACTGCACCCCTGCTGTGGCCTCGTGTTCGACCGGCTCCCCTGTCTGCTGCTCCCCTGTCGTCGACGGCTTCCGGTCCTGGTCGACGAGCTCGGTGCCTTGTCGACCGCCGGCGATGCCACTGGCCGGCGCCACAGGCGACGCCTCAAGGCTCCCCTCATCGCCGGCGTCCGACACAGGCGTCGACGCAGGCCGATCTGCGACGGGGGAGGGAGGAGCAAGAACAGGGGGAGGCGGAGGAACCTCCACAACATCCTCATCAGCAGGCACGTTGACTTCGGCGAGCAGTGGGACCGTCGCCGTCGAGGTGTCCGTCGGCGGGTGTGCCTGCGTCCGCCCCGACGCCGGCCCATACTTCGCCTTCCACACCTCCAGCGACAGCGTCTCGTAGAAGATCACCTCGACCGACGTGACCACCTTGTTGTCGGTCAGGTCGAGCACCTCCCAGCCCTTGCTCTCCGGCGACACACCCAGGTGAAGCCCCCAGCGAGCCTTCGGCGCCAGCTTCCCACCGCGCTGCTGCTCGGGAACCATGAACTGCACCATGCAGCCCCACACCCGCGCCAGCGTGAGGTTGGGCTTCTTCCCGGTCAGCAGCTGGTACGGAGTCGTCCCCGGCGGTGTCGTCGACCGCTCCAAGCAGTTGCGCACCCAGACAGCCTGTCGAAGAGCGAGGTGCCACCAGTAGTGCTGCACGCCCATGTGCAGCAACATCGTCCGCACGGACTCGACGACCGTGCGCATCTCCCGCTCAGCCATGCCGTTCTGCTGCGGAGTGTAGGGGCACGTCAGGTCGTGGACGATGCCCTTTCCGTCGACGAAGGTGGTGAAATCCTTTCCGAGGAACTCCCCTCCCCGGTCAGAGCGGAGCGACAACACCGACTTCTTCGTCTGCCGTTCCACCAGTACCAGCCAACTCTAAGACTCCCGCAGCACATCGCTCTTCTTAGCGACCGGCATTGCCCACACAAACCGAGTGTGGCGATCCTTCAGCAGCAGGAAGTACAAGCTGCCATCCTTGGCAGCCACCCAAAATGGCCCGCACAAGTCAATGTGCACGACACCCAGTGCCTCCTCAGCGTCCGAGCCCTTGTCGGGGAAGGTGTGTCGCGCCAGCTTTCCTCCGACGCACGAGACAGACGGCGGGTCTGTTCCAGTCGATGGCTTGATGTTGAGCCCAGTAGCAACTTCATGCTTCGCCGAGCTCTTGATCGTGTCGATGCTGACGTGCGCAAGCCTCGCATGCAAACGGTCAGGGGTCAACTCCGTCACCGAGACGATCGTCCGCAGAGCCACCACCTCGGTCGACGGCGACCGCGTCGAGCAGGGGCGAAGGTCGGTGCAGAGGACTCGTCCGGTGTAGCGTGCTCGACCGAGCACCTCCCCGGTCGCAGCGACGAGCAACATCTTGTTGCCGTCGCCCTGCAGCTGCACTCCGCTCTCCTTCAGTTGGCCAGCTGACAGCAGGTTCGCCTGTACGCCCGGAACGTAGAGCACATCAGGGATGAGGACCTGCTTCCCGGCCTCCCCTTGCAGAGCGACGGTTCCGCGACCCTCGACAGGCTGCAGCGCCCCGTTGAATCCACGCACGTGCTTCACTTCGTCGCTCGGTCCCATCAGGTGGTGGGAGCATCCGCTGTCGAGCAGCACCGCCATCGGGTTGGCTTGCACAGCTGCCGCCACCGCCTGGAAGTCCTCACCAGCCTCCGGTGCCAGCGAGATTGTCGGCTCCACCACGCCGACCATCGAGCACGACGCCTCCCCGTCGCCTCGGCCCTTGCCGCTGGAGCTGTCGACGTCCTTCGTCGACGACGTCTTCTTCGACGCCTGCTTCTCCTTGCGCGACTTCTCATCTCGACGTGGGCAACGACTGGCCGATCGACCGCGGCCTCCCTTGCTGTCGTCCTCGTCGCTGTCATCGCGGTCGGGGCACTCGAAAGAGAGATGGTCGGGGTCGCCGCAGATCCAGCACTCCCGCCGTCGACCACCACCTCCACGGCCCTTATCGCGAGTCGACTTCTTCTCGTCGACGTCCATCGTCGACCGCCCACTTCCGCTACCACCTCCGCCCGGCTTCCCACGCTGCCCTTGCTGCTGAGTCCGCTTCGTCGGTGCAGCGTAGTTTGCCTGCGGAAGGAGCTCCGTGGGCTGCTCGGCCTCCTGCATCGCCTCATCTTGAAGGATGTAGCTGGTGATGGAGTCCTCGTCGAGGGACTCACGTTTGCCAGGCACCATCAACATCCTCTTCATGAGGTTGTAGCTCCGTGGTAGGCCCTTGACGCCGTGGGCGATGTAGGACGCCGTCGAGTACTCAGCGCCCGCCATCTGCATCTCAGCCAGGATCCGTCAAGCACGGTTGCAATAGTCTGTCTCTGACTCCTGCTCACCCATCCGAATGTGTGTCATCTTCTCCTCCAGCTGTCCGATGTACAGGTCGTCCTTCACCTGGTACGTCAGCAGGATGAAGCGCCATGCCTGGTGACCAGCATCGAGTCGCTCTCGACAGCTCCTGAGCGCTAGCTGCACCACCGGCGAGCAGCACCTCGAGATGACCATGAAGGTGAGTAGGTGAGCAGCACGAAACTCTCTGCGCAGCTCGACATCCTCCTCGGGCGGAATGGGCACGGTGCCGTCGGCAAAGCCCTTCAGCCCGGCAACCTCCAGCTGAGGCTCTATCGACTCCCTCCAGGTGATGAGGTCCCGTCGACCTTGCAGCGGTGCGACGGTGATTCGGTCCGGCGAGAACTTGAAGTAGCCATACGCTGGCGCAATCCCGCCCGCCGTCACATGCGTCGTCGCCGAGAGCCCTCCACCGCTTCGTAGAGGGGATCGACGTTGAACATCAACGTCGCCACGCGAGCTGCCTGCGGCTGCCGTCGACCGCTGCACCCGCGCCTGTATCCCGTCGACGCCACCGTCGACCTTGATCACCCCCTTCTGCTTCGTGCCTTCGCTGCCGCTGACTCGTGCACCACCGTCGACCTCGTCGTCGACGCCACCTTCGTTCCGAACTGGCCGAGGAGATGCAGGACGGGAAGGGTGTTCCGTCGCCCACTGCGACCGGATGCCCAACTCGACGATCGCCCAAGGGATCGTCCCGTACTCGCCATCCGCGTGGCGTCTCCTCGCATCAGCCAAGCGTGCCTCTAAGGTATCCGCTACGCCCGCATCAACTACGGGGTCGACCATGGCGACTAACGCTGCTGCTGGCCTATGAACGACTTAGTAGGTGCAAAAGTCGGCTCCTATCTGAAGGTCGCGTGTTCGTTCCACGCTCACCGCACCATGCAGAGAGTCACTCTACAACGGAAGTGAGCTAGACTACGGGGGCTAGCACGAACTACTAGGAGTGATCGTAGCTTTGCTTAGTTCCTTAGTGCTTGCGCATTCACGGGAGAAATCGGCAAGAGTTTCCACTAGCAAAGTTGGAATTACAGAATGATTGAACAAGCAATGACAACAATGACTACATCAGGCACCTAGCAACCCTGCAGCTAGCCTGGTCGACCGCCAGCACAGCTTGGTCGACCGCCTGCCAGCGTTGCGTAGAGGAGCCGCGCCAGCACTGCAAAAGGGCGACCTGCCAACGCAGCAGGTCGACGGCGTGCCAACACTGCAGCAGTGCGGCTGTCCAGCGTTGCACCCATAGATGATAGCAGTGCGCACGCTCGCAGGTGTGTGCAGACGATTGGTCCGGCTTGCATTGCTGTGCATCCGTCGGCTGTTGTCTGCGCCTGACGAGCCACATCGACTTCGGGATACCAGCCCAAAGTCGCCTTTGCCATCGCGGCCTCGTTGACGTTCGCGTGCCTCCGCAGAACTCGTCGAGCAGGTTACCCGGTCGACCTGGACACCACCAGGTGCTCTGGTCGACCACCAGTGCCTCCGGTCGACCACCAGGTGCCTCCGGTCGACCACAGCTCTCTCTGGTCGACCACCAGGCGCCCCTGGCCGACCACAGCTCCTGTTGAGCTACCCCCTGGTCGACGGACCCCTTCCGGCGACCAGAACTGTCAGCGGTTGTCGCCGAGCTCCCCTCGTCGACCGCTGCTCACTTGTCAGGTCGACGGCTGCTCCGTCGACCTCCCCGGTCGAACTGTAGGTCGACCGGCAGCTTCATCGACCTCCCAGTCGAACTGTAGTTCGACCGACAGCTCCGTCAACCTCCCGGTTGAACTGCCCCTCTTGTTCGACGGCCCACCCGTCGCCCAGACTAGTCCGTTGCAGCTGTCGAGCTCCCTGGTCGACAGCAACACCACAGCGGTCCCTTGCAGATCGACGAAGCCTGTCGAGCAGCTCTCCCACTGTGAACGGTCGGCTGCTACTCCCGTACACAGTCACCTACAAAAAAGGGGCATCGAACATCGCCGACGAACTTACCCGCCCCACTGCCCAGATACACGCCATACTACTCGCCCAAACCATCCCACTACTGACAGGACTATTTAACCACGGTTATCAAATAGAACGCGTTCTTCACAGGTGGAAAATCGCAGCAGTTTGCAGCACCAAAGGGAGTTTATTACGTAAAAGCCGGCACCGATCGCATCTGGGTACCGGGCTACACCTTACTAAGGGAACTGTTACTGCAGGAGGCACACGATGGCGTTGCCTCAGGTCACTTCGGGGTATAAAAGACATGGCAGCAGCTGCAGCGGTATTATTACTGGCCCGAAATGTTGACCAACGTGCAGCGATACGTGGCATCGTGTCCCACCTGCCAAGTCATGAAATCATCACGGAAGCAGCCGGCAGGGAAATTGCAACGGATACCACCCCCAGAGCGTGCTTGGCAGCAGGTGACGATGGAATTCGTCACGGGGTTCTCCCCTGCCGCGCTCACGCTTGGGCCCCCAGCCCACACGGCAGTACTCCACGGAGAAAACTCGTCCTCGGCGTGCACCCCACACACAGCACGCCGTCACCGCACCAGCCGTGCAGAAGGGCACGGCACCTATTGCTGCACCTCATCGTCGCCGTCGCCGACGTTGGTCATACGAACTTGGCCGATGGCGACAGAGCACCGGTTGAAGGCCGGAAAGTGCAGCGCCTTCGTCAGGAAGTCCGCCGGCTGCTCGGTGGTCGGGATGTACTTCAGTAGAAACTTCCCGCGCCTCACCATGTGCTGCAGCCAGGCATAGCGTCGCTCCATGTGCTTGAGGTTGCCCGTCAACCCCATGCCCTCAGCGACCGTGATCGCCGACTTGTTGTCGACGCGGAGGATGGTCGGCTTCCCAGCGTCGAGCAGCTTGAATTCCGCAAGGAGGAAGCGGAGTCGGCGTCCCTCCTTGCCAGCATCCGTGGCCGCTACGTACTCCGACTCGGTCGACGACAATGTCGCGCACTTGATGCGCGAGCTCGACCAGGAGACGGCGGCCCCTCCGTAGACGAACACGTAGCCGCCCGTGCTCGTCCGGTTCTGCTTGTCGCCCGCATCATCGGCGTCCACGTAGCCGATCAGCTCCAACGACTCTGGTCCACCGCCGAACTCCAGGGCGGTGTCGCGGGTGTCGGCGAGGTAGGCGAGGCAGCGGTCGACCTCGCGCCAATGCTGGTCGCTCCGCACCGTGAGCCCGCTCCCCAGTTTACTGCAGGCGAACATGATGTCCGTCCTCGTCGTGGTCGCCGCGAACTGCCAACCTACTGCCGGTATTCCTCCTCCTCGCACTGCTGCGCCTCCTCGTCGTCGAATGTCAGCTCGGCGTAGGCGTCGACCGAGACCGGCGTCTTCGGGATGCGCCCGGTCCGCTCCTCGTCGATAAAGCGCCTGCGCAGCTTGTCGGCGTAGCCCTGCTGGTGCAGCCACAGCTTCCTCGCTGGCCTGTCGCGCACGATCTCCAGCCCGAGATACTTGACGACCGGCGAAATCTCCCGCAGCTCAAAGGCGGCCTCCAGCAGCTCCTTCAGCTCCTTCAGCATCAAGGTGCTGCTGCTGGCGGCGAGCAGGTCGTCGACATAGACCAGCACCCAGCAGGTCACTCCGTCGTCGCCGGACTTGAAGTAGAGCGCCTCGTCGACCTGGCTCTTCTTCCAGCCAGCTCCCAGCAGCACTCCGTCGAGAGCTCTGTACCACAGCAGCGGCGACTGCTTCAGCCCGTAGAGGCTCTTCAGCAGCTTACACACCCGGCCGGTCCCATCGTCGAAGTAGTCCGGCTGGTACATGTAGAGCACCCTGTCGAGCTTGCTCTGCAGGAAAGCGTTCTTCATGTCGAGCTGCATCAGGTTGAGGTCGAGGACGGCGACGATGCTGAGGAAGATCCTCAGCGTGACGTAGCTGCTCACCGGTGAGTACGTCTCGTCGTAGTCGGCGCCGTACATCTGCGTGAAGCCCTTCATGACCAGCCTCGCCTTCTCGCGCTCGACAGTGTCGTCGATGCGGTACTTGGTCGTCAACACCCACCGGTTCTTCATGATGTTCACTCCACGTGGGCGTTCGACCAGCTCCCAAGTGCCCATGCCGATGAGGCTGCGGATCTCTTCTTCCATGGCGGCCTTCACCGCCTCGCCCTTCCAGCTTGCCAACGCCTCCTTCACCGTCATCGTGGCGATGTCCCAGCGGTGTTCGGGGTCGGCATGCACGTCGGGGTCGAGCTCCGGCAGGTCTTCATCCTCCTCGGCGTCGTCGTACAGCATGTCATCGTCGACCTCGTCGTACACCGTGGTGAAGGCAGCTGGTGGTAGGCAGGCGTGGTAGCCCAGCTTCTCCGGCGGTCGTCGAGCTCGACCAGACCGTCGCAGCTCCGGCGCAGGCTTCTCGACCGGAACCTCCACCACGTCGCTGTCGGTGGACTCCTCACCCGCCGACTGCTCCCCTTCCTCATCGACGTTCGCATCGTCGACCAGCTGCTTCGGCCCTTCGACCGGCTGCTCGCCTGGTGCCGACTTCGACACCTTCCTTGTCGATCGCCCTAGCATGTGCTCCCTTGTCGACTGCACCCCTGCTGTGGCCTCGTGTTCGACCGGCTCCCCTGTCTGCTGCTCCCCTGTCGTCGACGGCTTCCGGTCCTGGTCGACGAGCTTGGCGCCTTGTCGACCGCCGGCGATGCCACTGGCCGGCGCCACAGGCGACGCCTCAAGGCTCCCCTCATCGCCGGCGTCCGACACAGGCGTCGACGCAGGCCGATCTGCGACGGGGGAGGGAGGAGCAAGAACAGGGGGAGGCGGAGGAACCTCCACAACATCCTCATCAGCAGGCACGTTGACTTCGGCGAGCAGTGGGACCGTCGCCGTCGAGGTGTCCGTCGGCGGGTGTGCCTGCGTCCGCCCCGACGCCGGCCCATACTTCGCCTTCCACACCTCCAGCGACAGCGTCTCGTAGAAGATCACCTCGACCGACGTGACCACCTTGTTGTCGGTCAGGTCGAGCACCTCCCAGCCCTTGCTCTCCGGCGACACACCCAGGTGAAGCCCCCAGCGAGCCTTCGGCGCCAGCTTCCCACCGCGCTGCTGCTCGGGAACCATGAACTGCACCATGCAGCCCCACACCCGCGCCAGCGTGAGGTTGGGCTTCTTCCCGGTCAGCAGCTGGTACGGAGTCGTCCCCGGCGGTGTCGTCGACCGCTCCAAGCAGTTGCGCACCCAGACAGCCTGTCGAAGAGCGAGGTGCCACCAGTAGTGCTGCACGCCCATGTGCAGCAACATCGTCCGCACGGACTCGACGACCGTGCGCATCTCCCGCTCAGCCATGCCGTTCTGCTGCGGAGTGTAGGGGCACGTCAGGTCGTGGACGATGCCCTTTCCGTCGACGAAGGTGGTGAAATCCTTTCCGAGGAACTCCCCTCCCCGGTCAGAGCGGAGCGACAACACCGACTTCTTCGTCTGCCGTTCCACCAGTACCAGCCAACTCTAAAACTCCCGCAGCACATCGCTCTTCTTAGCGACCGGCATTGCCCACACAAACCGAGTGTGGCGATCCTTCAGCAGCAGGAAGTACAAGCTGCCATCCTTGGCAGCCACCCAAAATGGCCCGCACAAGTCAATGTGCACGACACCCAGTGCCTCCTCAGCGTCCGAGCCCTTGTCGGGGAAGGTGTGTCGCGCCAGCTTTCCTCCGACGCACGAGACAGACGGCGGGTCTGTTCCAGTCGATGGCTTGATGTTGAGCCCAGTAGCAACTTCATGCTTCGCCGAGCTCTTGATCGTGTCGATGCTGACGTGCGCAAGCCTCGCATGCAAACGGTCAGGGGTCAACTCCGTCACCGAGACGATCGTCCGCAGAGCCACCACCTCGGTCGACGGCGACCGCGTCGAGCAGGGGCGAAGGTCGGTGCAGAGGACTCGTCCGGTGTAGCGTGCTCGACCGAGCACCTCCCCGGTCGCGGCGACGAGCAGCATCTTGTTGCCGTCGCCCTGCAGCTGCACTCCGCTCTCCTTCAGTTGGCCAGCTGACAGCAGGTTCGCCTGTACGCCCGAAACGTAGAGCACATCAGGGATGAGGACCTGCTTCCCGGCCTCCCCTTGCAGAGCGACGGTTCCGCGACCCTCGACAGGCTGCAGCACCCCGTTGAATCCACGCACGTGCTTCACTTCGTCGCTCGGTCCCATCAGGTGGTGGGAGCATCCGCTGTCGAGCAGCACCGCCATCGGGTTGGCTTGCACAGCTGCCGCCACCGCCTGGAAGTCCTCACCAGCCTCCGGTGCCAGCGAGATTGTCGGCTCCACCACGCCGACCATCGAGCACGACGCCTCCCCGTCGCCTCGGCCCTTGCCGCTGGAGCTGTCGACGTCCTTCGTCGACGACGTCTTCTTCGACGCCTGCTTCTCCTTGCGCGACTTCTCATCTCGACGTGGGCAACGACTGGCCGATCGACCGCGGCCTCCCTTGCTGTCGTCCTCGTCGCTGTCATCGCGGTCGGGGCACTCGAAAGAGAGATGGTCGGGGTCGCCGCAGATCCAGCACTCCCGCCGTCGACCACCACCTCCATGGCCCTTATCGCGAGTCGACTTCTTCTCGTCGACGTCCATCGTCGACCGCCCACTTCCGCTACCACCTCCGCCCGGCTTCCCACGCTGCCCTTGCTGCTGAGTCCGCTTCGTCGGTGCAGCGTAGTTTGCCTGCGGAAGGAGCTCCGTGGGCTGCTCGGCCTCCTGCATCGCCTCATCTTGAAGGATGTAGCTGGTGATGGAGTCCTCGTCGAGGGACTCACGTTTGCCAGGCACCATCAACATCCTCTTCATGAGGTTGTAGCTCCGTGGTAGGCCCTTGACGGCGTGGGCGATGTAGGACGCCGTCGAGTACTCAGCGCCCGCCATCTGCATCTCAGCCAGGATCCGTCAAGCACGGTTGCAATAGTCTGTCTCTGACTCCTGCTCACCCATCCGAATGTGTGTCATCTTCTCCTCCAGCTGTCCGATGTACAGGTCGTCCTTCACCTGGTACGTCAGCAGGATGAAGCGCCATGCCTGGTGACCAGCATCGAGTCGCTCTCGACAGCTCCTGAGCGCTAGCTGCACCACCGGCGAGCAGCACCTTGAGATGACCATGAAGGTGAGTAGGTGAGCAGCACGAAACTCTCTGCGCAGCTCGACATCCTCCTCGGGCGGAATGGGCACGGTGCCGTCGGCAAAGCCCTTCAGCCCGGCAACCTCCAGCTGAGGCTCTATCGACTCCCTCCAGGTGATGAGGTCCCGTCGACCTTGCAGCGGTGCGACGGTGATTCGGTCCGGCGAGAACTTGAAGTAGCCATACGCTGGCGCAATCCCGCCCGCCGTCACATGCGTCGTCGCCGAGAGCCCTCCACCGCTTCGTAGAGGGGATCGACGTTGAACATCAACGTCGCCACGCGAGCTGCCTGCGGCTGCCGTCGACCGCTGCACCCGCGCCTGTATCCCGTCGACGCCACCGTCGACCTTGATCACCCCCTTCTGCTTCGTGCCTTCGCTGCCGCTGACTCGTGCACCACCGTCGACCTCGTCGTCGACGCCACCTTCGTTCCGCACTGGTCGAGGAGATGCAGGACGGGAAGGGTGTTCCGTCGCCCACTGCGACCGGATGCCCAACTCGACGATCGCCCAAGGGATCGTCCCGTACTCGCCATCCGCGTGGCGTCTCCTCGCATCAGCCAAGCGTGCCTCTAAGGTATCCGCTACGCCCGCATCAACTACGGGGTCGACCATGGCGACTAACGCTGCTGCTGGCCTATGAACGACTTAGTAGGTGCAAAAGTCGGCTCCTATCTGAAGGTCGCGTGTTCGTTCCACGCTCACCGCACCATGCAGAGAGTCACTCTACAACGGAAGTGAGCTAGACTACGGGGGCTAGCACGAACTACTAGGAGTGATCGTAGCTTTGCTTAGTTCCTTAGTGCTTGCGCATTCACGGGAGAAATCGGCAAGAGTTTCCACTAGCAAAGTTGGAATTACAGAATGATTGAACAAGCAATGACAACAATGACTACATCAGGCACCTAGCAACCCTGCAGCTAGCCTGGTCGACCGCCAGCACAGCTTGGTCGACCGCCTGCCAGCGTTGCGTAGAGGAGCCGCGCCAGCACTGCAAAAGGGCGACCTGCCAACGCAGCAGGTCGACGGCGTGCCAACACTGCAGCAGTGCGGCTGTCCAGCGTTGCACCCATAGATGATAGCAGTGCGCACGCTCGCAGGTGTGTGCAGACGATTGGTCCGGCTTGCATTGCTGTGCATCCGTCGGCTGTTGTCTGCGCCTGACGAGCCACATCGACTTCGGGATACCAGCCCAAAGTCGCCTTTGCCATCGCGGCCTCGTTGACGTTCGCGTGCCTCCGCAGAACTCGTCGAGCAGGTTACCCGGTCGACCTGGACACCACCAGGTGCTCTGGTCGACCACCAGTGCCTCCGGTCGACCACCAGGTGCCTCTGGTCGACCACAGCTCTCTCTGGTCGACCACCAGGCGCCCCTGGCCGACCACAGCTCCTGTTGAGCTACCCCCTGGTCGACGGACCCCTTCCGGCGACCAGAACTGTCAGCGGTTGTCGCCGAGCTCCCCTCGTCGACCGCTGCTCACTTGTCAGGTCGACGGCTGCTCCGTCGACCTCCCCGGTCGAACTGTAGGTCGACCGGCAGCTTCATCGACCTCCCAGTCGAACTGTAGTTCGACCGACAGCTCCGTCAACCTCCCGGTTGAACTGCCCCTCTTGTTCGACGGCCCACCCGTCGCCCAGACTAGTCCGTTGCAGCTGTCGAGCTCCCTGGTCGACAGCAACACCACAGCGGTCCCTTGCAGATCGACGAAGCCTGTCGAGCAGCTCTCCCACTGTGAACGGTCGGCTGCTACTCCCGTACACAGTCACCTACAAAAAAGGGGCATCGAACATCGCCGACGAACTTACCCGCCCCACTGCCCAGATACACGCCATACTACTCGCCCAAACCATCCCACTACTGACAGGACTATTTAACCACGGTTATCAAATAGAACGCGTTCTTCACAGGTGGAAAATCGCAGCAGTTTGCAGCACCAAAGGGAGTTTATTACGTAAAAGCCGGCACCGATCGCATCTGGGTACCGGGCTACACCTTACTAAGGGAACTGTTACTGCAGGAGGCACACGATGGCGTTGCCTCAGGTCACTTCGGGGTATAAAAGACATGGCAGCAGCTGCAGCGGTATTATTACTGGCCCGAAATGTTGACCAACGTGCAGCGATACGTGGCATCGTGTCCCACCTGCCAACTCATGAAATCATCACGGAAGCGGCCGGTTGCAACGGATACCACCCCCAGAGCGTGCTTGGCAGCAGGTGACGATGGAATTCGTCACGGGGTTCTCCCCTGCCGCGCTCACGCTTGGGCCCCCAGCCCACACGGCAGTACTCCACGGAGAAAACTCGTCCTCGGCGTGCACCCCACACACAGCACGCCGTCACCGCACCAGCCGTGCAGAAGGGCACGGCACCTATTGCTGCACCTCATCGTCGCCGTCGCCGACGTTGGTCATACGAACTTGGCCGATGGCGACAGAGCACCGGTTGAAGGCCGGAAAGTGCAGCGCCTTCGTCAGGAAGTCCGCCGGCTGCTCGGTGGTCGGGATGTACTTCAGTAGAAACTTCCCGCGCCTCACCATGTGCTGCAGCCAGGCATAGCGTCGCTCCATGTGCTTGAGGTTGCCCGTCAACCCCATGCCCTCAGCGACCGTGATCGCCGACTTGTTGTCGACGCGGAGGATGGTCGGCTTCTCGGCGTCGAGCAGCTTGAATTCCGCAAGGAGGAAGCGGAGTCGGCGTCCCTCCTTGCCAGCATACGTGGCCGCTACGTACTCCGACTCGGTCGACGACAATGTCGCGCACTTGATGCGCGAGCTCGACCAGGAGACGGCGGCCCCTCCGTAGACGAACACGTAGCCGCCCGTGCTCGTCCGGTTCTGCTTGTCGCCCGCATCATCGGCGTCCACGTAGCCGATCAGCTCCAACGACTCTGGTCCACCGCCGAACTCCAGGGCGGTGTCGCGGGTGTCGGCGAGGTAGGCGAGGCAGCGGTCGACCTCGCGCCAATGCTGGTCGCTCCGCACCGTGAGCCCGCTCCCCAGTTTACTGCAGGCGAACATGATGTCCGTCCTCGTCGTGGTCGCCGCGAACTGCCAACCTACTGCCGGTATTCCTCCTCCTCGCACTGCTGCGCCTCCTCGTCGTCGAATGTCAGCTCGGCGTAGGCGTCGACCGAGACCGGCGTCTTCGGGATGCGCCCGGTCCGCTCCTCGTCGATAAAGCGCCTGCGCAGCTTGTCGGCGTAGCCCTGCTGGTGCAGCCACAGCTTCCTCGCTGGCCTGTCGCGCACGATCTCCAGCCCGAGATACTTGACGACCGGCGAAATCTCCCGCAGCTCAAAGGCGGCCTCCAGCAGCTCCTTCAGCTCCTTCAGCATCAAGGTGCTGCTGCTGGCGGCGAGCAGGTCGTCGACATAGACCAGCACCCAGCAGGTCACTCCGTCGTCGCCGGACTTGAAGTAGAGCGCCTCGTCGACCTGGCTCTTCTTCCAGCCAGCTCCCAGCAGCACTCCGTCGAGAGCTCTGTACCACAGCAGCGGCGACTGCTTCAGCCCGTAGAGGCTCTTCAGCAGCTTACACACCCGGCCGGTCCCATCGTCGAAGTAGTCCGGCTGGTACATGTAGAGCACCCTGTCGAGCTTGCTCTGCAGGAAAGCGTTCTTCATGTTGAGCTGCATCAGGTTGAGGTCGAGGACGGCGACGATGCTGAGGAAGATCCTCAGCGTGACGTAGCTGCTCACCGGTGAGTACGTCTCGTCGTAGTCGGCGCCGTACATCTGCGTGAAGCCCTTCATGACCAGCCTCGCCTTCTCGCGCTCGACAGTGTCGTCGATGCGGTACTTGGTCGTCAACACCCACCGGTTCTTCATGATGTTCACTCCACGTGGGCGTTCGACCAGCTCCCAAGTGCCCATGCCGATGAGGCTGCGGATCTCTTCTTCCATGGCGGCCTTCACCGCCTCGCCCTTCCAGCTTGCCAACGCCTCCTTCACCGTCATCGTGGCGATGTCCCAGCGGTGTTCGGGGTCGGCATGCACGTCGGGGTCGAGCTCCGGCAGTTCTTCATCCTCCTCGGCGTCGTCGTACAGCATGTCATCGTCGACCTCGTCGTACACCGTGGTGAAGGCAGCTGGTGGTAGGCAGGCGTGGTAGCCCAGCTTCTCCGGCCGTCTTCGAGCTCGACCAGACCGTCGCAGCTCCGGCGCAGGCTTCTCGACCGGAACCTCCACCACGTCGCTGTCGGTGGACTCCTCACCCGCCGACTGCTCCCCTTCCTCATCGACGTTCGCATCGTCGACCAGCTGCTTCGGCCCTTCGACCGGCTGCTCGCCTGGTGCCGACTTTGACACCTTCCTTGTCGATCGCCCTAGCATGTGCTCCCTTGTCGACTGCACCCCTGCTGTGGCCTCGTGTTCGACCGGCTCCCCTGTCTGCTGCTCCCCTGTCGTCGACGGCTTCCGGTCCTGGTCGACGAGCTTGGCGCCTTGTCGACCGCCGGCGATGCCACTGGCCGGCGCCACAGGCGACGCCTCAAGGCTCCCCTCATCGCCGGCGTCCGACACAGGCGTCGACGCAGGCCGATCTGCGACGGGGGAGGGAGGAGCAAGAACAGGGGGAGGCGGAGGAACCTCCACAACATCCTCATCAGCAGGCACGTTGACTTCGGCGAGCAGTGGGACCGTCGCCGTCGAGGTGTCCGTCGGCGGGTGTGCCTGCGTCCGCCCCGACGCCGGCCCATACTTCGCCTTCCACACCTCCAGCGACAGCGTCTCGTAGAAGATCACCTCGACCGACGTGACCACCTTGTTGTCGGTCAGGTCGAGCACCTCCCAGCCCTTGCTCTCCGGCGACACACCCAGGTGAAGCCCCCAGCGAGCCTTCGGCGCCAGCTTCCCACCGCGCTGCTGCTCGGGAACCATGAACTGCACCATGCAGCCCCACACCCGCGCCAGCGTGAGGTTGGGCTTCTTCCCGGTCAGCAGCTGGTACGGAGTCGTCCCCGGCGGTGTCGTCGACCGCTCCAAGCAGTTGCGCACCCAGACAGCCTGTCGAAGAGCGAGGTGCCACCAGTAGTGCTGCACGCCCATGTGCAGCAACATCGTCCGCACGGACTCGACGACCGTGCGCATCTCCCGCTCAGCCATGCCGTTCTGCTGCGGAGTGTAGGGGCACGTCAGGTCGTGGACGATGCCCTTTCCGTCGACGAAGGTGGTGAAATCCTTTCCGAGGAACTCCCCTCCCCGGTCAGAGCGGAGCGACAACACCGACTTCTTCGTCTGCCGTTCCACCAGTACCAGCCAACTCTAAAACTCCCGCAGCACATCGCTCTTCTTAGCGACCGGCATTGCCCACACAAACCGAGTGTGGCGATCCTTCAGCAGCAGGAAGTACAAGCTGCCATCCTTGGCAGCCACCCAAAATGGCCCGCACAAGTCAATGTGCACGACACCCAGTGCCTCCTCAGCGTCCGAGCCCTTGTCGGGGAAGGTGTGTCGCGCCAGCTTTCCTCCGACGCACGAGACAGACGGCGGGTCTGTTCCAGTCGATGGCTTGATGTTGAGCCCAGTAGCAACTTCATGCTTCGCCGAGCTCTTGATCGTGTCGATGCTGACGTGCGCAAGCCTCGCATGCAAACGGTCAGGGGTCAACTCCGTCACCGAGACGATCGTCCGCAGAGCCACCACCTCGGTCGACGGCGACCGCGTCGAGCAGGGGCGAAGGTCGGTGCAGAGGACTCGTCCGGTGTAGCGTGCTCGACCGAGCACCTCCCCGGTCGCAGCGACGAGCAGCATCTTGTTGCCATCGCCCTGCAGCTGCACTCCGCTCTCCTTCAGTTGGCCAGCTGACAGCAGGTTCGCCTGTACGCCCGGAACGTAGAGCACATCAGGGATGAGGACCTGCTTCCCGGCCTCCCCTTGCAGAGCGACGGTTCCGCGACCCTCGACAGGCTGCAGCACCCCGTTGAATCCACGCACGTGCTTCACTTCGTCGCTCGGTCCCATCAGGTGGTGGGAGCATCCGCTGTCGAGCAGCACCGCCATCGGGTTGGCTTGCACAGCTGCCGCCACCGCCTGGAAGTCCTCACCAGCCTCCGGTGCCAGCGAGATTGTCGGCTCCACCACGCCGACCATCGAGCACGACGCCTCCCCGTCGCCTCGGCCCTTGCCGCTGGAGCTGTCGACGTCCTTCGTCGACGACGTCTTCTTCGACGCCTGCTTCTCCTTGCGCGACTTCTCATCTCGACGTGGGCAACGACTGGCCGATCGACCGCGGCCTCCCTTGCTGTCGTCCTCGTCGCTGTCATCGCGGTCGGGGCACTCGAAAGAGAGATGGTCGGGGTCGCCGCAGATCCAGCACTCCCGCCGTCGACCACCACCTCCACGGCCCTTATCGTGAGTCGACTTCTTCTCGTCGACGTCCATCGTCGACCGCCCACTTCCGCTACCACCTCCGCCCGGCTTCCCACGCTGCCCTTGCTGCTGAGTCCGCTTCGTCGGTGCAGCGTAGTTTGCCTGCGGAAGGAGCTCCGTGGGCTGCTCGGCCTCCTGCATCGCCTCATCTTGAAGGATGTAGCTGGTGATGGAGTCCTCGTCGAGGGACTCACGTTTGCCAGGCACCATCAACATCCTCTTCATGAGGTTGTAGCTCCGTGGTAGGCCCTTGACGCCGTGGGCGATGTAGGACGCCGTCGAGTACTCAGCGCCCGCCATCTGCATCTCAGCCAGGATCCGTCAAGCACGGTTGCAATAGTCTGTCTCTGACTCCTGCTCACCCATCCGAATGTGTGTCATCTTCTCCTCCAGCTGTCCGATGTACAGGTCGTCCTTCACCTGGTACGTCAGCAGGATGAAGCGCCATGCCTGGTGACCAGCATCGAGTCGCTCTCGACAGCTCCTGAGCGCTAGCTGCACCACCGGCGAGCAGCACCTCGAGATGACCATGAAGGTGAGTAGGTGAGCAGCACGAAACTCTCTGCGCAGCTCGACATCCTCCTCGGGCGGAATGGGCACGGTGCCGTCGGCAAAGCCCTTCAGCCCGGCAACCTCCAGCTGAGGCTCTATCGACTCCCTCCAGGTGATGAGGTCCCGTCGACCTTGCAGCGGTGCGACGGTGATTCGGTCCGGCGAGAACTTGAAGTAGCCATACGCTGGCGCAATCCCGCCCGCCGTCACATGCGTCGTCGCCGAGAGCCCTCCACCGCTTCGTAGAGGGGATCGACGTTGAACATCAACGTCGCCACGCGAGCTGCCTGCGGCTGCCGTCGACCGCTGCACCCGCGCCTGTATCCCGTCGACGCCACCGTCGACCTTGATCACCCCCTTCTGCTTCGTGCCTTCGCTGCCGCTGACTCGTGCACCACCGTCGACCTCGTCGTCGACGCCACCTTCGTTCCGCACTGGTCGAGGAGATGCAGGACGGGAAGGGTGTTCCGTCGCCCACTGCGACCGGATGCCCAACTCGACGATCGCCCAAGGGATCGTCCCGTACTCGCCATCCGCGTGGCGTCTCCTCGCATCAGCCAAGCGTGCCTCTAAGGTATCCGCTACGCCCGCATCAACTACGGGGTCGACCATGGCGACTAACGCTGCTGCTGGCCTATGAACGACTTAGTAGGTGCAAAAGTCGGCTCCTATCTGAAGGTCGCGTGTTCGTTCCACGCTCACCGCACCATGCAGAGAGTCACTCTACAACGGAAGTGAGCTAGACTACGGGGGCTAGCACGAACTACTAGGAGTGATCGTAGCTTTGCTTAGTGTCAGAAATAACTGAGCAGGAATGAATGAACTAGAACAGAGTTTGGTACAAGTAGGAAACCCTAACTTTGTGTACCCCCTAAGGTGTAACCCACTACAGCCTAGACAATATAAACATGCAATGTTTGACACACCCCCATAGGCGCAGTGGGAGACAACCACAGGGTCACAAGACCAGTCAAAGCAAAGCAAAGCAAGCTCAGGGTGGATCTCAAGGATTCCACACAAATTCCGAGCACAAGCAAGCGGTCACAAGACCAGTTCACATGCAGGTTTATAACAAAACAAGGGATACAGTGATCACAACCTAGCAAAAGTAAACAAGTAGGCATATATATATAGTGATCACAGTACAAGCAAGGTCAAGAGGTAAGCAAGTGAGGCCCAGTAGGTACAAGGCCTAGCAGAGTGCAAAAGCGCTGATGGTCACAAGGCTGAAGCGCCTTGGTGAACACATCAGCAGTGTTGGCCTCCGTGGCCACGTAACGCAGACAAAGCTGACCACGCTGCTGCAGCTCTCGAGCAAGGAAGTACCGCAGAGCGATGTGCTTCGTTCTGTGCTCCAGTCTGTGCTCCTCACACAAGGCAATGGCAGCCTTGTTGTCGACGTACAGCACTGGAGGAGAACGAGGCCGCTCTCCGAGGTCGGTCAGCAGGTAGGTCAGCCAGCGTAGCTCCTGAGCAGCCATGGCTGTGGCGTAGATCTCAGCCTCACAACTGGAGCTGAGAACAGAAGAAGAGCGAGTAGAACGCCAAGAAACTGAGCCAGAGCCAAGGCTGAAGGTGTAACCCTGGGACGACCGCTGAGTAGCCTGGTCGTCTGCCCAAGAAGCGTCTGAGTGCCCTGTGAGAACAACCCGGTCTCGCCCTCCAAGCACAAGCCCCATGCCCGACGTACTGCACAAGTAGCGCAACACCCTCTTAGCAGCATCCATGTGCTCCTTCCGGTGACGGCCAGGAGCGACATAGCGTGCTAGGATGCTAAGAGGGTATGCAAGGTCAGGTCGAGTGCAGGTCATCAGGTACATGAGGCAGCCCACAAGCTCTGGATACGGGCCACTCGGCTCTACGGACTCATCCGAAGGCAGAGCTGAGAGCGAGTGACCGGTAGGCAGAGGAGTGGACTGAGGCGAGGAGTACGTGAAGCGGAAGCGCTGGAGAACCTGCTGCACCATGTGTGACTGAGTCAGGGTGATGGTGCGCCGTGCTCTGTCCCGGGTGATCCGCAAGCCAAGATAGCTCGTCAGCTCACCCAGGTCTGTGCACGTGTGTCTCCTCTGCAGCTCCGACTTCACGTGAGCGAGTGCCGCGGTGTCAGCAGTGGCAAAGACCAAGTCGTCGACGTACACGAGGATGTAGAACGGCGGCAGCGAGGTGTCGGTGCGTAGAAATAGCGACGGGTCAGCAGTAGAGGGAGCGAACCCAAGAGCCGCAAGTGTCGTCCTCAGTGTGTCGTGCCACTCACGTGGCGCCTGGCGGAGACCGTAGACCGGCCGCTGAAGCCTCCACTGGGTGCCAGGAGGAACTGACCCAGTGAAGCCAGGGGGGCGGCGCAGCCAGATCTCCTCGTGCAGGCTGCCCTGCAAGAAAGCAGTGCTGAAGTCAAGAGAGTGAAGCTCGTAGTCGCGGTGAGCGGCTATGTGCAGCAGCACCCGAAGAGTAGTCATCTTCGGGGTGGGGGAGAAGGTCTGAAAGAAGTCTACTCCCTCTCGCTGACTGAAGCCTCGAGCCACGTAGCGCGCCTTGAAGACAGGTGGAGAACCCGGCGGCCGCTTCACCCTGAAAATCCACATGCCACTGACGATGTTCGCCCCAGGAGGGGGAACCTCGTCTACGTAGGTGCCTGTGGACTTCCAGGAGGCCATCTCTGCGTCCATGGCTGTCTGCCACTGAGAGGAGTAGGGACCCGCCATCGCCTCAGTGTAAGAACGTGGGGTCGGGATGTCTGGTGCATCCGGGTCTCCCTCAGGGGCAACTAGCAAGGACACGAGACGGGGCAAAGCAGTAGCAAGGCAGTGGAACTCCTCCTGTCTGTCCTCAAGGACGTCCGTGCCGAGGGCACACTCACCCCCGACGGACGGAGGACAGGCAGACGCAGACTCAGACCTAGCGACAAGGCTGGCAGCGTAGTCTAGGCGACAGCGAGCAGCAAAGTCAACCAACTCAGCGACCAGAGCAGACGCAGCAGAGGACTCAAAGGTCGGGTCAGTGACAACTGTAGCGAGGAGACGCGTAACAGTGGGACTGGCAGCACGACGGGAGTCAGACTCCGGGTCAGGAAGAGTAGGAAGAGAGGACGCAGGAGGAGACGGCAGCGGGACACGCTGCGGAGCAGTGGAGGGACGCAGAGTCATGTAGTGAGTGCCAGGGACAGGAGGAGGACGCTCACGTGGGACACGACGACCAGTGCGAGCAGTACGAACAGGCGACGCAGGACGAGACTCAGGCTCACGACGCTCTGTAAGACCTCCTGTGGGACCAGCGTAAGGAGAGGGAGCAGGGAGAGGCGAGGCGGGCGGTAACTGTGACTGCGGCTGGACAGGCAGAGGACACTCGACGGAGGGAGGAGGACTAGGAGGAGGAGCCTGACCAAGAACCTGCTGAAGGAGCGGTACGAAGTACGGTCGCGGCCGCGCAGCGTCTCCAGAAGCAGCAGGGACACCAGTGGCAGCCCCAACGCCCGAGTCCTCAGCACCAGCAGCAGCTCCAACGCCCGGGTCCTCAGCACCAGTAGGAGCTCCAACGCCCGAGTCCTCAGCACCAGCAGCAGCACCACCGGTCGGGTCCTCAGCACCAGCAGCAGCTCCAACGCCCGGGTCCTCAGCACCAGCAGCAGGGCCACTGGTCAGGTCCTCAGCACCAGCAGCAGCGCCACAGGTGGGGTCCTCAGCACCAGCAGCAGCTCCAACGCCCGGGTCCTCAGCACCAGCAGCAGGGCCACTGGTCAGGTCCTCAGCACCAGCAGCAGCGCCACCGGTCGGGTCCTCAGCACCAGCAGCAGCTCCAACGCCCGGGTCCTCAGCACCAGCAGCAGCTCCAGCCCCCGGGTCCTCAGCACCAGCAGCAGCTCCAGCGTCCGGGTCCTCAGCACCAGCAACAGCACCACCGCTCGGGTCCGCAGCACCAGGAGCACCACTACGAAGACTGCAGCGCCGCGTGTACCACTCGCGGATCACCTGAATGGGGGGGAGCTCCTGGGTAGGAGGGGAAGTACCGGGACGAGCTCCAGAAGCACCTCTCCGGAGGCGGCAGTACTCGAGGTACCTCTCCTGCAGCTGCTGGGAGGAGAGGGCTCCTCCAGGTGGAGCACGCTCAGGCTCAGCACCCCCAGACTCAGCACCCCCAGACTCAGCACGTCCAGACTCAGCACCCCCAGGCTCAGTACCTCCAGGCTCCACACCTCCAGGCTCCGCACCTCCAGGCTCAGCACCCCCAGGCTCCGCACCTCCAGGCTCAGCACCCCCAGGCTCCGCACCCTCAGACGCAGCACTCCCAGGCTCAGCACCCCCAGACGCAGGACGCGAGTCAACAGCTACCTCGACAGGCTCACCCGGGTCTACCTGGGACACACCTGAGGGAGCGGCACCCTGAGGGGGGAGGGGGTCTGGTACCTCAGCACCTGGAGCGAGGAAGAGAGGCGGGGGGGGGAGCGGGGCAGTGCGGTAGGGGAAGAGGCGGTAGAAGGGGACGGACTCGTCAAAAGTGACGTCCTGAGAGGCCAGAACCCGGCGCGAGGTGACGTGGTAAAACTGCCATCCAGGCGCGTCGGGAACAAAGCCAAGAAAGACACAGGGAACAGCGCGACGCGAGAGCTTGTCCGCGGACGTGTCGCGGACAAAAGCTCGAGATCCCCAGACCCGGAAACGCGACGCATCGCCAACCTCTCCCGTCCACCGTAGAGTCGGGGAAGTCTCCGGCAAGGAGACACGGGGCCAGAGGTTGAGCTGATGCGCTGCGTACCGGACCGCAAACGGCCACAGAAAGTGGGGAGCAGCCGCATGGGTCAGGGAGGTACGAGCGACCTCCATGACTAAGCCAATGCGGCGCTCAGCAACCCCATTCTGCTGTGGAGAGGCCGGAAGCGTGTACGACTGCTCAATGCCGTGCTCAGCACAGTAGGCTGCCAAGAGGTCGGAGGCGAACTCACCACCCCTGTCAGAGTGCAAGCGCAGGACAGGAAAGTCCGAGTGAAAGCGCTCGCCTAGCTGGAGACGGGCTCGGCTGATCCAGGGGATCAAAACACCAGGGACGTCACCCTTGGCGCGCAAGGGGAAGACCGTGGTGTAGCGCGAGTAGTCGTCAACAACAATCAGGAAGTACCTCTCCTGACCCTGACCACGGACGCGGGCTGGGCCCCACACGTCCATGTGGAGCGTCTGCAGGGGAGCGGTCGTCGGGGGAAAGGAGGAGGAGTGAGGAGCGGCGCGCTGCCGCCCCTCGACACAGGGAATGCAGTCAGGAGCAGGGGAGTCAGGAAGGGGAGGGAGCACCCTGGGAAGACCAGCAACAAGGTCCCGTTTGTGCATGGCCCGCAGGCGCTGCACAGACGGGTGACCAAGGCGGTGGTGCCAGAGGACGGTGTCGTTCGCCAGAGAGCGACACGAGCAGGGGGCGGACAGCTGACCTGACGCTGACGCAGACGCAGCTACCTGAGGGGACTCAGTGGTCAGTGTGTACAGGTCAGACCCCGGCTCTCGAGTGAAAGTAGCCAGGTGGCGGCCCGTCCGAGCACACGTGCAGTGAGTCACACGCTCGTAGGCAGGGGTGAACTGGTGAACACCCCCGTCCTGGAGCGCACTACCTGCCACCAAGTTCGTGGAGAACGAGGGGAGGTAGAGACCTGAGAGCGTGCCGGACGGAACCGCTGGACACGGAAGGGTGGTGGAGGAGGTCGCAAGGACCGGACCCCCAGAGGGGTCAGCAAGAGAGACAGCAACTGGCCGAGCTAGAGGCTCAAGGACAGTGCGGTCACGAAAGAAAGAGCGAGAAGCACCTGAGTCCAGTGTGAAGGTGTGCAGTGCTGCAGTCGACTCAGTACCAGGGGGCACAGACGCACAAGCACCTAGAGCAGCAGCTGCAGTAGTACCTGTGGAAGCAGACACACTAGCACCTAGAGCAGCAGCGGGGCTGGCCTGAATGCCCGGGTCGGGCGGAACACGCAAGTACTGAGCACCCTCTCCACTAATAGACATCGCATACATGGCAGTGAGAATAGCATCAAAGTCAAGTGCCCAAATATCAACACCCTTCCTGAGCAGATCAGCCCAGCGCGGCAGCTCACCCCCACCAGGAAACTGGGTGCGCCACGCATCGTTGAGGCGGGCGAAGCAGCGCTCCGTCTGGTGCGGCCCCCCACACGTCTGGCCAGTGCGGTCACCTGTACGAATAACGTACTGGCAGGTGACGCTGCGCCGCGCATACCACTCACGGGCGGCCTGAAGGGTCGGGGCAGGCTGCTGACTCTGACCGCCCCCCGGGCCTCCACGACCACCACCCCCTCCGCCTCCGCCCCGGCCACCTCCACCCCTGCCGCTGCCACGACCACCTCCGCCTCCGCTGCCACCTCCGCCCCTGTCACCACTCCCAACACCGCTGTCACCTCCACCACTGCCGCCACTAGCCTCTCCAGTCGCACCTCCACCGCCACCACCTCCACCCCCGCCTCCTCCGCCACCACCCCCACTCCTGCCACTCCTGCCCCTGCGTCGTCCGCCTGAAGCAGACGCAGCCCCGACCTTCTCAGCACCAAGGAGGTCGACAGCAGCAGCAGAGGCGACAGAGGGGAGGAGGGGGGAAGGGGAGCACCCCTCGAAGAAGGGGCCGCGGGGGTCGCCACGAGAGGTGCCTACAGCGACGATACTAGCCTCGGCTGCAAGCAGTTCCTTCTCGAGGAGGGCTACGGTGAGCTCAGTGGGGGAGCGAGAGAGGAACTGGTCCCTGACAGGGCGCAGAGAGTCAGGGAGGCGGGTGACAACGTGGTAGAGAGTGATCCAGAGCGGGGGGGGGTTGCTAGCGAGGAACTCATCAGGCATGGCAGCGCGAAAGCGAGCCTCACTAGTCTTAAGGTGGGTGATGAGGTCTGCGACAGTGTGAAAGGAGGCTAGGTCGGGGAACAGGTAGGGGAGAGTGAGGCGGCCTAGCGTGGCAGAAGCGGGTGAGGAGTAGCGGGCCACTACAGCTGTGTAGAGGTCCTTAGCAGTCTTGCACTGGCCGAAGTGCTCGCGCTCATCTAGCGGCAGGGAGTTGCGAATAGCAAAGCGAGCGTGCGCGTCACGGGTCTGCCACTGTGAGCGCTCAGCTGGGGGGGCAGTAGCGAGTGGGGCGGTCGCATGGCCGAGAGCGTGGTCGTACAGTGTAATATCTTCCTTGGCAGTGAGCTGTAGGAAAAGGTGCAGGTCATCTAGCCAGGTTTCGAATTTGACCGGACGGCCCTCGGCGTCGAAAGCTAGAACAGGAGGACTAGCCATAGCGACAGCGGCAGTAGTAGAAGCAGTAAAGTCACTGAAAAGGCGTGCGCAGGGTCAGCGGGGCCGGTGGGGCCTACGGACTGTAGTGGCGCACAAGCAGCAGTAGCAGGAAGTGTAGTAGTAGGATCTGCAGTGGTGCACAGGCGCAGCAGGCGGCAGCGAGAGCCGGCGCAGCAGGGGCGGGCTCAGCAGCGGTGATACGCGGGCGGCGGCGGGCGCAGCAGCGGCGGTGCGCGGGCGGCGGCGGGCTCAGCAGCGGCGGTGCGCGGGCGGCTGCGGGCTCAGCAGCGGCGGGCCGGGAGCAGTGCGGGCAGCGTGCGGGCCGGCGGCGGTCAGCGCACGAGCCGCGCAGGCTCAGCGCGGGCTGCGCGGGCTGCTCGCGGGCTGCGTAAGCGGGTCGCGGGCGGCTCGCGGGGGTTCGCGGGCAGGTCGCGGGCTGCTCGCGGGCGATTCGCGGGCTGTGCGCGGGCTGCGCGGGCTGGTCGCGGGCTGCGCAGGCGGGTCGCGGGCTGTGCGTGGGCGGTTCGCGGGCTGTGAGCGCGGCGCGCTGTGCGGTTCGCGGGCGGCGTGACGGGGCCGATCGGGGCGCTAAGGGGCGACGCGACGGGGGCCGTGAGAGGCCGCTAGGGAAAAAAAAAATTTCGACGGGGCCGCAGGGCCGCTAGATCGTGCTAGATCGACGGGGCCAGCGGGGCCGGAAACAAGCGAAGGTAAGCAGGTAGGTAAGTCGGTGGGCCCTAAGAACAGTCCTAGCGAAGGACCTGCTCTGAAACCATGTCAGAAATAACTGAGCAGGAATGAATGAACTAGAACAGAGTTTGGTACAAGTAGGAAACCCTAACTTTGTGTACCCCCTAAGGTGTAACCCACTACAGCCTAGACAATATAAACATGCAATGTTTGACACTTAGTTCCTTAGTGCTTGCGCATTCACGGGAGAAATCGGCAAGAGTTTCCACTAGCAAAGTTGGAATTACAGAATGATTGAACAAGCAATGACAACAATGACTACATCAGGCACCTAGCAACCCTGCAGCTAGCCTGGTCGACCGCCAGCACAGCTTGGTCGACCGCCTGCCAGCGTTGCGTAGAGGAGCCGCGCCAGCACTGCAAAAGGGCGACCTGCCAACGCAGCAGGTCGACGGCGTGCCAACGCTGCAGCAGTGCGGCTGTCCAGCGTTGCACCCATAGATGATAGCAGTGCGCACGCTCGCAGGTGTGTGCAGACGATTGGTCCGGCTTGCATTGCTGTGCATCCGTCGGCTGTTGTCTGCGCCTGACGAGCCACATCGACTTCGGGATACCAGCCCAAAGTCGCCTTTGCCATCGCGGCCTCGTTGACGTTCGCGTGCCTCCGCAGAACTCGTCGAGCAGGTTACCCGGTCGACCTGGACACCACCAGGTGCTCTGGTCGACCACCAGTGCCTCCGGTCGACCACCAGGTGCCTCTGGTCGACCACAGCTCTCTCTGGTCGACCACCAGGCGCCCCTGGCCGACCACAGCTCCTGTTGAGCTACCCCCTGGTCGACGGACCCCTTCCGGCGACCAGAACTGTCAGCGGTTGTCGCCGAGCTCCCCTCGTCGACCGCTGCTCACTTGTCAGGTCGACGGCTGCTCCGTCGACCTCCCCGGTCGAACTGTAGGTCGACCGGCAGCTTCATCGACCTCCCAGTCGAACTGTAGTTCGACCGACAGCTCCGTCAACCTCCCGGTTGAACTGCCCCTCTTGTTCGACGGCCCACCCGTCGCCCAGACTAGTCCGTTGCAGCTGTCGAGCTCCCTGGTCGACAGCAACACCACAGCGGTCCCTTGCAGATCGACGAAGCCTGTCGAGCAGCTCTCCCACTGTGAACGGTCGGCTGCTACTCCCGTACACAGTCACCTACAAAAAAGGGGCATCGAACATCGCCGACGAACTTACCCGCCCCACTGCCCAGATACACGCCATACTACTCGCCCAAACCATCCCACTACTGACAGGACTATTTAACCACGGTTATCAAATAGAACGCGTTCTTCACAGGTGGAAAATCGCAGCAGTTTGCAGCACCAAAGGGAGTTTATTACGTAAAAGCCGGCACCGATCGCATCTGGGTACCGGGCTACACCTTACTAAGGGAACTGTTACTGCAGGAGGCACACGATGGCGTTGCCTCAGGTCACTTCGGGGTATAAAAGACATGGCAGCAGCTGCAGCGGTATTATTACTGGCCCGAAATGTTGACCAACGTGCAGCGATACGTGGCATCGTGTCCCACCTGCCAACTCATGAAATCATCACGGAAGCGGCCGGTTGCAACGGATACCACCCCCAGAGCGTGCTTGGCAGCAGGTGACGATGGAATTCGTCACGGGGTTCTCCCCTGCCGCGCTCACGCTTGGGCCCCCAGCCCACACGGCAGTACTCCACGGAGAAAACTCGTCCTCGGCGTGCACCCCACACACAGCACGCCGTCACCGCACCAGCCGTGCAGAAGGGCACGGCACCTATTGCTGCACCTCATCGTCGCCGTCGCCGACGTTGGTCATACGAACTTGGCCGATGGCGACAGAGCACCGGTTGAAGGCCGGAAAGTGCAGCGCCTTCGTCAGGAAGTCCGCCGGCTGCTCGGTGGTCGGGATGTACTTCAGTAGAAACTTCCCGCGCCTCACCATGTGCTGCAGCCAGGCATAGCGTCGCTCCATGTGCTCGATCCTAAGCCTCTGAGTTCGTGATCCACGTGGAGCTCGTAGGATCGAGTTCCTAATCTGCTGGAAAGACCGCACGCTAACCGAAGACAACTGGGTACCCCTGGACAGAATTGAAAACCACCCCGTCCTCACCGACAATCTGCGCAGCCGCAATTTCCGGGATGTACACGCACTCTCGTAAGAAAGCCTCCTTAGGGGGGGAAGGGGGTAGTGTAAGGAAATTTCCCTTTCCTTACGCCGCATCCCTGCTTAGCGCGTACATTACTATTCTCGCCACACTCAGCACCGTTACCACTCTCGATACTCGCCTCGACCATTTCCCGCCACCTTGCCCGTCGCAACCCAACCTCACGGCTCGGCTGGTAACCCGCGCTCCGGGCCTCCGCTTCGACATTTCCTGACCTCAGTCCCAACCTCAGTTACAGGCCCGTCGCGCTTCACCCACGGTTCGTTACCGTTACCACTGTAGCCTTTGCTATTTACTTCTCACTCATTCTGTCAGAATGAGAACTACAGCGGAATGTGTTGCATTGACAGAATTGGGGTACATAACCTAACCCTAACTAGTTGTACCCCATATAGCCCAACCCACTACAGGCTATAATATTTGACACACCCCCATAGCCTAAGTGGGGAAGGCCAATCAACAACAAGCAACCTACGGTCACAAGACCAGTCAAAAGCAAGAGAAAGAAAACAAAGCTCAGGGTGGATCACAACGTCACCACCTAATCTGAGCACAAGCAAAAGGGCCACAAGGCCAGTCCAAAAGTGTGCAAACAAATATATATAAGGTACAAGCAAGCAACAGACAAAGAGCACCCTACAGCAGTCAACTAGACCCAGTCTCAACGAGGCCTAACTGCAGACAAAACCGGCGGTGGTCACAAGGCTGGAGGACCTTGGTGAAGATGTCTGCAGTGTTGGCCTCGGAGGCCACAAACTCCAGACGAGCCTGCCCGCGTCTCTGCAACTCTCGAAGGAGGAAGTACCTGACGTCGATGTGCTTCACTCTGCTCTCCAGTCGAGGCTCACGACACAGGAGAATCATCGCCTTGTTGTCAGCAAACAAGGTCGGTGCAGAGCTCGGCCGCTCACCAAGGTCAGTGAGCAAGAAGGTCAACCAGCGTAGCTCCTGTGCAGCGAGGGCTCCAGCGTAGATCTCGGCCTCTGCGGTAGAAGTCGCAACAGAGGAGGACCGAGTAGACCTCCACGAAACAGCTCCAGAGCCCAGGCTGAAACAGTAACCCTGTGTAGACCTCTGTGACTCAACGTCGTCGGCGTAGGAGGAGTCGCAGTGACCGGTGAGTACAACTGGCTGTGTCCCTCCAAGTACAAGCCCCATGTCTGATGTCGCGCCGAGGTACTTCGCCACCCTCTTAGCCGCCGCCCAGTGAACAGGACGGTGTCTCCCTGTCGCAACAAAGCGAGAAAGGATGCTAAGAGGGAAGGCGAGGTCCGGGCAAGTGCACGTCATCAGGTACATGAGGCAGCCCACCAACTCTGCATAGGGACCACTGGGCTCGAACGGCTCGTCAGGAAAAGGCCCAGTGAGTCTGTGGTCTACAGCAAGAGGGGTGGGAGGAGGAGAGGAGTGCTGAAGCCCGAACCGCTGAAGGACCTGCTGCACCATGTGTGACTGAGTCAGAGTGATGGTGCGAGCGGCTCTGTCCCTGGAGATCTGCAGGCCAAGGTAGCGGCGCAGTTCCCCAAGGTCAGTGCACGTGTGTCTCTTCTGCAGTTCGGACTTCACCTCCGCCAGTGCAACTGTGTCGGCTGTGGCAAAAACCAGGTCGTCAACGTAGACAAGAACAAAGAAAGGTGTGCGCCCACGACGAACAAACAGCGACGGGTCGGCGGAAGACGGCTCAAACCCAAGGTCGGACAGAGTAGAGCGGAGAGTGTCGTGCCACTCACGGGGTGCCTGGCGGAGACCGTAGACCGGTCGTCTGAGGCTCCACTGGGTCCCAGGCGGGAAGGTGCCAGTGAAGCCCGGAGGACGACGCAGCCAGATCTCCTCGTGAAGGCTGCCCTGCAAGAAGGCAGTGGAGAAGTCGAGAGAGTGTAGCTCGTAGTCTCTCTGCGCTGCTACGTGCAGTAACACCCGAAGAGTGGTCATCTTCGGGGTGGGCGCAAAGGTCTGAAAGAAGTCAACTCCCTCACGCTGACTGAAACCTCTAGCCACGTAGCGTGCCTTGAAGACTGGAGGAGATCCCGGCGGCCGCTTCACCTTGAAGATCCACATGCCGTCAACAATGTTCGCCCCGGGGGGGGGGAACCTCGTCAACGTAAGTGCCTGTGGACCTGTAGGAGGCCATCTCTGCGTCCATGGCAGCTCTCCACTGAGAGGCCCAAGGCCCTGACACTGCCTCAGCGTAAGTGCGAGGAGTAGGTATGTCAGGAGCGTCGGGGTCTCCCTCAGGAGCGAGCAGCATGGCACAGAGATGAGGTGAAGCGGCTGCCAGGAACTCTAGCTCAAACTGTCTATCCTCTAGGACGGCACAGCCAAGGGCAAACTCACCCCCGGCGGACAGAGGACGGACAGGAGGAGCGGCCACAACACGAGTGGCGTAGTCAAGGCGACGCGTAGCAGTAAAGTCTGTGACAGCGGCAGTGAGGACCGCGACGGAGGAAGGAGAGGCACGAGGGTCTGTAACAAGAGAGGCGAGAACACGAGAGAGAGTGGGGCGGTACGTGCGGTAGTAGTCAGTGACCGGAGTAGACAGGGAGGCAGTGAGGGACGACTCAGGAGGACGAGGAAGAACAGACGGAGGAGAACGAGGAGGACTAGGACGAAACAACACGGTACGAAGGTCACGGACAGGTGACGAGGGACGAGCACGAGGAGGACGAGAGGCCCAAGTGTGGGAGAGAGGAGTGGGAGACGGAGCGGGAGACGGAGGAGACTGAGAACGAGGGAACACAGCCGGAGCTGAGTCCGGAGGAGGAAACGTCGGACCGAACACAGGAGGAGAGGAGGAGGGGAGACCAAGGGCCCGAAGGCCAGTAACAGAGGCCGGAGGCTGCTCCGGCTGCTGCGGCGGCTGCTGCTGCTGCTGCTGCTGCTGCTGCTGCTGCTGCTGCTGCTGCTGCTGCTGCTGTGGCGGCTGCTGCTGCTGCTGCTGCTGCTGCTGCTGCTGCTGCTGCTCCCGCTGCAACTCCAGCCTCTCACGCTCCACCCGCTGCTGAACCTCCAACCTCTCACGCTCCAAACGCTGCTGCTCCTCACGCTCAAGACGAAGACGGGTCTGGTGTCGAGTCAGGTAGGGGTGAGGAGGAGGAGTGGTGTCAGGAGACGAAGAAGAAGAACCGGCTCCACCCTCAACAGCACCCGGCTGAGAACCCCCAGAGCGTGTACCCCTTGCGTCAGCACGACTAGTACCTGTAGGAGGTGGACCCGCACCCCCAGTCGGGGTGCCTCCAGTGGCACCAGCACCAGCCCCAGACTCTCCAGCTCCAGAAACACCACCAGCTCCAGCACCACCAGAACGGGCAGCCGCGGCGGGTGCACGCTCAGCGCCAACGCCAACACCCCCAGAACGGGCGGCTCCTGTAGGTGCACGAACAGCTCCAACGCCAGCACCCCCAGAGCGAGCACCGCCAGAGCCCTCACCCCGAGCACCAACACCCTCAGAGTCCGCAGTGGCCGGTAAAGGAAGCGCTGACGGCTGCTGCGGAGGCTGTGAGGACGACTGTGGGGAAGGAGGAGAGACCTGGGGGGGTACCGAGGGGGGGGGAGTAGCGTGGGACACACCAGACGGAGCAGGACCAGGGGGGGGTACCGGAGGAGCAGGGGCGGGAGGAGGAGGAGGTGGAGCCAGGAAGAGGGGGGGGGGGGGGGAACCGGGAGACCTCGACAGGGGTACCGGACGTAGTAGGGGACAGACTCGTCGAAACGGACGTCACGAGAGTCAAAGAACCGGTGGGAGGGAGGGTGGTAAAAGGTGAAGTCAGAGGAGGCCTCAGGGAAACCAAGGAAGACACAGGGGACGCCGCGAGGTGAGAGCTTGTCCGCAGAGGTGTCGCGGACAAGCGCCAAGCAGCCCCAGACACTAAACCTCGACGCAACACCAGGGGACCCTGTCCAAAGACTGGTCGGTGAAGCCCCTGGCCGAGAGACGCGTGGCCAGAGGTTCAGCTGGTGAGCGGCGTACCGAGCCGCGTAGGGCCACAGAAAATGGGGCGCGCGGGCGTGGATCATGGAGGTGCGGGCAATCTCCATGACCAGGCCTAGCCGGCGCTCAGCAACCCCATTCTGCTGTGGAGAGTCTGGAAGAGTCCAGGACTGGGTGATGCCCTGCTCAGCACAGAATCTGGCGAGAACGCCGGAGCGAAACTCACCCCCACGGTCGGAGTGGAGACAACTGACACGACGACGACGAGTACTCTCGGTGGCGAGCAGCCACCGGATCAGCGTAGAAGTCACGTCGGACTTCTTCGCCAAAGGGAACACGGTGGTGTACCGAGAGTAGTCGTCAACGACCACTAGAAAGAAGCTCTCTCGCTCAGGGCCAAGCCGGGAAGCGGGGCCCCAGACGTCTAAGTGGAGTGTCTCAAAGGGCTCGGAGGCTGGACGAAGGGAGGAGGAGTGAGGAGTGGCGCGCAGCCGACCCTGGACACAAGGACCGCACGGAGGAGCGGGGGACGGCGGGAGCGGCGGGAGGTCGCGGGGGAGGCCTAAGACAAGACGCTGACTGGACATAGCGCGGAGACGAGAGAGGGACGGGTGACCAAGGCGGTGGTGCCAGAGGAGGACAGGGTGGGACAGCGACCGACACGAGCACGACGCAGCCACTAGACCTGGCACAGCTACCTGACTGGACCTGGCTACCTGGTGGGACGGGGGAACCGGACGGGTGTCGGTGTGGAGGGTGTACAGACCAGAGCCCGACTCCTGACGAAAAGTGGCCAGAGGGGCGTACGTGTCACCGTCCACACAGACTGCAGTGTCACCAGAAGGCTCAAACCAGACCCCGACGTGCTGTCTCGCCAGAGGAGCCACACCAACCAGGTTCCTAGAGAAAGTAGGAACGTGGAGGCCGGTCAGAGAACCGGAAGGGGCAGCTGGGCACGGGAGGGTAGTGGCGTGAGTCGCAATGACCGGTCCCGAAGAGGGATCAGCCAGTGCTACAGGAACCGGCGCCGAGAGTGGAGTAAGAGTCGTGCTGTCGCGGAAGAAGCACTGCGTCGCTCCGGAGTCCAGTGTGAAGGAGAGCGACGCGTCCGCCGAGGGAGCACCTGTACTAGTAGCTAGACAGGATCCTACACCAGCACCTACTCTAGCAACAGGCAAAGATCCTACGCTAGGTACAGGCAAGTAAACAGATCCAGCAGCACTATAGTCAACATCAGCATACATCGCATAAGACCTAGCATCATCCATAGACATATCAAACACCGCAACACCACGAGCAAGGAGTGGTCCCCAGCGCGGTGGCGGGGGAGCGGAGGGGCCGTGGTGCAGGACGTACAGGTCGTCGAGACGGCTGAAGCAGCGTGCAGCAGAGTGGTCAGGGCGGCCGCAGTACGTGCCCCTGCGCGGACCCGTCAGGATCCAGTACTCACAGGGACCAACGTCGCGGCCGGCCGAGCGGGGTCCCCGACTAGAAGGGGCACCACTGCGCCCAGTGCTCGGGGGGCCCGTAGGTCTCCACTGCTGCGGGGGGCCCCACTGCTGCGAAGGACCCCACTGCTGCTGAGTGCCCCACTGCTGCTGAGTGCCCCACTGCTGGGGCTGCTGCTGAGGCGGACGCTGCTGCTGGCCCTGGCGCTGCTGCTGCTGTCCCTGCCGCTGCTGCTGTCCAGGCGGTGGCAGCTGCGGAGGAGTCTGCTGCTGCTGCTGCGGAAACCCCTCACCACCGTCTAGAGGAGAGCCGTCAGGTCCCGAGTCACCCCCGCCGCCACCCCCGCCACTAGTACTACCGCCACCGCCGCCACCCGCAACACCCCCAGAACCCCCGCCGCCCTTCCCTCCCTTCTTGCCGGACTTGCCACGTTTCTGTCCGCCAGAGACAGAAACGACCGCCGTCTCCTCAGAGGCAGAAGACGCGGCAGTGGCAAGCGAGGCAGTGAAGGTGGGAAGCTGTGGTACCGCACACCCCTCAAAGAGACGAGGAGGAGGCGCGGAAGAGGCGGAGGCAACAGCGAGGAGGTTACTCTCGATCTTCGAGAGAGCGGTCTCAAGAAGATCGATAGTAAGCTCAGTGGGGTGCTTCAGGAGAAGCGCGTCGCGGGCTGTGGCTAGACGGTCAGGGAGGCGAGTGACTAACCAGTGAATAGTGAGCCACATGGGGGGGGGTGCAAGGGCAAGCTGTTCCTCAGTGCAAGCGGCCTTGAAGCGAGCTTCAAGGGAGCGCAGGTGGGTAGCGAGGTCAGCGACAGTCTCAAAGGAGGCGAGGTCAGGGTAGATAAAGGGGACGAGAAGGCGGCTGAGGGAGGCAGAGGAGGGAGTGGAGTAGCGAGCAACAATAGCAGTGTAAAGGGCTGCAGCAGACTCGACCTGAGTGAAGTGGACGGCCTCAGTCGGCGGGAGAAGGTCGGTCAGGGCGAGGCAGGCAGCAGCGTCACGAGACTCCCACACGTCACGAGCGAGGAACCGGCGCTGGTACTCAGCCTCCTGCTCGGAAGTAGGCGGTGGGGTAGTGGGCAGCGGTGTAGGCTGCGGCGGGGCGGGCAGAGCACCGGACGCATGCGCAAACAGGTGCACGCCATCCTGGCGCTGGCTCCTAAGGTGGCGCTGGGCCTGCGTCAGCCAGGTACTAAAGTCGATCGCGCGCCCCTCAGGGTCGAAACGGAGCACGCGAGACGTCGCCATGAGGGGCGAGAACAAGTGATAGCGGCCGCCAGCCGCGAGAGGAGGAGGAGAGGGAGGTGAGTGCGAGGCGGGTGCACGCAGGTGGGGCGCGTTCTGGCTGGGCGCGGGGCGGCGGGGCGCGCGCTGGCGGGGCGCGCTGGCTGGCGTGGCGCGCGGGCGCGGCGCGCTGGCGGGCGGCTAGGCAGGGCACGCGCTGGCGGGCGCGGACGCCGGCGGGGCCCGCTGGCGCGGGGCGCTGGCGGGCGCGCTAGCGGGCGCGCTGGCGTGCGTGCTGGCGGGCGTGCTGGCGGGCTCGCTGGCGGGCGCGCTGGCGAGCTCGCTGGCGGGCGCGCTGGCAGGCGAGCTGGCGGGCTCGCTGTTGTGCCCGCTGGCGGGCGCGCTGGCGGGTTGGCGTGCAAGCGGGCTGGCGCGCAGGCTGGCCGGCGCGCTGGCGGGCTGGCGGGGCGCAGTGGTAACCCTAATGGTAGGGACGGGCGGGCCTAGGGCTAGGAGCGCTAACCTACTGCTGATACCATGTCAGAATGAGAACTACAGCGGAATGTGTTGCATTGACAGAATTGGGGTACATAACCTAACCCTAACTAGTTGTACCCCATATAGCCCAACCCACTACAGGCTATAATATTTGACACATTCCTTCGCTCATTGTACTGTTTTGCTTCGATAGTGCAATTCTCGCTCGCTCGCTCAATTGCACTCGTAACAAACACCAATTACCTACGCGCATGACTTGCTGCAATTTCAGTCAGGATCTCAAGTAGTTCAATTGTTTTGCAGTTGGTGAGGGGAGCTGTTTGAATATGAATTTACGCAGTGTACCTCCTTTCCATGCTCTGTTTGCTATATGTACTCCTCGCTCCATAATGAAACCCCTCCTTTTTGGCCAACTTCTCCCTCTCGCTGCTCTCGTTCCTCTTGCCATGGCTAGCTCAAATCCTAGCCATGGCTGCTAGTTAAGTTGCTATTCTGACATGTTATCAGAGCTAGGTCCAACCTAGGACCTTTTTATTTCTCGTCGTCATGGCACATACTTCGCGCTTGCGCCGTTGCTTTCGTCGCAGCTCCCGTCGTGCGCTCATCGCGACGCTTAGTGCGACGGCCGCGACTAATGCGACGGCGAGGTCGTTTGCGGCCGTCGTCGAACGGCTCGCTTCCCGTCACGAACGCAGCAGCAGCCGCGCGCGCAGCCGCACACGCGCAGCGGCGCTTGTGCGCATGGCAATCAGCCGCGCGCACTGCAGCTGGGCACGTGCGCAGATCCGCGCGTGCGCAACTATGCGCAGCTGCGCGTGTGGCGGCTGCAGTGGCGCGGCTGCACGCGCATATGCAGCCGCATGCGCAGCCCCTATCCCGTCCCCTTTCTCCTCCCTCCCCATGCTGCGCGTGCAGCAGTGGGGGGGGGGGGGGGGAAGACGAGGGAGTGGCGGTAGGGATGCCGTGCCTGCTGGTGTGGGGGGGAGTGTGAGGGGGTGGCGGAAGTCAGCCACGCATCTACAGCTGCCGCCCGCTGCTACCGTGGCACCTCCTGCTGGCGCCCCTACCGCCACTCCTCCTGCTGCTTCTGCCTGCTGCTGTTTAGTGGCAAGTGCTGCCGTTGAGCCCTGCTGTGCCGCGGCACGTTGTCGCCGCATGCATCCACTCTCCAGGCGACCAGCCGCCACATGCAACCATTACTGTTGTTTTTGACTTGGCGGAGGGCTTGCTACAGCTGTATCTACCACTACTGCACTAGTTGCCATTGCTCTTGTCTGCTGCTGCTTCTTCCGCTGCCTAGTTTACCCTTTCAGGGGGTGTTGCTGCACATGGTCATCCACTGCATGCAGTAAGGGGGTGTGTTCGAATATAAATTTATGCAGTGTAGACTCTAGTGTATGCAATCCTTTGCTGTAGGTGGTGTACTTCCTTTCCATGCTCTGATTGCTATATGTACTCCTCGCTCCATAATGAAACCCCTCCTTTTTTGCCAACTTCTCCCTCTCGCTACTCTCGTTCCTCTTGCCATGGCTAGCTCAAACCCTAGCCATGGCTACTAGTTGAGTTGTTATTCTGACAGGAGCTTCGCTGCGATTGGTTAGCGAGGTGAACAATCTGACGAGGGGTGAAGCGAGGGGTGCAAACTAAAGACAAATGGCAAGTTCAGTTCGAGCCAAGCAAGGCTCGTAAACTGGTTCGGTGACGAAACTCCAATACCAGCAATCTTTCGTCACACCCCAACAATCTCATGTACTAGGAATTTGTTTTGCATTTGCTCCAAGGGCAAAAATGTGGGTGTGTCGCACACTCACTTTCCTAACCAGCCAGTCAATTCACCTACAAAAAGAAGGTAACAAGAGCTGCAAGTATTTTGCAATTGAAGGCCAATTCTCGTACTTGAGATCCTGGCTTTAACTTGTCAACCGTAAGCATCCTCAACCTAAAATGTCACCAACACCTTTCAGAGTGCATTTCTAGTGTTGGGCTGAAAAAAAACCTTAGGATCTTTTAGAGTTTAGTCGCTGTAATGTATTGCAGCGAAAGACTTGAATTCCTGTGTTGGTCAAGTGTGAGAACAAGAATTAGTAATGAAAAAAGATACATGCATTTTTATAGTCTAGGAAGTACCTATTCAAATATGTACCTGTTCATGAAACGGGCTAGATATCGAGTTGACTCTACCAAGAGGTATAATCCAGTGTCATGCCAACAGCCACGAGACTGTTCGCACTACTACCTGTAACTCACACGAAGGGACACCTGCTACAATGACATGCATATAGAGAAGTACTACGATACTACTGTAGTTTTATATTATCGAACTTCTGAATTGCATAAGTCATTTTGCTCTTCCTAGCACTCCCCTTCAATTCTGGAGTTCAATGTTGTCGGTGTTGTTGGTGATGTGGCTAAGTCCAGTCAGCATCATGCACTATTGGAAATTCGGACGCGGCAGACGCTTAGTCAAGAAGTCCGCAGCCATTTCGCTTGTGGGGCAATAATCGAGCTGTAACTTGCCTTGCTCGATCTTGTCCTTGACGAAGAAGCAACGAATCAAAATATGTTTAGTTCGATTCGCGAACCCAGATTTGTTCGCGGTCTGAATTGCAGACTGGCTGTCGCAGAAGAGTTGACACTGTGACAGATTCCGTAACTTTGCTTCGCTAAGCACGAAGGTAAAGACCTTCCTTCGTAGCAGTGCATGCAACAACGAATTCTGCCTTAGGTGATGAGAGTGCAATCAGCTCCTACTTGGACGACTGCCAGGAGATTGTTCCCACGGGCTCAAGGCGGAAAATATAACCTGTACATGAGCGTCTGTTTGTGATATCACCCGCGTGATCTGCATCTACGTAGCCGAGTGGAGCTACTTCGGCGACTTATGATACGTAAGCCTGATAGTAGATGTAGATACGAAGTACGAAACAGCTGCTTCCAACTCTAGTAGGTTCTCCTCTTCAGGTCACTTAAGAAATTGAGTGAGCTGGCTAGCCGAGTAAGCCAAATCCGGATAGCATGTCACAGCGTATCACAGGAGTTGCTGATAGCGTATCACAAGAGTTGATGATAGCGTATCACATCCGTAGATTTTAGAGGATCGGATTCAGCTACCAGAGTAGAACGGAACGGGGTCTTTGACATAATTATCGGTAGAGGAAATCGCTTCAGCAACTTCTCGGCGCATTTCTCGTCGGACAAATGAATCAGAGTAGGTGTCTCGATGATATTGAGCCCAAGATATTGAGTGACATTGGTGGAGATCGTAATCGTCAGATCGGTTTTCAGCTCCCCTTCAAAGTAAAAAATGATGTCGGGCGAGCTGCCGATGTAAAGCAAGTCGTCGACGCAGATGACGAGTAAGATGAATGCAGCTGCGCGGTCAAGGCGGGACATGCCGTGGTCATGAGGCAGTTGGCAGAAACCGATGCAGATGAGACGTTCGTGTAGATGCTGCTGCCAAAGACGCGGCGCCTGTTTTATCTCGTAGAGAGATTTGTTGAGACGACAGACATTAGAGGGATCTCTAACGTAACCGTGCGGCTGTTCGACGAGAATGAGTGCATCGACAAGGGCGTAAAGAAACACCGTAGAAACATCGATTTGGCGAAGCTTAAGACCCAATGCGGCTGCGAAGGCAAGTAGAATTCGTAGCGAAGTGTGACGACGGACAGGAGCATAAGTCGCGCTGTAATCCACGCCTAACTGCTGATCAAACCCGCGAACGTCCCACCGAGCCTTGAAGCGCTCGATCGTTCCATCAGCGTTGGTCTTAGTGTCGAAGACCCACTTCTCGGAGAGAATGTTCTTGCCAGGAACTGTCGAGATAGGGATTAAATCCCAAGTGTTGTTATCGTGGAGCGCCTTCAGCTCCTTGTCCACGGCTTCGCGCCATTTTTCCCTTTGAGTTCCTTTCAGCGCCTGGTCCAGGGTATTTGGTTATGTAAGGAGTGATGGTTAAACTGCTACAGCGAGACCCTATATCTGTAAACCCATCTGTCGATAGCGAGTTTGTGCTTCTGTTTCGATAGTAGCAGCTTCGTCACCAGTCTCAGGATCGAAATTGAAACCAGGGCCCAGTCTCTCGCTTTCATTAGAAACAACGGGGATGGGTGTAGTCGCCCCGTTATCGGCAAATTCGTAGTAAGGCTCGGCGTTGATATCGTTGTGATGATCTTCCTCATCAATTTCGATCTGGGCTGAACATTATGGGGCGGCACTGACAGCTGCTGACACACCCGAGACAACTTCCTCCACCACGTCAGCTTCGTCTGCTTCTGTAGCGAAGGTACGTGTACCTGAAAACCCAGCTGTCAAATCTTCGTGGTTGGCATGCTGCCTCTGCCAAGGGGGGCATGTGAGTCGTTTGTAGAAAATAAAGTCACGTGCCGTTACTGTAACTCGATCTTCGACATCCCATATTTTCCTTGCCGCGAACTGCTTTTTGATGCCGAAATGAATTCCCCAACGTGGCCTTTGTGAAAACCTTCCTGCAAGTGTATTCAGCGGACGATAATGTACCATGCACCCAAAGGCACATAACATTTTTGTACTGCCCAGCTTTCTGGTCCATTCTTTCTGTTGTGAGGAGTTGTTTAGCAGGGATGTTGAAGACAGAAGATTGTGGAGCAGAACAGCGTGGTCCATTGGAAACGGCCACCGTTTTGCTGGCAGAGGTGCTTCCATGAGCAATTTGCGCATGGTGTTCTGCAGGGTCCTGTTCATTTGTTTTGCCACTCCTTGCTGTCGATGTTGGTAAGGCAGTGACTGCAGCTTCTTGATCCCCCTTTCTGCTAGATAGGTCCCGAAACGCTGTGAGAGTTATTCGAGAGCACCGTCAGTCTGAAAACTTTTCAGCTTCAAGTCACTTTCCCGTTCACCTGCAGGTAGCCATGCCACAAATGCTTCGTACGCAAGATCACGCGATAGAATAAGCGCATGCCAGACATAACGTGTTGCAGCGTCGATGAAGGTAATGGCGTAGTTTAAGTCTGCTCGCCCTTCTTGCCATGGTATAACCAAAATATTACTATAAACCTTTTCCAGTGGCTTGTATGCAGGAACACCCGGGTTGTGATGAGAAGGAAATGTTTGTCGAGGTAGATATGCTTCAGGACACAACGTGCAGATGTGTTGAGGTTGGCGCAACCCCTTTCCATCGAGAAGAAGAAGAGCGTCCTTGTCAAGAACTCCGGCAGGTATCGTATTGTAAGTTATTTTTCCACCCAGATGTCCTAACCTCCTGTGCCAGATGTCCTCGGAGGCTGCATGTCCCGCAGATTGACGATATGAATCCGAGTTGGCGTAGGAGGCGTCGAAGTTGGCTGGACTTGTATGTGATGCATCGTTAACCATGCCGCGAGGAGAAGCCGAAGTGTCGATGACAAGCGGTCCTGTTGAGTGTGATGAAGCTGAAGGTAATGATGGTTGTTGTATCTGTTCTACTTCCCTGTGCTGTTCTACTTTGCCGCTGATGTTTGCTGCTGCTCGTGATGTTCCAGGTGTACCTGCTTCGGATGCCATTGGAGTGACAATTTCACCGTTAAACCCAAGATAATCTGGTTCAGTATTGAGCTCCTTCAGGTGTTAGTCTGTCCAAGAACCGAAGGCGAGAATCCGATCGCTCTGCTGAAGTTCCATCTTTCTCCACATTAAGAACAAAAACACCATCTTGCTGTATTGCTTTCGCAATGTAGAATCCTCCCCTTTTCGAGTATAATTTGAACTCTCTGTTGTCGCGGTCACACTCCAGGCATACTCTGCAGCTCATCAACTGACTGGCGCTGAGAAGATTGTAGCCGAGCCCAGGCACGATGAGTTCATTTGAAAGCTGGATGATAGTGTTTATCTCAAACGACTGAAGAAGAACCGTGTCTTGGTGTCGGGTACGTAAGGTTTGATTGTTGGCGCCTGTTACTGTCACTTCATGTTGAAGTCGTGTCTCAAGTTTCACGTAGAACCCATTATTAACTCTTGTCGTGCACATGTGTTCTGTGCAGCAACTGTCATGGAACCAGGCACCCAGACTGTATTTAGCGGTAGCTATAACACTGGCGTATTGCGGGTTGACTTGAAGATTCGTTGGAACTTCCTTCGGAAATTCATCTGGAGCTAGGGTTTGAGGTGAGCCTGTGATGCATGAATCTGTGCGAGCCATACATGCGAACTGTCAGAAATAACTGAGCAGGAATGAATGAACTAGAACAGAGTTTGGTACAAGTAGGAAACCCTAACTTTGTGTACCCCCTAAGGTGTAACCCACTACAGCCTAGACAATATAAACATGCAATGTTTGACACACCCCCATAGGCGCAGTGGGAGACAACCACAGGGTCACAAGACCAGTCAAAGCAAAGCAAAACAAGCTCAGGGTGGATCTCAAGGATTCCACACAAATTCCGAGCACAAGCAAGCGGTCACAAGACCAGTTCACATGCAGGTTTATAACAAAACAAGGGATACAGTGATCACAACCTAGCAAAAGTAAACAAGTAGGCATATATATATAGTGATCACAGTACAAGCAAGGTCAAGAGGTAAGTAAGTGAGGCCCAGTAGGTACAAGGCCTAGCAGAGTGCAAAAGCGCTGATGGTCACAAGGCTGAAGCGCCTTGGTGAACACATCAGCAGTGTTGGCCTCCGTGGCCACGTAACGAAGACGAAGCTGACCCCGCTGCTGCAGCTCTCGAGCCAGGAAGTACCGCAGAGCGATGTGCTTCGTTCTGTGCTCCAGTCTGTGCTCCTCACACAAGGCAATGGCAGCCTTGTTGTCGACGTACAGCACTGGAGGAGAACGAGGCCGCTCTCCGAGGTCGGTCAGCAGGTAGGTCAGCCAGCGTAGCTCCTGAGCAGCCATGGCTGTGGCGTAGATCTCAGCCTCACAACTGGAGCTGAGAACAGAAGAAGAGCGAGTAGAACGCCAAGAAACTGAGCCAGAGCCAAGGCTGAAGGTGTAACCCTGGGACGACCGCTGAGTAGCCTGGTCGTCTGCCCAAGAAGCGTCTGAGTGCCCTGTGAGAACAACCCGGTCTCGCCCTCCAAGCACAAGCCCCATGCCCGACGTACTGCACAAGTAGCGCAACACCCTCTTAGCAGCATCCATGTGCTCCTTCCGGTGACGGCCAGGAGCAACATAGCGTGCTAGGATGCTAAGAGGGTATGCAAGGTCAGGTCGAGTGCAGGTCATCAGGTACATGAGGCAGCCCACAAGCTCTGGATACGGGCCACTCGGCTCTACGGACTCATCCGAAGGCAGAGCTGAGAGCGAGTGACCAGTAGGCAGAGGAGTGGACTGAGGCGAGGAGTACGTGAAGCGGAAGCGCTGGAGAACCTGCTGCACCATGTGTGACTGAGTCAGGGTGATGGTGCGCCGTGCTCTGTCCCGGGTGATCCGCAAGCCAAGATAGCTCGTCAGCTCACCCAGGTCTGTGCACGTGTGTCTCCTCTGCAGCTCCGACTTCACGTGAGCGAGTGCCGCGGTGTCAGCAGTGGCAAAGACCAAGTCGTCGACGTACACGAGGATGTAGAACGGCGGCAGCGAGGTGTCGGTGCGTAGAAACAGCGACGGGTCAGCAGTAGAGGGAGCGAACCCAAGAGCCGCAAGTGTCGTCCTCAGTGTGTCGTGCCACTCACGTGGCGCCTGGCGGAGACCGTAGACTGGCCGCTGAAGCCTCCACTGGGTGCCAGGAGGAAATGACCCAGTGAAGCCAGGGGGGCGGCGCAGCCAGATCTCCTCGTGCAGGCTGCCCTGCAAGAAAGCAGTGCTGAAGTCAAGAGAGTGAAGCTCGTAGTCGCGGTGAGCGGCTATGTGCAGCAGCACCCGAAGAGTAGTCATCTTCGGGGTGGGGGAGAAGGTCTGAAAGAAGTCTACTCCCTCTCGCTGACTGAAGCCTCGAGCCACGTAGCGCGCCTTGAAGACAGGTGGAGAACCCGGCGGTCGCTTCACCCTGAAAATCCACATGCCACTGACGATGTTCGCCCCAGGAGGGGGAACCTCGTCTACGTAGGTGCCTGTGGACTTCCAGGAGGCCATCTCTGCGTCCATGGCTGTCTGCCACTGAGAGGAGTAGGGACCCGCCATCGCCTCAGCGTAAGAGCGTGGGGTCGGGATGTCTGGTGCATCCGGGTCTCCCTCAGGGGCAACTAGCAAGGACACGAGACGGGGCAAAGCAGCAGCAAGGCAGTGGAACTCCTCCTGTCTGTCCTCAAGGACGTCCGTGCCGAGGGCACACTCACCCCCGACGGACGGAGGACAGGCAGACGCAGACTCAGACCTAGCGACAAGGCTGGCAGCGTAGTCTAGGCGACAGCGAGCAGCAAAGTCAACCAACTCAGCGACCAGGGCAGACGCAGCAGAGGACTCAAAGGTCGGGTCAGTGACAACTGTAGCGAGGAGACGCGTAACAGTGGGACTGGCAGCACGACGGGAGTCAGACTCCGGGTCAGGAAGAGTAGGAAGAGAGGACGCAGGAGGAGACGGCAGCGGGACACGCTGCGGAGCAGTGGAGGGACGCAGAGTCATGTAGTGAGTGCCAGGGACAGGAGGAGGACGCTCACGTGGGACACGACGACCAGTGCGAGCAGTACGAACAGGCGACGCAGGACGAGACTCAGGCTCACGACGCTCTGTAAGACCTCCTGTGGGACCAGCGTAAGGAGAGGGAGCAGGGAGAGGCGAGGCAGGTGGTAACTGTGACTGCGGCTGGACAGGCAGAGGACACTCGACTGAGGGAGGAGGACTAGGAGGAGGAGCCTGACCAAGAACCTGCTGAAGGAGCGGTACGAAGTACGGTCGCGGCCGCGCAGCGTCTCCAGAAGCAGCAGGGACACCAGTGGCAGCCCCAACGCCCGAGTCCTCAGCACCAGCAGCAGCTCCAACGCCTGGGTCCTCAGCACCAGCAGTAGCGCCACCGGTCGGGTCCTCAGCACCAGCAGCAGCTCCAACGCCCGGGTCCTCAGTACCAGGCGCAGGGCCACCGGTCAGGTCCTCAGCACCAGCAGCAGCGCCACCGGTCGGGTCCTCAGCACCAGCAGCAGCTCCAACGCCCGGGTCCTCAGCACCAGCAGCAGCTCCAGCGTCCGGGTCCTCAGCACCAGCAACAGCACCACCGCTCGGGTCCGCAGCACCAGGAGCACCACTACGAAGACTGCAGCGCCGCGTGTACCACTCGCGGATCACCTGAATGGGGGGGAGCTCCTGGGTAGGAGGGGAAGTACCGGGACGAGCTCCAGAAGCACCTCTCCGGAGGCGGCAGTACTCGAGGTACCTCTCCTGCAGCTGCTGGGAGGAGGGGGCTCCTCCAGGTGGAGCACGCTCAGGCTCAGTACCCCCAGACTCAGCACCCCCAGACTCAGCACCCCCAGACTCAGCACCCCCAGGCTCAGTACCTCCAGGCTCCGCACCTCCAGGCTCAGCACCCCCAGGCTCCGCACCTCCAGGCTCAGCACCCCCAGGCTCCGCACCCTCAGACGCAGCACTCCCAGGCTCAGCACCCCCAGACGCAGGACGCGAGTCAACAGCTACCTCGACAGGCTCACCCGGGTCTACCTGGGACACACCTGAGGGAGCGGCACCCTGAGGGGGGAGGGGGTCTGGTACCTCAGCACCTGGAGCGAGGAAGAGAGGCGGGGGGGGAGCGGGGCAGTGCGGTAGGGGAAGAGGCGGTAGAAGGGGACGGACTCGTCAAAAGTGACGTCCTGAGAGGCCAGAACCCGGCGCGAGGTGACGTGGTAAAACTGCCATCCAGGCGCGTCGGGAACAAAGCCAAGAAAGACACAGGGAACAGCGCGACGCGAGAGCTTGTCCGCGGACGTGTCGCGGACAAAAGCTCGAGATCCCCAGACTCGGAAACGCGACGCATCGCCAACCTCTCCCGTCCACCGTAGAGTCGGGGAAGTCTCCGGCAAAGAGACACGGGGCCAGAGGTTGAGCTGATGCGCTGCGTACCGGACCGCAAACGGCCACAGAAAGTGGGGAGCAGCCGCATGGGTCAGGGAGGTACGAGCGACCTCCATGACTAAGCCAATGCGGCGCTCAGCAACCCCATTCTGCTGTGGAGAGGCCGGAAGCGTGTACGACTGCTCAATGCCGTGCTCAGCACAGTAGGCTGCCAAGAGGTCGGAGGCGAACTCACCACCCCTGTCAGAGTGCAAGCGCAGGACAGGAAAGTCCGAGTGAAAGCGCTCGCCTAGCTGGAGACGGGCTCGGCTGATCCAGGGGATCAAAACACCAGGGACGTCACCCTTGGCGCGCAAGGGGAAGACCGTGGTGTAGCGCGAGTAGTCGTCAACAACAATCAGGAAGTACCTCTCCTGACCCTGACCACGGACGCGGGCTGGGCCCCACACGTCCATGTGGAGCGTCTGCAGGGGAGCGGTCGTCGGGGGAAAGGAGGAGGAGTGAGGAGCGGCGCGCTGCCGCCCCTCGACACAGGGAATGCAGTCAGGAGCAGGGGAGTCAGGAAGGGGAGGGAGCACCCTGGGAAGACCAGCAACAAGGTCCCGTTTGTGCATGGCCCGCAGGCGCTGCACAGACGGGTGACCAAGGCGGTGGTGCCAGAGGACGGTGTCGTTCGCCAGAGAGCGACACGAGCAGGGGGCGGACAGCTGACCTGACGCTGACGCAGACGCAGCTACCTGAGGGGACTCAGTGGTCAGTGTGTACAGGTCAGACCCCGGCTCTCGAGTGAAAGTAGCCAGGTGGCGGCCCGTCCGAGCACACGTGCAGTGAGTCACACGCTCGTAGGCAGGGGTGAACTGGTGAACACCCGAGTCCTGGAGCGCACTACCTGCCACCAAGTTCGTGGAGAACGAGGGGAGGTAGAGACCTGAGAGCGTGCCGGACGGAACCGCTGGACACGGAAGGGTGGTGGAGGAGGTCGCAAGGACCGGACCCCCAGAGGGGTCAGCAAGAGAGACAGCAACCGGCCGAGCTAGAGGCTCAAGGACAGTGCGGTCACGAAAGAAAGAGCGAGAAGCACCTGAGTCCAGTGTGAAGGTGTGCAGTGCTGCAGTCGACTCAGTACCAGGGGGCACAGACGCACAAGCACCTAGAGCAGCAGCTGCAGTAGTACCAGTGGAAGCAGACACACTAGCACCTAGAGCAGCAGCGGGGCTGGCCTGAATGCCCGGGTCGGGCGGAACACGCAAGTACTGAGCACCCTCTCCACTAATAGACATCGCATACATGGCAGTGAGAATAGCATCAAAGTCTAGTGCCCAAATATCAACACCCTTCCTGAGCAGCTCAGCCCAGCGCGGCAGCTCACCCCCACCAGGAAACTGGGTGCGCCACGCATCGTTGAGGCGGGCGAAGCAGCGCTCCGTCTGGTGCGGCCCCCCACACGTCTGGCCAGTGCGGTCACCTGTACGAATAACATACTGGCAGGTGACGCTGCGCCGCGCATACCACTCACGAGCGGCCTGAAGGGTCGGGGCAGGCTGCTGACTCTGACCGCCCCCCGGGCCTCCACGACCACCACCCCCTCCGCCTCCGCCCCGGCCACCTCCACCCCTGCCGCTGCCACGACCACCTCCGCCTCCGCTGCCACCTCCGCCCCTGTCACCACTCCCAACACCGCTGTCACCTCCACCACCGCCGCCACTAGCCTCTCCAGTCGCACCTCCACCGCCACCACCTCCACCCCCGCCTCCTCCGCCACCACCCCCACTCCTGCCACTCCTGCCCCTGCGTCGTCCGCCTGAAGCAGACGCAGCCCCGACCTTCTCAGCACCAAGGAGGTCGACAGCAGCAGCAGAGGCGACAGAGGGGAGGAGGGGGGAAGGGGAGCACCCCTCGAAGAAGGGGCCGCGGGGGTCGCCACGAGAGGTGCCTACAGCGACGATACTAGCCTCGGCTGCAAGCAGTTCCTTCTCGAGGAGGGCTATGGTGAGCTCAGTGGGGGAGCGAGAGAGGAACTGGTCCCTGACAGGGCGCAGAGAGTCAGGGAGGCGGGTGACAACGTGGTAGAGAGTGATCCAGAGCGGGGGGGGGTTGCTAGCGAGGAACTCATCAGGCATGGCAGCGCGAAAGCGAGCCTCACTAGTCTTAAGGTGGGTGATGAGGTCTGCGACAGTGTGAAAAGAGGCTAGGTCGGGGAACAGGTAGGGGAGAGTGAGGCGGCCTAGTGTGGCAGAAGCGGGTGAGGAGTAGCGGGCCACTACAGCTGTGTAGAGGTCCTTAGCAGTCTTGCATTGGCCGAAGTGCTCGCGCTCATCTAGCGGCAGGGAGTTGCGAATAGCAAAGCGAGCGTGCGCGTCACGGGTCTGCCACTGTGAGCGCTCAGCTGGGGGGGCAGTAGCGAGTGGGGCGGTCGCATGGCCGAGAGCGTGGTCGTACAGTGTAATATCTTCCTTGGCAGTGAGCTGTAGGAAAAGGTGCAGGTCATCTAGCCAGGTTTCGAATTTGACCGGACGGCCCTCGGCGTCGAAAGCTAGAACAGGAGGACTAGCCATAGCGACAGTGGCAGTAGTAGAAGCAGTAAAGTCACTGAACAGGCGTGCGCAGGGTCAGCAGGGCCGGTGGGGCCTACGGACTGTAGTGGCGCACAAGCAGCAGTAGCAGGAAGTGTAGTAGTAGGATCTGCAGTGGTGCACAGGCGCAGCAGGCGGCAGCGAGAGCCGGCGCAGCAGGGGCGGGCTCAGCAGCGGTGATACGCGGGCGGCAGCGGGCGCAGCAGCGGCGGTGCGCGGGCGGCGGCGGGCTCAGCAGCGGCGGTGCGCGGGCGGCGGCGGGCTCAGCAGCGGCGGTGCGCGGGCGGCGGCGGGCTCAGCAGCGGCGGTGCGCGGGCGGCTGCGGGCTCAGCAGCGGCGGGCCGGGAGCAGTGCGGGCAGCGTGCGGGCCGGCGGCGGTCAGCGCACGAGCCGCGCAGGCTCAGCGCGGGCTGCGCGGGCTGCTCGCGGGCTGCGTAAGCGGGTCGCGGGCGGCTCGCGGGGGTTCGCGGGCAGGTCGCGGGCTGCTCGCGGGCAGTTCGCGGGCTGTGCGCGGGCTGCGCGGGCTGGTCGCGGGCTGCGCAGGCGGGTCGCGGGCTGTGCGCGGGCGGTTCGCGGGCTGTGAGCGCGGCGCGCTGTGCGGTTCGCGGGCGGCGTGACGGGGCCGATCGGGGCGCTAAGGGGCGACGCGATGGGGGCCGTGAGAGGCCGCTAGGGAAAAAAAAAAATTTCGACGGGGCCGCAGGGCCGCTAGATCGTGCTAGATCGACGGGGCCAGCGGGGCCGGAAACAAGCGAAGGTAAGCAGGTAGGTAAGTCGGTGGGCCCTAAGAACAGTCCTAACGAAGGACCTGCTCTGATACCATGTCAGAAATAACTGAGCAGGAATGAATGAACTAGAACAGAGTTTGGTACAAGTAGGAAACCCTAACTTTGTGTACCCCCTAAGGTGTAACCCACTACAGCCTAGACAATATAAACATGCAATGTTTGACACGAACACGTTTCTTCCCTTTGATGATGCTGACGTGGTCTGTGGTTTACTCTGTGCAGCTGATGCAGTAGCGGCCACAACCTGTGGAGGAGCAGCAGCTGGGCGGTGAAGTGTTGGCTATTGACGCTGAGGGCAGTGATCATAAGAATTACCAGAAGTCTTACAGATGTGGCAAAATGGAGGTACGTAGAACTGTTGCTGCTGCTTTTGCTGTTGTTGTCGCTGCTTATGCTGCTGCTGAAAATGCTTTTGTTGTTGTTGTTTAAGCGGGTCCACCTGACTTTGTGCTATGAAAGCGAACAAATTCACCTTTTTGTTTCCTTTGCTGTCGTACAGATCCATATCTTGCTGTTCGGCAAGGAGTGTTGCGCAGAGGTCCATATGTGAGACATTCCCTTGAATTCGAAGAAGAGAGCGTGTATTACGCCACTGAGGTCCAAGTCCGGCAATGACAACTGTTACGAACATTGAATCAAGGAAGCTTCCTCCACTTCGATTAAACTGGTCACGTAGCTCTTTGCACCTATTGATGTACTACACCGCATGTTCTCCTGCCTTCATTTGCACATTGTTTAATTGCGACATGCGTCTGCTCTGTGTTACACAATCTGTTGCTTGATAAAGCCGCTTCAAATGTTGTCGTGCTAACTCTGCTGAGTTCACGAACTCCCCGGGTGATCTGATGCCTTGTTGCCTTGTTGTTTCTAGGTTACGCAAAAGAATGGTAAACACCATCATCGACTGAAAAGCATAACCACGTTGTTCATCTGGTGTGCCGTTGACTGGATATTGTATCTCCCTGGAAAAGTACTCCCAAATCTGTGTTTCTTCCATCATGAGTTCAAACTCAAAACTCCATGCGACGAAGTCCTTTCCGTCGAAGGGTCTTGAAGTATGAAACTTCAGGATGTTTAACATCTGCGCTTGAGAATTGGTTGCATCTCTTACTCCGAGTCCATCTCCATCATGTTGTTGTTGCTGTTGTTGCTATTGCGCAGGTGCAGTTCGAGGCACAAACGCGTAAGTGACCCGCTATTGCTGTCCAGGCGGAGCACGGTAAGAAACTGGTTGTTGCCATATGTAAGACGTCCCATCAATACTCATTGGTGCCATTCCCATGTTTACTGACGATGATGACAGTGATGCTTGTTGTGCTTGAGCTGATGCCATGAACGCTGACATGGCTTGAAAAAAATGTTTTTTGTATCACAGGATCGAGGTTTGCTGCACCATCACCTGCGGCAGGTTCATATGTTGTTGCAGCGTTGAACGTGAAGGACTGGGACGATCCTCCAGTGCCTCCTGGTCCAGTTGTTGCTGCAGCTGTTGGAGCAGAGCCGCCAAAGGTTACTCCTGAGAAGCCGGAACCAGGTAGTGGTAGTGCAGAGGGCTGCTGCAAACCACCACCTCCACCTTGCAAGTGGGATTTACCGTTGTTGCTATCCGTCATGATTGTAAGTTCGTCCAGATAATAACAACTTTGGTAGCTGATGATTTGTAATTTATAGGAGATTGTAAACTCTCCTGCTCTCATACCATGTTGGGCTGAGAAAACGCTTTAGGATCTTTTAAAGTTCAGTCTCTGTAATGTATTGCAGTGGAAGACTTGAATTCCTGTGTTGGTCAAGTGTGAGAACAAGATGTCAGAATGTGATATTTGTCTAGCTTGCAGTGGGGTACTCTATAGCGAGTATAGCCCAAATTAGGGTTTACTATATGTACTCAACTGCCTGCTAGTGAAAACCCTCTTTTCTGTTCTAACTTTCTAGCTACTGTTCTTGTCAAACTATATGCATGCTATATTTGTGTAGGCTGTAGTGGGGTAGCCAATATGGGGTACAACCCCTTTAGGGTTAGATACTTGTACCCAACTCTCATTCAATGCATTCATTCCTGCTTCTAGATTCTAACATGGTTTCAGAGCAGTAGGTCCGTAGGACTGTTTTTTTTCGGGCCCACCCTTCGCTAGTGACCGTCTGCGGTTACCGTGCTGCCCCACGCCCTGTTCTGCGTCGCGCCGCCCGCGCGCGCCCTGCCCAGCCTTGCCTTGCCGTGAGCAGCTCTAGAGCCCGTGCGCGGCCCCTGCCCTTGCCGTGCGCCGCCTCAGAGCCCGCGCACCGCCCCTGCCTGCCCGTAGACTTTGCTTGTACTGTGATCTATATATGAATAAATATACATATATATATGCCTGCATGTTTGCTCTTGCTAGGTAGTGATCACTGTACTGTTGTTGTTGCATATATGTCTCTGCATGTGAATTGGCCTTGTGGCCCTTTGCTTGTGCTCAGTGTGTGTGGTGACGTTGTGATCCACCCTAAGCTTGCTTTGCTTTTCTTGACTGGTCTTGTGACCCCTTGTTCTCCCCCACTTTGCCTATGGGGGTGTGTCAAACTATATGCATGCTATATTTGTGTAGGCTATAGTGGGGTAGCCAATATGGGGTACAACCCCTTTAGGGTTAGATACTTGTACCCAACCCTCATTCAATGCATTGCATTCTTGCTTCTAGATTCTAACAGTTCTGACATGCTATCAGAGCGGTTACGCTCCTGGCCTGTGGGCCCACCTGCTTCCGCTGCTGTCCTATCTGTCGCGCGCCCCATGGCGTGCGACGTTGTTTTTCTTCCCGCCACGCGCTCCGAGCGCATGGCGGCTTTTTCTGCCCGCCGCGCGCTCGGGGCGCGCGACAGTTTTCTGCCCGCCGTGCGCCCCGAGGCGCGCGGCGGTTTACTGCCTCACGCGTCACCTCGGGGACCCGCGCGTCCCCCCCGTCGACCGTCGCGCCGCCCTCGGGGACCCGCGCGTCCCTCCCCGTCGACCGCTGCGCCACCCCCCGGGGACCCGCGCGTCCCCCCCGTCGACCGTCGCGTCGCCCTTGGGGACCCGCGCGCCTCCCTCGCGATCCCGTTGCGTCGCCCTGGGGACCCGCGCGCGGCCCCCGCCATCCCGTCGCGCCGCCCTGGAGACCCGCGCGCTGCCCCTGTGCTCCCGTTGCGCCGCCCCGTGCCCCCGTGCGCCGCAAGGCTTCTTCCTCCCCGCGGGTGGCGAGTATGGGGGTGGCGAGTATTGGGGGTGACGGGTGTGTGAGGCCTTCCCTGCTCCTCCTCCTCCTCCGTCTCCCACTGCTGCAGCTGCCGCTGAGGGGGGTGGGTGTGTGGGAGCCGAGGGAGTGGCGCTAGGGGGGTGTCGTGGGAGTGGAGCTAGGGGTGCAGCAAGGGGTGTGTGAAAGGGGTGTGGGACAGTTGGGGGAGGTTGAGCGGAGGTAGCCGTCGTGACGTCAGCAGCGCCAGTAGTCCGGGGCCCTTGCTACAGGTAGCCCAGCGAGCCTGCTGCGCCAGTCGCCCGAGTGTCAGTTGCTCCTGCCGCTCGTCTTAGCCGCGGAGCCAGTTACTCCTGTAGTCCGGGGCCCTTGCCACCGGTAGCCACCGTGCGCGCCGCTCCTGTTGCCCGTGTGTCTGCGGCTTCACCCGTCGCCTCCTATCTCCACTCCTCTCACAGTCCCTCCTCCTCCTCACTTGCCCTCTGTGACTGCCTTTAGCTTTGCTTGTACTTGTGAACCTGCTCTATGACTGCTTGCTGTGCTGATTATACCCCACTTTGACTATGGGGGTGTGTCAGAATGTGATATTTGTCTAGCCTGCAGTGGGGTACTCTATAGCGAGTATAACCCAATTAGGGTTTACTATATGTACTCAACTGCCTGCTAGTGAAAACCCTCTTTTCTGTCCTAACTTTCTAGCTACTGTTTTGACACAAGAATTAATAATAAAGAAAGATACAAGAGTTTTTATAGTCTAGGAAGTATTTATTCAAAGATGTACCTGTTTGTTCATGAAACAGGCTAGACATCGAGTCGACTCTACCAAGATGTATAATCATGTGACATGCGAACAGTCAAGAGATTGTTCGCACTACTACACCTAACCCGCGCCAATTTCAACAATGCTCGACGTTCAACGTCGTATGGGTTGCGTAGGTGCTAAAAATTCGATATAGTCGCAACGCCGACCAAAAGAATTACTAATGTTCATGTGTCATTCCCCCATCTACAATTGTTTCGTCTCATACATAATACATTTTTGTATGTATGTTACGACTAACGATTAATAAAAAAAAACAATTTGACCTTAACAAGATTATTTCATAAACAAATTATGATAGTAACAATAATAGTACGATTTGTTGTAGTAGTAATTAGTTACTGATTGTATGCAACTGCTAAGTGCGATAAGTGATCCTAGAACTGTAGGGAACACGGGACTCCGTTTTTAGCTGACACAAACAAAACGTAAAATGTGTTCAGCTTTAGCTCAGTCACTTGAATTTCACGTGCTCACGTGTGCAAACAGCTCGACACCAAACCCCTACACATCCCAAGAAATTAGTTCATTCCAGCCAGGGCTCTTGCTAACTTTTAAGCCCGTCTGGCGGTATTGGGGAAAAAAAAAAATCGCCTGACCCTCATACGAAGGACTCTTGACGGTCTTAATCTCAGATAGATTTTATAGCTTGATCTTACTATTCATGACTTTCTAAGTTGTGAGACATTAGTTACTACGGAGCTACAGTGACTAGCCTATACAATACCCTACAGGCACAAAGGCCTACTGTAACACTATCTTATGCACTAACAAACTACAATCTATGCCTTGCTCACTATCACTACCATGAGAATCATCTTCCTCATCGTTGATTTCAGGCTCTGAAGCCGTCTGCTCCTTGCCTCTGTCAGCCCTCCTATGCCAGGGGCCCAACTCATGTTCTAGCCTGTCTGCTTCTTCTGCACCTGCTGCTTCACGAGCGGCCGCCTCTGCTGCTGCTGTTGCTGCCGCTTGTTTTGCAGCCAGCATCGCAAGGGTCTTCTTCATGCGTTTCACGGGCCGTTGCGCATGCACCATCACCACCTCCTTGGCTGGACGTCTCTTCTTTGCACCTCTCCACAGGGCTACAAGGGCGGGCCAGTCAGGGTCGTACTCCAGCAGGGAGATGGCCATCAGGTCGCCAAGCTTGGCGTCGTTGAGATTGCCCCGCAGCCAGCTCTCAATGATGTTCCGGCAGGAAAAACCCCGCGCGCACTCCACTGTGCTCAGGGGCAGAACATCGACCGCCATCCAGAGGCGGACCAGGTTGGGGTAGGCAGTGCACCAATCGGGCGAGCTGAGCATCTGCTTCAGGCCATCGTGAAAGCTCAGCTCTTGGTAATGCGTTGACGTGATCGTGGTGAAGCTGTTGATCGCCTTCTATGCCCTCGTCCAGTTGATTCCTGGAAGCGGGGTGTGAAACAGATAAAGAAAGGTATAAAGAGAAGAGAGGTAAGTGTTTTCGATGGAAAGTAAACATAGTCACGCTTTCAACTTAACATATGTAGGAACATTTGACAGAGAGAAATCAAGTAAGCACAAATATACCTGAAGAAGTACCGGGCAAGGTGTCAGGGTCGGACGATTTGCGTTTAAACAGGTTACGCAGCGCCTCTAGCCTCTGCAAAAACCTACGCTACCGCTTCGAGTGAGATTTCGGGTACGAGCTTGGCGTCGTCAAGAGAGCCCAGATTCTTCATGCGGCTCTCCAAGAGCTTCAGCAGCTGCTTCATGTATGCCTTCGCTAGTGCGATGCAGTCGTCCAAGCTCCCGCCAGAAAGTTGACCCGCTATCTCCTTGTTCATGCGGAGTGTACTCGTGAGTAGTTGGCGTCCCGTTCGAGTTGGTGCCCGTCACCTTCACTTGCCTCTTTGCCGATGAGCCATGCTTCGCTAGGAAGGCGCATAGCTTGTTGCTCCCATCCCCGAAATCATCTGCGTCGCTCAGGTAACGGTTGCGGAGGGTGAGCCGAGTGTTGTCCACCATTTGCAGCACGTGTGTCACATCGACGTGCCACACATACATGAGGTATTGGATAGGCGTTCAAAGGTCAATAGTTAGTATAATCGGTTCAGTTAAACAACACCAGTAGCGGAACAACAAGAGGCAAAACCCTTACCTACCGTCGTTGGAACTTGAGGTTGAGTGCGTTGACCTCCTTCAGCACATCAGCCAAGAAAAAGAGAAGGAAATGGAATTTCAAGCTGGTTATTAGGTTGTACGACACCTCGTCGTTCTCGTACAACAGTATTACCACCGCTGGAAGGTTGTCAGCCAGACGCTGAACCGCCTGACCACGTGAAAGCCACCGAACGTTGTGGATGCCTTGCAACTCCAGATTGGTTTCGCATAGCACCTCCTGCAGCTCTTCGACCGTCCAAGGAGCTCCGCTAAGGAACGGACGACATGGTCGATGATGTCAAGGTCAGGGGAAGGCCTCAGCTGCATCCTTTGCCGCCAACGCTTCCATGAAACAAATAAGAAAGGGAATAAGTTCAATATACACGAAGTGCATAAATGGCAAGCACAAAAAACGTTGTGTACAAACCTGTGCACGATACAGTGGAGCCCGGCGAGGTGTGGAATCCGTGTTCGAAGGCGTGCCACCAGGCCCAACTAAGAACCAACCATGACGCGTGCATTGTCAGTGCTGATGCCTAATGCGCTCAAGGTCGATCCCGGTAGACACTAGGTGGGCTAGAAGGACTGCGTGAAGGGAAGCAGCATCACACTACTCAACGGTTAGGTGCGCGTAAAATTCAGTGACGGGCGTGTTGCGGAGGAAAGACAAGTAGACGATAAGGTGCTTCCCGCGCCGACGGTCCGTGCTCTAGTCCAACTGTATGTCCTGGATGTGTTTCATCTGTTGCACACGGAGGTAGATGACGAGCGTCTCAACCAACTGTGCGAACCTGTACCTGCAAGGATTAGCAAGAAGGTAACTAGTACGGTGTGTTTTAGAAACAACGCACTCTTAACAATGAGTACTTACTCGATGTAGTAAGTGTCGGTTTCCTTCAAAGGCATGTCGGGCGTGCCCATCTCTGCCATGAACTAGAGCAAAGTCACAAACAACACAATGTGTGAGTTGGTTATGCAAATAAATATGACAGTTGCCATTAGTTTAGCCAGTCGCTTGGCGTCGGACTCGCCATTCTCGAAGTCGACAATCGATCTCTGAGCAGCGATCTTCCCGTCTCGCAGCTTTTGGCGATCCACTGCCGCCTCATGCTTGATTGAATGTTGATGTTTCCTCATAGTCTACCGTTGAATGCCGAGCCCACCCTCCCTGTCGCAGGCGTACTGGCAGCTGGGGTCTCCGTGCACCATGCAGATGGAACACCTCATGCAGGGTTGACCCCATGAGGTCTGCGAGATGATGAGCCAAGTGAAGTGCTGCAGCCATTTCTTCTTTGCCTTCTGCTGCCACTGCTCGACGGTCAACGCGCGCGACTGCTTGCCATTGTCGTCGGCGTCGGCGGGGTTTGATGGGCCTGGACGAGGTGTGCTTAAGCGGGGGACGGTAGCTGGGGGGACACCTGCAGTGGGACGGGCAAAGCTCAATATTCGTTTTTTGTATTTGCCTTTCCCGGCCTGAATGCGCGAAACGGAAATGGCAAGTAGAGTTGAAGCCATGGATGCCGAAACGGGCGGCGGCGCAGACTCAGCTTCAGCCGGGTTAGGCTGGGTCGAAGTGTCAGCCGCCTCTGACGTAGATTGCGAGGGGATAAGAGGCTTGTTGTTGCAGGATGTGATGACGTTTGGGGGAGGAATTACAGGCAGAGGGATCTCTAACGCAGTAGTGGTGGCCACAGGAATCGCAGTCGGAGTTTTATGGGCTAAAAAATATAACGCAGTAACCCGAGGCTCCTCAGGCAACCCTGGAGAACCACGCCTAGCGCTGTCTATTGACTCGAGGGTGCCATGCTCAAATTGCATGGTGTGGTGTATCACATGAGGCAGTAACAATAGGGCACTCTAGACGGGACGGGTACAAGCTACGGGCTAGGCGTCAAGGATTGAAAGGCTGAACAAGGTTGTCAAAGAAAGGCTTGGCAAAGAAAGAAAGGGACCATCACGTCACGAACCGAGTGTCTCTCACGATGGTTGCATGCAAGTGCGAGGGTGGGTGCATGCTTTGTTTGTTGTACACCGACTGTCCTTGCACATTGCCAGCAAGGGGGGGGCAACAGCCTGGCAGCGGCGCCAACAACAGCTACCAGACAGATGCGTGGTAGAACCTGTGTCAGATGCAGAATGCGCTGGCAGGAAGAATCCAAAATTTACCCCCATGCCATCACGCAAAATTCATTACGCGTGCCTGTATAGACAACATATCACTGCTCCTATGGCCAACTGGGCTATTTTGGCGCTTTCAGACGAAACCATACGCGATTTCTGCTAGAGCGAAATAACATAAGTTTCCTGAAAAAAACATAAGTCTGCCAGTGCAGATGAACTATACAAATTGTGCCTGAAACCTAGACCAATAGACTAAAATAGGCTGATAACGAGAGCACTGATTTTAGTTGGTGAAGACTTTCCTGCCATCTCACGATAGTACCTCAGCTCTTCACAAGCTCTAGTCACCAGGAAATTGCCTTGCGCCTGTGACAAACGCCCGGCGCCCGTGATAAATGCTCGTGACAAGCGACCGTGACAAGCACCCGTGATGAAGGACACGTTTGTGAGTACATTAGTGATATCCCCCTTGTGGCAGCGCGCTGGCAGCTTGCGTGCTGACGCCTTGCTGCGGCGGGTGCCTTGCTGCAGTAGTGCGCTGGTGGCTTGCGCGTCGGCGCCTTGCTGCGTCAGCGCGCTGGCACATGATGCGGCAATGCGCTGGCATCTTTCTGCAGCGCGCCGGCACCTAGCGCGCAAGCCGCCAGAGCGCTGTTAAGCGGGCGCCGTGCTGGCAGCGCGCTAGCGCCTTTCTGCATCACGTAGGCACCTCGCAGCGCGCTGCCACAATGCTGCGGCGGTTCTTAACGCGCTGGCGCCTAACGCGCTGGTGCCTAACGCGCTGGTGCAGAGATTTCTGCTCTAACGGGTGAACGAGCTCTACGGAATGCTTCCGTCTAGACACGATTGCTGGTGGTTCACTAAAAAGACAAAAAATTGGCTAAGCCTTGAAAGGCATAGAGTTGGCCCACAAAGAAACTCACTAGAAAGATTGAAAATAGAATACAAGAAAGGGTGAAATAGAGGCTACCCAACCATTGAACCAAGCAGAGAACGTTCACACAAGATCGTTTACCTAACTACTTTTAGTTGCGCTTTGCCAAGTCAGCGTCAGCAGATGAAAATTACAACACGTGCTTAGTTGGTAATTTTTACCTACCTAAAAGTAGTTGTTTTAGCTGTTCAGGTTGTTTTAAACAACTTCTTTTAACACACATTCTTGTAGTTGCGAAAACGTGCGCCAGGTTCATTTTGTGCAGGTGGTTCAGTTTCGCCCCAAATTGAACACCCCAGTTCTGCACACTGTTCCCCAGGGTCAATTTCTCAATGTCCCGCAATGTTCCGAAATTCTTCCGCAAAAGCTCCGAAACGATCGCTCTTTCGCGTTGGAGAGGTTTGTCGGTCGAGATCGCGCTCTTCTGCAGAAATTCGTTTCTGCAAATGCGCCCTCCTCTGCGGACCCGATTTTTGCAGATGCGCTATCAACTGCAGCGGAAACTGCTTCTACGAACTTCCCTGCAAAACTCCGCGTCGACCTCTGAACAATTCGCTTTGACGGAATTCCGCTTCCCTACAGAACGCGACGACCCTCTCTGCAGGGTCTGTGCAATCTCAATAGCTGGCGCCTAGAGCACTGGCGCCTAATGCGCTGGCGCCTTGAGCGCTGGCGCCTAGAGTGCTGGCGCCTAACGCGCTGGTGCCTAACGCGCTGGCGCCTTGCGCGCTGGCGCTTATCGCGCTGGCGCCTAACCTGCTGGCGACTAACGCGCTGGCGCCTAACGCGCTGGCGCCTAGAGCGCTGACGCTTTGAGCGGTGGCGCCTAGTGCGCTGGCGCCTAACGCACTGGCGCCTTGCGCGTTGGTGCCTAGTGCGCTAGCGCCTAACGGCGCTTGCGCCATGTTGGTTGGCGCATAGAGTGCTGGCGCATTAAGCGTAAGCGCTTAAGACATTGGCGAAATTGCCTTAGTCCTCTTGGGCACGCTTTAGTAGTTCGTGCTAAGCGCGTTGGCCTTAGGGCGCTCACGCCTTTGGGCACATTGGTGCTTATGGGCGTTGACCTACAACTTGTGCACTAGGGCGCTGATGGAAGTAGCGCGATGGGCGTTTCGTTAACTGGATTCAGCCTTTGGAGCTGGCGCGTTTGTACTTAAAACTCTGAGTGTGGTTTTGGTGTCAATATACCTCTACCTTTCTGCTCTCTTTCCTTTCTGCTGTAGGTAATACATTCCGTGCATGCTGATGTGGTACGCGTGATGCCTTGGAATCTAATTCTAAACCACGTCAAATTGGATTTAATGCATTATTTTGTTGAGTTATAATAGACTTTGTTGTTTGTAGGCTGTAGTGGGGTAGCTTACATGGGGTACAACTTGTATCCCCATTGTTTCTAGCCTCACATCATTCCTAGTCTAGATTCTAACATGCTATCAGAGCAGTAGGTCCGTAGGACCGGTTTTTTTTTTTTTTTTTTTTTTCAGGCCCACCGGTTACCGCACTACCCCACGACCTACCCTGCCCTGTACCGCCCGCACGCGCCGCCCCTGCAGCCCATGCGTCGCTTTTTTTTTTTTTTTTTTTTTTTTTTTTTCCTGCAGCCCGCGCGCTGCCTCGCCTGCCCCTCGCGGCCCCTTAGCAGCCCTGTGCGCCGCCCCAGCAGGTCACGCGCTGCCTCACCTGCCCCTCGCGGCCCCTTAGCAGCCCCGCGTGCCGCCAAAGCAGCCCGCGCGCTGCGCTTCCCTGCCCCTCGCGGCCCCTAGCAGCCCCGCGCGCCGCCCCAGCAGGCCGCGCACCGCTCTTCCTGCCCCGCGCGAAGCCCCGGCAGCCCTGCGTGCCGCTTCCCTGCCCCGTGCACACGCCCCGGCAGCCCGCACGCCCTTACTGCCCCGCGCGCAGCTTCAACAGCCCTCGCGCTGCCTCTGCCTTGCCCCTTGCGCCGTCCTTGCAGCCACGCACAGCGCCCTTGCAGCTTGCACCCTGTCCTTGTGCTGCCTCTAAGCTGCTACAATATGGCCACTCTGCGTATTCTCTCATTTGATCCTGACCGCCGCCCAATCAAATTCGACACCTGGCTCCAGGACCTGCAGCTGTACCTACTGCGCGACGCTAGGGACGGTGCTTTGCTCTATGACCTAGCGACAGGTTCCTCCACTGCCCCACCAGCCTCAGCTGACGTGATGACTCACTCACAGTGGCTTACCCGCGATGCTGCTGCTCGCCTAGCCATTCGCAACCACCTGCCGGTAGCTGAATGCGAGCATTTTGACCAGGCGAAGATTGCTAAGACCCTGTACGACGCTGTAGTTGCCCGCTACTCTTCCCCTGCCACTGCAGCGCTTAGCCGCCTCTTCCTGCCCTACCTTTTCCCTGACCTGTCCTCCTTCGCCACTGTAGACGACCTCCTCTCCCACCTTCGCGCTACGGACGCTCGTTACCGTGCCGCCCTCCCTGCCGAGTTTCTGCCCAAGAACGAGCCCCCGATCTATATCACTCTCCACTTCATGATGACACGCCTCCCTGACTCTCTTAGTGCAGTCCGGGACACCCGTCTCGCTCTCCCCCCCACAGACCTCACTATCGACCTGCTAGGGAAGCACCTTCTTGCAGCTGAAGCGAACATTGTCGTTGTAGGTGCTACCCGTGGCACCCCTCGCACGCCCTTCTTTGAGGGGTGCTCCCCCTCCCCCCTCGCCCCCTCTGTTGCCTCTGCCGCTGCTGTCGACTTCCTTGGTGCTGAGGAGGTCGGTGCTGCTTCTGCTCCTAGTGGGAAGCGCCGCAGCGGCAAGGGCAAGGGGGGCAAGGGTGGTGGGGGTGGCGGTGGGGGGGGTGGTGGTGGAGGTGGTTGGGGAGGCGGAGGTGGTGGAGGTGGCGGTGGGAGTGGTGGAGCGAGTGGGGGCGTAGGCGGCGGCGGTGGCGGCGGCGGCGGCGGCGGCGGCGGGGGTGGTGGTGGCAGTGGTCGTGGTGGCAGTGGGAGCAGTGGTGGCGGGAGTGGCAGCGGCGGGAGTGGTGGCAGCGGCGGCGGTGGTGATCGCTCTGGCGCAGTTCAGCGGCAGCAGCAGCAGCGTCCTCGTGAGGCCCTCTCGCCCCAGCAGCTTCGTGAGTGGCTTGCTCAGCGTACGGCGTCTAGGGGTGGTGGTAGTGGTCGCTGCTCGTACGTTATTCGCACAGGTCTCCGCGCTGGTCAGACGTGCCGGAAGTTTCACACCCAGTACCGCTGTTTCTCCCGCATAGAGGACGCTTAGCGTCAGGAGATGGGTGATGAGTGTGAGATGCCCCGCTGGGCACAGCTGCTTAAGGCTGGTGTTGATATCTTTGCTCTAGACTAGGATGCTATTATTGCTGGCATGTATGCTCTGTCTACTAGTGTTGAGGGTGACTGCTATAGAGGCTGCTGCTCTAGGTGCTAGTGAGTCTGCTCTCTCTGGTACTGCGCCTGCTGAGGCCTTGCACACCTTCACGCTTGACTCAGGTGCTTCTCGCTGCTTCTTTCGCGACAGTACCACAGTCACACCACTCACCAGGCCTGTTGCAGTTTCCCTGGCTGACCCCTCTGGGGGCCCGATTCTTGTACGCGCCTCTACTGTGCTCCCGTGCCCGGCCGTTCCGTCCGGTTCCCTGTCAGGTCTCCACCTCCCCTCGTTCTCGACAAACTTGGTGAGCAACGCAGTCGTCTAGGATGCAGGGGTTGATACCTTTACACCTGGATGGCAGCGTGTGGCGATCTGTACGTGCTCTTGGACTAGCCGTCACCTGGCCACGTTCACTCGTCGGCCGGGGTCGAGTCTGTACACACTGACTACTGCGCCGCCTCAGGTCGCTGCGTCTGCTCAGGTGTCCCCGTCAGGTCCGGTAGCAGCCCCCTGTGAGTGTCGCCGCTTGTCGCACCAGACTCTCCTTTGGCACCACCGCCTTGGTCACCCCTCCCTGCCACGCCTTCGTGGCATGCACTCTCGCCTTCTGGTCTCTGGTCTTCCCAGGTCTCTGCCTTCCCTCCCACCCTCGCCTGCCCCGCCCTGCATTCCTTGCGTCGAGGGGTGGCAGCGCGCCGCTCCTCACTCCTCCTCGTTTCCCCCGACGACAGCTCCTCTGCAGACCCTCCACATGGACGTGTGGGGCCCAGCCCGCGTCCAGGGACAGGGCCGCGAGCGCTACTTTCTGCTGGTTGTCGTCGAATACTTGCGTTACACCACGGTCTTCCCCTTGCGCAGCAAGGGTGAGGTCCCTGCTGTTTTGATCCGTTGGATCCGAGCTGTCCGTCTCCAGCTGCGCGAGCGGTTCCGCACGGACCTTCCTGTCCTCCGTCTGCACTCTGACAGAGGTGGTGAGTTCTCCTCTGACCTCTTGAGGTCCTTTTGTGAGGACGAGGGCATTCAGCAGTCGTTCACGCTTCCGGCCTCCCCGCAGCAGAATGGGATTGCTGAGCGCCGCATTGGCTTGGTCATGGAGGTCGCACGTACCTCCATGATCCATGCGGCTGCTCCCCATTTCCTGTGGCCGTTTGCGGTCCGGTACGCGGCGCATCAGCTCAACCTCTGGCCCCTTGTCTCCTTTCCGGAGACTTCGTTGGACGGGGAAGGTTGGCGATGCGTCCGCGTTCCGGGTCTGGGGTTCCTGTGCCTTTGTGCGCGATTCCACTGCGGGCAAGCTCTCCTCTTGCGCCATTCCCTGCGTCTTCCTTGGCTTTCCCCCTGACGCGCCTGGCTGGCAGTTTTACCACCCCACCTCGCGCCGTGTCTTCCCCTCTCAGGACGTCACGTTTGACAAGTCGGTTCCCTTTTACCGTCTCTTCCCCTACCGCACTGCCCCTCTCCCCCCCCCCCCCCCCCGCCGCTCTTCCTCGCTCCAGGTCCCCCTCCGGTAGACCCCCTCCCCCCTCAGGGTCCTGCTCCTTCAGGTGTCTCTCAGGTAGACCCACTTCCCTTAGCTGAGCCTGTCGAGGTCACTGGTGACTCAGGTGCTGCTGGGGGTGGTGCTGCTCGGGGTGCTGAGCCTGGGGGTGCTGAGCCTGGGGGTGCTGCTTCTGGGGGTGCTGAGCCTGGGGGTGCTGAGCTTGGGGGTGCTGAGCCTGGGGGTGCTGCTTCTGGGGGTGCTGACCATGGGGGTGCTGAGCCTGGGGGTGCTGAGCCTGGGGGTGCTGCTTCTGGGGGTGCTGAGCCTGGAGGTGCTGAGCCTGGGGGTGCTGAGCCTGATGGAGCTGGGTCTACTGGTAGTCTTCCGGGTGCCTCACCTTAGCGGCCTCCCCAGCGGGAGCCCCTCTCACCACAGCAGTTGCACGAGTGGCTAGCTCATCGCACTCGCCTCCAGTGCAGCGCTACTGGAGCTGGAGGCGCTGGAGCTGGGGGCACTGGAGCTAGACGCACTGGAGCTGGAGACACTGGAGCTCGAGACACTAGAGCGGGAGGCACATGAGCTGGTGGCACTAGAGCTGGAGGCACGGGCGCTAGAGGCTAGAGACCCTAGAGGTGGAGCCGCTAGAGCTGGAGGCGCTGGAGCTGGAGGCGCTGGAGCTAGAGGCGCTGGTGTCGGAGACACTGGAGCTGCAGGCGCTGGAGCAGGCACTACTGGAGCTGGCGGTGCTGGCGGTGGAGGTACTGGAGCTGGAGGCCCTGAGCAGCACCGACCTTTCTTCGAGCCGTCGCCGCAGCTGTCTGAGCTTCCGCCCGAGTCGGTGCTCCGCCAGGTTCTTAGTCTTCCTTCGTCCACTGCCCTTCCTCCTAACTCGCCGCTGCCTGCCCCGTCTCGTTACACTGAGCAGCCGGTCTCCCTTACACAGCGTCGTGAGCCTGTGCTCGTCCTGTCTCCCCTATTCACGCTGTTCGCACCGCTCGTCATGTCTCGCATCCGCGTACTCCTCCTGTGACAGGCACTCACAATATGGCTCTTCGTCCCTCCTCTGCTCCACAGAGCGTCCCGCTGCCATCTCCTCCTGCGTCCTCTCTTCCTGAGCTTCCTGACCCTGAGTCTGACCGTGTTCGTGCTGCTAGCCCCACAGTCACGCGTCTTCTGGCTACAGTCGTCACCGACCCATCGTTTGAGTCCACTGCTGCGTCTGCCTTAGTTGTTGAGCTTGTCGACTTTGCTGCTGCGTGTTGTCTAGACTACGCCGCCAGTCTTATTGCTGAGTCTGAGTCTGTCTGTCCTTCGTCCGTCGGGGGTGAGTGTGCTCTTGGCACGGACGTCCTTAAGGACAGGCGCGAGGACTTTGAGTCTCTTGCGGCTGCTGTACCTCATCTCGTGGCCTGGCTGCTTGCACCTGAGGGAGACCCGGATGCACTGGACATGCCGACCCCACGCTCTTACGCAGGGGCGATTTCGGGTCCTTTCTCCTCTCAGTGGCAGACAGCCATGGACGCAGAGATGACATCCTGGAAGTCCACAGACACCTACGTCGACGAGGTTCCCCCTCCTGGGGCGAACATAGTCGATGGCATGTGGATTTTCAGGGTGAAGCGACCGCCGGGTTCTCCGCCTGTCTTCAAGGCTCGTTACGTTGCACGAGGCTTCAGTCAGCGGCAGGGAGATGACTTCTTCCAGAATTTCTCCCCTACCCCGAAGATGACCACTCTTCGGGTACTGCTGCACGTTGCCGCTCAGCGTGACTACGAGCTTCACTCTCTTGACTTCAGCACAGCGTTCTTGCAGGGCAGCCTGCACGAGGAGATTTGGCTGCGCCGCCCACCTGGCTTCACTTGGTCGTTCCCTCCTGGTACCCAGTGGAGCCTCCGGCGCCCAGTCTACGGTCTCCGCCAGGCGCCTCGTGAGTGGCACGACACACTGAGGATGACACTTGCGGCTCTTGGGTTTGCTCCTTCCACTGCTGACCCGTCGTTGTTTCTTCGCACCGACACTTCGCTGCCGCCGTTCTACATCCTCGTATACGTCGACGACTTGGTCTTTGCCACTGCTGACACTGAGGCACTCGCCCTTGTGAAGTTGGAGCTGCAGAAGAGACACACGTGCACAGACCTGGGTGAGCTGCGCAGCTACCTTGGCTTGCAAATCACCCGGGACAGAGCACGCCGCACCATTACCCTGACCCAGTCACACATGGTGCAGCAGATCCTTCAGCGCTTCGACTTCCAGTACTCCTCACCACAGTCCACTCCTCTGTCTACACGTCACTCGCTCTCAGCTCCACCTTCGGGCGAGTCGGGAGAGCCGAGTGGCCCGTACCCAGAGCTTGTGGGCTGCCTCATGTACCTGATGACCTGCACTCGACCTGACCTTGCGTACCCTCTTAGCATCCTAGCTCGCTACGTTGCGCCTGGGAGACACAGGCGAGAGCACTGGGAGGTTGCTAAGAGGGTGTTGCGCTACTTGTGCAGTACATCAGGCATGGGGCTGGTGCTTGGAGGACGGGGTGACGTTGTCCTCACTGGACACTCAGACGCCTCTTAGGTTGACAACCTGACTACACAGCGGTCGTCGCAGGGTTACACCTTCAGCCTTGGTTCCGGCTCTGTCTCTTGGCGGTCTACCCGCTCTTCTTTTGTTCTCAGCTCCAGTTGTGAGGCTGAGATCTACGCCACAGCCATGGCTGCACAGGAGTTACGTTGGCTCACCTACCTGCTGACTGACTTGGGAGAGCGGCCTCGTTCTCCTCCAGTTCTGTACGGCGACAACAAGGCAGCCCTCGCCTTGTGTCAGGAGCACAGACTGGAGCACAGAACGAAGCACATCGCTCTTCGTTACTTTCTTGCTCGAGAGCTGCAGCAGCGTGGCCAGCTTCGTCTTGCTTACGTGGACACGCGGGCCAACACTGCTGATATATTCACCAAGGCACTTCCGCCTAGTGATCATCAGCGGCACTGCACTGCTCTAGGCCTCGTGCCTACGTTCTCTCACTTGCTCACTGCTTGACCTTGCTTGTACTGTGATCTTTATATATACCTGCATGCTTACACTTGCTAGGTAGTGATCACTGTACTGTTTGCTCTTTCTTATATAACTATGCATGTGAGCTGGCCATGTGGCCTTTTGCTTGTGCTCGGAGTGTGTGGTGACGTCGTGATCCACCCTGAGCTTGCTTTGCTTTTCTTGACTGGTCTTGTGACCACTGGTTCTCCCCCACTTTGCCTATGGGGGTGTGTTGAGTTATAATAGACTTTATTGTTTGTAGGCTATAGTGGGGTAGCTTACACGGGGTACAACTTTCTAGGGTTCCTACTTGTATCCCAATTGTTTCTAGTCTCACATCATTCCTAGCCTAGATTCTAACATATTTTTATCAGCACTTTCCATCATGCCTGCTGCAGCGTGATGGTGCCTTTCTTTAGTGTGCTGGCGCCTTTGCTGCAGTTGCGCCTTACATTTAATTCGCTGCATTCATTCACTTGCGTGGCTTCTTTGTTTTGTAGGGCGTACGAGCTACATTGTAGGGAGCAGAAAAGGAAAAGCAGGGCAAAGATGTGGAGAGCACGGGGATAAAGATGTGGGGAAAGGGGAAAGGGATTGGAATGGGGTCAGGCTAGCTGTGATTGTTACATATTCAACTTCTTTTTGACTCTTTGCTATGCTTCTTTGCTATCTATCCTCATTGTATATATGCGTATATAAATGTGTGTCTGTGCATGTGTGTTTTTGCACGGTGTGTGTATGTGTGTGTGTGTGTGTGTGTGTGTGTGTGTGTGTGTGTGTGTGTGTGTGTGTGTGTGTGTGTGTGTGTGTGTGTGTGTGTGTGTGTGTGTGTGTGTGTGTGTGTGTGTGTGTGTGTGTGTGTGTGTGTGTGTGTGTGTGTGTGTGTGTGTGTGTGTGTGTGTTGTGTGTGTGTGTGTGTGTGTGTGTGTGTGTGTGTGTGTGTGTGTGTGTGTGTGGTGTGTGTGTGTGTGTGTGTGTGTGTGTGTGTGTGTGTGTGTGTGTGTGTGTGTGTGTGTGTGTGTGTGTGTGTGTGTGTGTGTGTGTGTGTGTGTGTGTGTGTGTGTGTGTGTGGTGTGTGTGTGTGTGTGTGTGTGTGTGTGTGTGTGTGTGTGTGTGTGTGTGTGTGTGTGTGTGTGTGTGTGTGTGTGTGTGGTGTGTGTGTGTGTGTGGTGTGTGTGTGTGTGTGTGTGTGTGTGTGTGTGTGTGTGTGTGTGTGTGTGTGTGTGTGTGTGTGTGTGTGTGTGTGTGTGTGTGTGTGTGTGTGTGTGTGTGTGTGTGTGTGTGTGTGTGTGTGTGTGTGTGTGTGTGTGTGTGTGTGTGTGTGTGTGTGTGTGTGTGTGTGTGTGTGTGTGTGTGTGTGTGTGTGTGTGTGTGTGTGTGTGTGTGTGTGTGTGTGTGTGTGTGGTGTGTGTGTGTGTGTGTGTGTGTGTGTGTGTGTGTGTGTGTGTGTGTGTGTGTGTGTGTGTGTGTGTGTGTGTGTGTGTGTGTGTGTGTGTGTGTGTGTGTGTGTGTGTGTGTGTGTGTGTGTGTGTGTGTGTGTGTGTGTGTGTGTGTGTATGTGTGTGTGTGTGTGTGTGTGTGCGTGTGTTCAATATGTCATTCATGTCAATTGGTTGTGATTGCATCAAGGTGAGGTGCTGGTATGCATCGTGTTTGCAATTGAGGTTGTCATCGTCTTTGGGGCAGCGTGTTTTCACTGTTTCAACGACCCCATCGATCTCAGTTGCAGCATTGATGCATATTGAGCATCCACTTTGATGTGTTCTTAATCTTTACATGATGCAGTGCATTTTTGTGTGTGCATTTCGTAATTGTGATGTGTGTGTTTCAATGCGTGGTGTTACAATGCATCGTGTATGCAATTAGGGGTTGTCATCGTCGTTGGTGCTGCGTGTATTCGTTGTTTCAAGGACCCCATCAATTTCCGTTGCTGCATTGATACATTTTAACATTCACCTTGAAGCCTTCACACTACATTTCATACCTTGTTCATTAATACAACTGTATTCATTCATGTTGATGCCATGTTCGATTGTACCGTACCATCCGCAGTATTAATTGACGAGCTGGGACGATTGAAACAAATTCATGGATTTAACATGTGTATTGGTTCCATATTTAGGATATCTTGTTCAAGGGTGATGTATCCACCACTTGAGGCATTCTATTAAACACGGTATCAAAACGTTGTTCAAACGGGTGCTCCAAAGAGTGCTTAAAAATCACTCTTGAAATGATATCCCCAAAATGTGAAACAAAAAATTACGCAACAAAAAAAAAAAACACTTCCAAATGATATCCCCAACCAATTATATAGGGTTGCTACGCAACCCAAAAACTGCACACCGTGCCGCGATTTTGCCACAAGCGCTTGTATAGTGAGTCAGCACCTAGCTGTTAGTGCTAACGGGGCGGATTTACCCCAGGGATTGGCAACCCCTAGGGTCGGCGCCCCCAGCCAGCTTCGCACTCCGCACCCCAAGCTGACAAGCTGTATGGTTTCGAAGCGTTTTCTAGTGTTTGATAGTGGTTCGGCAAGAATTTTGTGAGTTTGTAATGTTCTGACCATCGACCACGCCACATGTGCTGTAACCAATTACCATCTCTCCCACGCCACCAAGCGACGACAAACCTTTTGAAATTGGGGGGATTGAAATTTGCGCGGGTTATGTGTACCTGTAACTCACGCGAAGGGACATCAGGGATAACTTTAGTAAAATTATCCGTCTGGCTTTAAAACTAGGTCCTGACTCCTTGTCTGATTGTCAGACGAAACCTATAAAACTATCTAGCATTTTCAAACGAATCCTAGGTAGTGGTCTGTGTCAGAATCCCAGCCACTAACCACTGGGATAAAAGGGCTTGTTTGCATAGCGGGTGAGTGCGCCGATAACCCTCCAGGCTGACGTGTCTGTAACCCTTCCCTAGAATCACTCGCGGATCTCCAGTGGTCCTCTGAGAACCCCCCGCACTCGGGTGCCCTACGTGCAACACCGAGATTCGATCTCGAGACCTACGCTCTGATAACATGTCAAAATCCCGGTGTTGCACCAAGGGCATCCCAGTGCGGGGGGGTGTCAGAGGTCCACTGGAGATCCTCGATTGATCCTAGGGAAGGGTTACAGGCACGTTGGCCTGGGGGAGTATGGGCGCACTCACCCGCTGTACAAACAATGCCTTTTATCCCAGTGGTTAAAGGCTAGGATTCCGACAGTCTGAGATTTCTGCATTTGACGTGCGGTGGCAAGATTCGTGCCAAGATTCGTGCCAGCGGGGTGAGTCCTTTACATTTGACGTGCAGTGTTTGCACCGACCAGAGGCAACGCATTGTCTCACGGTAATAGGATTGTGTAGAAGAATAGCGTAGTATCATCCTATCTTATCGTTAGGTGGTGTACCTCCCTTGGCCACCTCCCCTTTCCTATATCTTGTACTCCCGTTGTTATTGCAAGCCCCCTCTTCTTTGGCCAACTCTCTCGTTCCTAGTTTCTCCCTCCCCAAAACCCAAAGGCTCCTAACCTACCTATCTTGACATGCTGTCAGAGCAAGTCCCGATCTAGGACCTATGTTCTTTTCAATGGGCCCACCAAACACTATCGCCATGGCGCGCCCCGTCCCTGAACTCGTCAACCTGCTCGCTAGCGAACCGCCAGCGTGTGCGCGCTGGCACTGGCGAAATCGCTAGCGTGCTCGCGCCCGCGCCGTTGCCCTGCGCCGTTTTGTCGCCCCACGGCCCCCCCCCCCGTTGAGTCGCACCCGTTCCGTCCCGCCCGTTCCATCTCGTCCCCTTGCGCCCGTCTTGTCGCGCTCGTCGCCCTGAGCTCTGCCCATTTTGCCTGTCGCATCCCCCGCTCGTCGCGCCAGTCGCCCTGCACGTCGTAAGCGCCAGCGCCAGCGCCAGCACCTGCGACCAGCGCCAACGCCAGCGCCAGCACCGGCAGCAGCTAACGTCCCTCCCCCCCCCCCCCCCCCCCGCCCTCCCTTCCGCGGCTTCCGTCGTAGGGGGGGGAGGGGGAGATGTGGGGTTGGCGGGTGTGAGCAGCCAGCAGCCCGTCCCTCACCTCCCTCTTCCTCTCTCCTTGCAGCACTTGTTGCTGTGGGGGGGGGGGGGGGCGGAGGAGAGAGGTTAAGGGGGGATGAGAGAGGTTCAGGGGGTGGAGAGAAAGAGAGAGAGCGAGCGATTTGCTTGTTATGTTTTCTTGTCTATTCTCTATCCGTCGTATCTAGGCGTGGTCATTCCACGTCGCACACACCGAGCATCCACTGCGGGGGTTTAAACCACAGGCGGGTATCCCACCGTACCCGACAATGGGGCTCGGCTGCTGCACGGTGATTGCTGTGCTTCGAGATGAGCCCCTACACGAACTAGACTTGCATGCAATTAAGGGGGGATGTCATAATATATGATTCTTATATAATCACATCAGGGCCTCAGATTCATTTTGGCATAGGCTGAATCGTCAGCCTTAGGAGTCAGCTGAAGGATGATCAATCAGGGTAGCCTTGGAAAAAAAAACTGAAATTTCAGTGTTTAGTTTAGAAAAATGGCTGATCATTCAGCCTTGCATAAAAAGAAAGACTGAATATAGCTTCAAGCTTTTTTCTGGCGCAATACGCGACGTGCTGCCAACAGTGCGGAGATTCACTCTACAACGGTAGTGAGCTAGACTACGGGGGTTGGCACGAACTACTAGGAGTGATCGTAGCTTTGCTTGGTTCCTTAGTGCTTGCACATTCACGGGAGAAATTGGCAAGAGTTTCCACTAGCAAAGTTGGAATTACAGAATCATAGAACAAGCAGTGACAGCAATGACTACATCAGGCACCTAGCAACCCTACAGCTAGCCAGGTCGCCCGCCAGCACAGCTTGGTCGACCGCCTGCCAGCGTTGCGTAGAGGAGCCGCGCCAGCACTGCAGAAGGGCGACCTGCCAACTCTGCAGGTCGACGGCTTGCCAACGCTGCAGTAGTGCGGCTGTCCAGCGTTGCCCCGTAGAAGACAGCAGTGCGCACGCTCGCAGGTGCGCGCAGACGATTGGTCCGGCTTGCATTGTTGTGCATCCGTCGGCTGTTGTCTGCGCCTGACGAGCCACATCAACTTCGGGATACCAGCCCGAAGTCGCCTTCGCCATCGCGGCCTCGACGACGTTCGCGTGCCTCCGCAGAACTCGTCGAGCAGGTTACCCGGTCGACCTGGACACCACCAAGTGCTCTGGTCGACCACCAGTGCCTCCGGTCGACCACCAGGTGCCTCCGGTCGACCACAGCTCCCTCTGGTCGACCACCAGGTGCCTCTGGTCGACCACAGCTCCCGTCGAGCTACCCCCTGGTCGACGGACCCCTTCCGGCGACCAGAACTGTCAGCGGTTGTCGCCGTGCTCCCCTCGTTGACCGCTGCTCATCTTTCGGTCGACGGCTGCTCCGTCGACCTCTCCGATCGAACTGTAGGTCGACCGGCAGCTCCGTCGACCTCCCAGACGAACTGCCCCTCCTGGTCGACGGCCCACCCGTCGCCCAGACTCGTTCGTTGCAGCTGTCGAGCTCCCTGGTCGACAGCAACACCACAGCGGTCCCCTGCAGCTCGACGAAGCATGTAGAGCAGCTCTCCCAATGTGAACGGTCGGAGTTGCCCAAGCGAGGGCGGGGCCAACACTCCATTCCCAGTAACACTCCCCTGCCGCGTTCACGCTTGGGCCCCCCAGCCCACACGGCAGTACTTCACGAAGAAAAAACTCGTCCTTGGCATGCACCCCACACACAGCACGCCGTCACCGCACCAGCCGTGCAGAAGGGCACGGCACCTATTGCTGCACCTCATCGTCGCCGTCGCCGACGTTGGCCAGACGAACCTGGCCGATGGCGACAGAGCACCGGTTGAAAGCCGGAAAGTGCAGCGCCTTCGTCAGGAAGTCCGCCGGCTGCTCGGTGGTCGGGATGTACTTCAGCAGGAACTTCCCGCGCCTCACCATGTGCTGCAGCCAGGCGTAGCGTCGCTCCATGTGCTTGAGGTTGCCCGTCAACCCCATGCCCTCAGCGACCGTGATTGCCGACTTGTTGTCGACGCGGAGGATGGTCGGCTTCCCAGCGTCGAGCAGCTTGAATTCCGCCAGAAGGAAACGAAGTCGGCGTCCCTCCTTGCCAGCGTCCGTGGCCGAGACGTACTCCGATTCCGTCGAGGAGAGAGTCGCGCACTTGATGCGCGAGCTCGACCAGGAGACAGCGGCCCCTCCGTAGATGAACACGTAGCATCCCGTGCTTGTCCGGTTTTGTTTGTCGCCCGCGTCGTCGGCATCCACGTAGCCGATCAGCTCCAGTGACTCTGGTCCACCGCCGAACTCCAGGGTGGTGTCGCGGGTGTTGGCGAGGTAGGCGAGGCAACGGTCGACGTCGCGCGAATGCTGGTCGCTTCTCACCGTGAGGGCGCTCCCCAGCTTGCTTCAAGCGAACGCGATGTCCGGCCTCGTCGTCGTCGCCGCGAATTGCAGCGAGCCAGCCTTCTGCCGGTATTCCTCGCGCTCTTGCGCCTCCTCGTCGTCGAATATCAGCTCAGTGTAGGCGTCGACCGAGACCGGCGTCTTCGGGATGCGCCCGGTCTGCTCCTCATCGATGAAGCGCCTACGCAGCTTGTCGGCGTAGCTCTGCTGGTGCAGCCACAGCTTCCTCGCTGGCCTGTCGCGCACGATCTCCAGCCCAAGGTACTTCACCACCGGCGAGATCTCACGCAGCTCAAAGGCGGCCTCCAGCAGCTCCTTCAGCTCCTTCAGCATCGCGGTGCTGCTGCTGGCGGCGAGCAGGTCGTCGACGTAGACCAGCACCCAGCAGGTCACTCCGTCGTCGCCGGACTTGAAGTAGAGCGCCTCGTCGACCTGGCTCTTCTTCCAGCCAGCTCCCAGCAGCACTCCGTCGAGAGCTCTGTCGAGGACGGCGACGATGCTGCGGAAGATCCTCAGCGGCGCCTCACCTGCGTGAAGCCCTTCACGGTGTCGTCGATGCGGTACTTGGTCGTCAACACCCACCGGTTCTTCATGATGTTCACTCCGCGTGGGCGTTCGACCAGCTCCCAAGTGCCCATGCCGATGAGGCTGCGGATCTCCTCTTCCATGGCGGCCTTTACCGACGCGCCCTTCCAGCTTGCCAGCGCCTCCTTCACCGTCATCGTGGCGATGTCCCAGCGGTGTTCGGGGTCGGCATGCACGTCGGGGTCGAGCTCCGGCAATTCTGCATTCTCCTCGGCGTCGTCGTACAGCAGGTCGTCGTCGACCTCGTCGTACACCGTGGTGAAGGCAGCTGGTGGCAGGCAAGCGTGGTAGCTCAGCTTCTCAGGCGGTCTTCAAGCTCGACCAGACCGTCGCAGCTCCGGCGCAGGCTTCTCGACCGGAACCTCCACCACGTCGCTGTCGGTGGACTCCTCTCCCGCCGACAACTCCCTTTTTTTGTCGAGGCTCACCTCGTCGACCAACTGCTTCGACCAGGTGACCAGCAGCTCCCCTGTCGACCCTGTCTACCGCCCTGGCTGCTGCTCCCCTACCGACTGCCTCCCGGCTGCTGCCTCTCGTTCGACCGGCTCCCCTGTCTGCTGCTCCCCTGTCGTCGACTCCGGTCCTGGTCGACGAGCTTGGCGCCTTGTCGACCGCCGGCGATGCCACTGGCCGGCGCCACAGGCGACGCCTCAAGGCTCCCCTCATCGCCGATGGCCGACACAGGCATCGACGCAGGCCGATCTGCGACGGGGGAGGGAGGAGCAAGAACAGGGGGAGGCGGAGGAATCTCTACAACATCCTCATCAGCAGGCTCGTCGACTTCGGCGAGCAGTGGGACCGTCGCCGTCGAGGTGTCCGTCGGCGGGTGTGCCTGCGTCCGCCCCGACGCCGGCCCATACTTCGCCTTCCACACCTCCAGCGACAGCGTCTCGTAGAAGATCACCTCGACCGACGTGACCACCTTGTTGTCGGTCAGGTCGAGCACCTCCCAGCCCTTGCTCTCCGGCGACACACCCAGGTGAAGCCCCCAGCGAGCCTTCGGCGCCAGCTTCCCACCGCGCTGCTGCTCGGGAACCATGAACTGCACCATACAGCCCCACACCCGCGCCAGCGTGAGGTCGGGCTTCTTCCCGGTCAGCAGCTGGTACGGAGTCGTCCCCGGCGGTGTCGTCGACCGCTCCAAGCAGTTGCGCACCCAGACAGCCTGTCGAAGAGCGAGGTGCCACCAGTGGTGCTGCACGCCCATGTGCAGCAACATCGTCCGCACGGACTCGACGACCGTGCGCATCTCCCGCTCAGCCATGCCGTTCTGCTGCGGAGTGTAGGGGCACGTCAGGTCGTGGACGATGCCCTTTCCGTCGACGAAGGTGGTGAAATCCTTTCCGAGGAACTCCCCTCCCCGGTCAGAGCGGAGCGACAGCACCGACTTCTTCGTCTGCCGTTCCACCAGCACGAGCCACCTCCGGAACTCCCGCAGCACATCGCTCTTCTTAGCGACCGGCATGGCCCACACATACCGGGTGTGGCGATCCTTCAGCAGCAGGAAGTACAAGCTGCCATCCTTGGCAGCCACCCGAAATGGCCCGCACAAGTCAATGTGCACGACAGCCAGTGCCTCCTCGGCGTCCGAGCCCTTGTCGGGGAAGGTGTGTCGCGCCAGCTTTCCTCCGACGCACGAGACACACGGCAGGTCTGCTCCGGTCGACAGCGTGATGTTGAGCCCAATAGCAACCTGATGCTTCGCCGAGCTCTTGATCGTGTCGATGCCGACGTGCGCGAGCCTCGCGTGCAGCCGGTCGGGAGTCACCTTCGTCGCCGAGACGATCGTCCGTAGAGCCACCACCTCGGTCGACGGCGACCGCGTCGAGCAGGGGCGAAGGTCGGTGCAGAGGACTCGTCCGGTGTAGCGTGCTCGACCGAGCACCTCCCCGGTCGCGGCGACGAGCAGCATCTCGTCGCCGTCGCCCTGCAGCTGCACTCCGCTCTCCTTCAGTTGGCCAGCTGACAGCAGGTTCGCCTGTACGCCCGGAACGTAGAGCACGTCGGGGATGAGGACCCGCTTTCCGGCCTCCCCTTGCAGGGCGACAGTGTCACGACCCTCGACAGGCTTCAACGCCCCATTGAAGACGCGCACATGCTGCACACCGTCGCTCGACACCATGTCGACAAAGACCGCCTTCGTCCCCATTACGTGGTGGGAGCATCCGCTGTCGAGCAGCACCGCCATCGGGTTGGCCTGCACAGCTGCCGCCACCGCCTGGAAGTCTTCGCCAGCCTCCGGTGCCAGCGAGACTGTCGGCTCCACCACGCCGACCATCGAGCACGACGCCTCCCCGTCGCCTCGGCTCTTGCCGCTGAAGCTGTCGACGTCCTTCGTCGATGCCGTCTTCTTCGACGTCTGCTTCTCCTTGCGCGGCTTCGCATCTCGACGGGGGCGACGACTGGCCGATCGACCGCGCCCTCCCTTGCTGTCTTCCTTGTCGCTGTCATCGCGGTCGGGGCACTCGAAGGAGAGATGGTCGGGGTCGCCGCAGATCCAGCACTCCCGCCGTCGACCACCACCTCCACGGCCCTTATCGCGAGTCGACTTCTTCTCGTCGACGTCCTTCGTCGACCGCCCACTTCCGCTACCACCTCCGCCCGGCTTCCCGCGCTGCCCTTGCTGCTGATTCAGCTTCGTCGGTGCAGCGTAGTTTGCCTGCGGAAGGAGCTCCGTGGGCTGCTCGGCCTCCTGCATCGCCTCATCTTGAAGGATGTAGCTGGTGATGGAGTCCTCGTCGAGGAACTCACGCGTGTCAGTCACCATCAACATCCTCTTCATGAGGTTGTAGCTGCGTGGTAGGCCCTTGACGACGTGGGTGATGTAGGACGCCGTCGAGTACTCGGCGCCCGCCATCCGCATCTCAGCCAGGATCCGTCGAGCACGGTTGCAGTAGTCTGTCGCTGACTCTTGCTCACCCATCCGAATGTGTGTCATGTTATCCTCCAGCTGTCCGATGTACAGGTCGTCCTTCACCTGGTACGTCGACAGGATGAAGCGCCATGCCTGGTGACCAGCATCGAGTCGCTCTCGACAGCTCCTGAGCGCTAGCTGCACCACCGGCGAGCAGCACCTCGAGATGACCATGAAGGTGAGCAGGTGAGCAGCACGAAACTCTCTGCGCAGCTCGACATCCTCCTCGGGCGGAATGGGCACGGCGCCGTCGACGAAACCCTTCAGCCCGGCAACCTCCAGCTGAGGCTCTATCGACTCCCTCCAGGTGATGAGGTCCCGTCGACGTTGCAGCGATGCGATGGTGATTCGGTCCGGCGAGAACTTGAAGTAGCCATACGCCGGCGCAATCCCGCCCGCCGTCACATGCGTCGTCGCCGAGAGCCCTCCACCGCTTCGTAGAGGGGATCGACGTCGACCATCAACATCGCCACGTGAGCTGCCTGCGGCCGCCATCGATCGCTGCACCCGCGCCTGTATCCCGTCAACGCCTTCGTCGACCTTGATCACCCCCCTCTGCTTCGTGCCTTCGCTGCCGCTGACTTGTGTACCACTGTCGACTTCATCGTCGACGCCACCTTCGTTCCGCACTGGTCGAGGAGATGCAGGACGGGAAGGGTGTTCCGTCGCCCTCTGCGACCGGATGCCCCAAGGGATCGTCCCGTACTCGCCATCCGCGTGGCGTTTCCTCGCATCAGCCAAGCGTGCCTCCAAGGTGTCCGCTACGCCCGCATCAACTACGGGGTCAACCATGGCGACTAACGCCGCTGCCGGGCTATGAACGACTTAGTAGGTGCAAAAGTCGGCTCCTATCTGAAGGTAATTTGCGGGGCCGTCCACGCTCACCGCACCATGCGGAGATTCACTCTACAACGGTAGTGAGCTAGACTACGGGGGTTGGCACGAACTACTATGAGTGATCGTAGCTTTGCTTGGTTCCTTAGTGCTTGCACATTCACGGGAGAAATTGGCAAGAGTTTCCACTAGCAAAGTTGGAATTACAGAATCATAGAACAAGCAATGACAACAATGACTACATCAGGCACCTAGCAACCCTGCAGCTAGCCTGGTCGACCGCCAGCACAGCTTGGTCGACCGCCTGCCAGCGTTGCGTAGAGGAGTCGCGCCAGCACTGCAGAAGGGCGACCTGCCAACTCTGTAGGTCGACGGCTTGCCAACGCTGCAGTAGTGCGGCTGTCCAGCGTTGCCCCGTAGAAGACAGCAGTGCGCACGCTCGCAGGTGTGTGCAGACAATTGGTCCGGCTTGCATTGTTGTGCATCCGTCGGCTATTGTCTGCGCCTGACGAGCCACATCAACTTCGGGATACCAGCCCGAAGTCGCCTTCGCCATCGCGGCCTCGACGACGTTCGCGTGCCTCCGCAGAACTCGTCGAGCAGGTTACCCGGTCGACCTGGACACCACCAAGTGCTCTGGTCGACCACCAGTGCCTCCGGTCGACCACCAGGTGCCTCCGGTCGACCACAGCTCCCTCTGGTCGACCACCAGGTGCCTCTGGTCGACCACAGCTCCCGTCGAGCTACCCCCTGGTCGACGGACCCCTTCCGGCGACCAGAACTGTCAGCGGTTGTCGCCGAGCTCCCCTCGTCGACCGCTGCTCACTTGTCAGGTCGACGGCTGCTCCGTCGACCTCCCCGGTCGAACTGTAGGTCGACCGACAGCTTCGTCGACCTCCCGGTCGAACTGCCCCTCCTGGTCGACGGCCCACCCGTCGCCCAGACTAGTCCGTTGCAGCTGTCGAGCTCCCTGGTCGATAGCGACACCACAGCGGTCCCCTGCAGCTCGACGAAGCCTGTCAAGCAGCTCTCTCACTGTGAACGGTCGGCGTTGCCCAAGCGAGGGCGGGGCCAACACTCCATTCCCGTTAACAAACAGTGCCTACGACGTGCTTCACAGTGTATCGTTCAACGGAATCGGGGGTGACGCTCCGTTTTGCTAGGGGTGATACTTGATGGTGACGCTTTGGGGAGCGTCATCCTGACCGGGGCAGAAAAAAACCAAAACCCCAGACGACCGGCATGCGGCTCGGGAGCCTCAACCTTAAGATTTTGCCCTGAAGCGAATACGCACCCCCCCCCCTCCCCCCACATTGTTTTCAAACTGCCCTCGCACTTCTGTCCCAACAAGAAATGGTTAAAATTGAGCGTGTTACTTTAAAGCTCCGGTATACATTTGTCAGTAAGGTTCAGGGTTTTACAGTGTGCCTCACAGTTTTGGGGCAACTTTTCAAGTTCCTAAGGATTTTGAACCCTTTCTTTCAAATGTATACCGGAGCTTTAAAGCAGCAGTATACATTTGTTAGAAGGGTTTAAGGTTTGGCAGTGTCAAATGTTATATCTGCTACAGTTTGTTTAGGCTGTAGTGGGGTAGTTACTATGGGGTACAGTAAGTTTAGGGTTTCCTACTTGTACCCAACTCTTTCCTAGTTCAATCACTCTTGTTCATTCTGACATGGTATCACGAGCCTAGGTTGCCACCTAGGACCGCTTACTACTACGGGCCCACTATTCCGCTAGAAGCGCCCTCGTGCGCCCTCCCTTACGTGTGCCCTCGTGCGCCTTTCTCTGCCCGTGCGCCCTCGTGCGCCCCACCCTTTTTTTTTGCTAGTGCGCCCTCGCGCGCCCCGCCCTTCGTTCTGCCTGCGCGCCGTCCAGCAGCCCTAGCGCTGCCTCCTGCTGCCCTAGGCCAGTGCGCCGCCCTTGCAAGCTAGTAGGGCCCTCGAGCCGCCCCTGCGGGTCCGTCAGGCCCCTGAGTCGCCGCTGCAGGCCCGTCAGGCCCGAGAGCCGCCCCTGCAGGCCCGTCAGGTTGGAGCGCTGCCCCTGGAGGACCACGCCGCCCGCGCGCAGCTTCTGCCCGACCGCGCGCCGCCCCTGCAGGCCCTCGCCACCCGCACGCACCCTCTGCAGGCCCGTCAGACCAGCACGCGACCCCGTCAGGTCGCAGTCGCGGCCCCGTCAGGCCGCTGTCGCGGCCCTCTCAGGCCGCAGTCGCGGCCCCGTCAGGCCGCAGTCGCGGCCCCGTCAGGCCGCAGTCGCGGCCCCGTCAGACCGCAGTCGCGGCCTCGTCAGGCCGCAGTCGCGGCCCCGCCCTGCCGTGACGCGGCCCCGCCAGCCCTGCAGCTGACGCGGCCGCGCCCTGCTACTGACGCGGCGTCGCCCCTGCCCGCCGCGTCGCCCGGCTCGCCGCGTCGCCCCTGCCCGCGGCGTCGCCCCTGCCCGCCGCGTCGCTCTGCTCGCCGCGTCGCCCCTGCCCGCCGCATCGCCCTGCCCTACCCCGCGCCGGGCCCCTGGAGCAGCCGCCCCTGCAGCAGCCGCCCCTGCAGCAGCCGCCCCTGGCCCCTGGAGCAGCTGCCACTGCAGCAGCCGCCCCTGGCCCCTGGAGCAGCCGCCACTGCAGCAGCCGCCCCTGGCCCCTGGAGCAGCCGCCCCTGGAGCAGCCGCCCCTGCAGCAGCCGCCCCTGGCCCCGCCCTGCCGCTGTAGCGGCCCCGCAGTCGCCTCCGTCGTGCGCCTGCCCTTCCCACCACTGGTGACCACGTCCCTACCCGTCCTGCTGTTACTGCATCTATTGCTGTTCCTGGCGAGGCCAGATGCAGCTCCAGGGCCGTCCGCGTGTGTCCCTCACGCCCCAGCAGCTTCGTGAGTGGTACGCTCGTTGGGGTTGTCGGGGTGGCAGTAGTGGGAGTCGTCCTGGAGTGCGTAGTCCGGGAGTTTCTTGTAGTGGCTCGGTGCCGCAGCAGCGTCGTCTGAGCGAGACTCGTTCGCCCCAGCAGCTTCGTGAGTGGTACGCTCAGAGTAGAGGGTCGCTGCGTCCTGCTCGCTGCCTGTACGTTATTCGCACGGGTGCCCGGACTGGTCAGCCTTGCGGGACGCCTGGTCACACAGAGTCTCACTGCTTCGCCCGTCTGAGCGACGCTTGGCGTACAGAGTTTGGCGACGACGCTGAGCTCCCCGACTGGGTGGAGCTACTTAGGCAGAGGGTAGATATCCTTGCTCTTGACTATGATGCTATTCTCACTGTAATGTATGCATTGTCTACTAGTGCGAAGGGAGCCTGTCACCTGTGTGGGCCACTTGACCCCGGTATCCAGTCTGCTGCTCCAGGTGCTGGTGAGGCTGCTGCTCTAGGCGCTCGTGAGTCTGCTGCTTCAGGTGCTTGTGAGTCTGCGCTTTCAGGTCCTACGTCTCCTGCGGCACTGCACACCTTCACACTAGACTCAGGTGCTTCCCGCTGTTTCTTTCGCGACCGCACTGCCCTCGACAGCTCCCTAGGCCGGTTGCTGTCTCCCTGGCTGACCCCTCCGGGGGTCCGGTCCTTGCGACCTCCACCACTGCCCTCCCTTGTCCTGCTGTCCCGTCTGGCACACTGTCGGGCCTTTACCTCCCCTCGTTCTCTACAAACTTGGTGGCTGGCTCCGCGCTCCAGGACGCGGGTGTTCACCAGTTCACCCCTGCCTACGAGCGTGTGACGCACTGCACGTGTGCCCAGACGGGTCGTCACCTGGCTACCTTCACTCGGCAGCCGGGGTCGGACTTGTACACACTGACCACTGAGTCCCCTCAGGTAGCTGCGTCTGCGTCTGCGTCAGGTCAGCTGTCGGCCCCCTGCTCGTGTCGCTCCCTGTCGCACCGGACTGTCCTCTGGCACCACCGCCTTGGTCACCCGTCAGTGCAGCGCCTTCGCGGCATGCACTCCCGGTTCCTTGTCTCTGGTCTTCCCAGGGTTCTCCCTCCCCTCCCTCCCTCGCCTGCTCCTCCCTGTCTTCCCTGTGTCGAGGGGCGGCAGCGCGCCGCTCCTCACTCCTCCTCGTTCCCTCCCACAGAGGCTCCCCTGCAGACTCTCCACCTGGACGTGTGGGGCCCCGCCCGCGTCCGGGGACAGGGCCACGAGCGGTACTTTCTGCTGGTCGTCGACGACTACACGCGCTACACCACGGTCTTCCCCTTGCGTACCAAGGGTGAGGTCCCTGATGTCTTGATCCCCTGGATCCGCGCTGCTCGTCTCCAGCTCCGCGACCGGTTCCAGTCGGACTTTCCTGTCCTACGTCTGCAAGGTGCTGCTGGTGCTGGTGCTGCTGGAGGTGCTGGAGCTGCTGGAGGTGCTGCTGGTGCTGCTGGAGGTCCTGGAGCTGCTGGAGGTGCTGCTGGTGCTGCTGGAGGTCCTGGAGCTACTGGAGGTGCTGCTGGTGCTACTGGAGGCTCTGGAGCAGCTGGAGGTGCTGCTGGTCCTGTTGGAGGCTCTGGAGCTGCTGGAGGTGCTGCTGGTGCTGGTTCGGCAGGAGGTTCTGGTGCTGTCTCTGCTGCTTCTGGGGGCACTTCACGGCCGCGGCCGTACTTCGTTCCGCTCCTTCAGCAGGTTCTTGGTCAGTCGCCTCCTCCTAGTCCTCCTCCCTCCTTAGCTTGTCCTCCGCCTGTCCAGTCGCAGTCGCAGCTACCACCTGCCTCGCCACTTCCTGGTCCCTCTCCCTACACTGGTCCGACAGGCGGTCTTACAGAGCGTCGTGAGCCTGAGTCTCGTCCTGTGTCGCCTGTGTCTCGTCCAGTGTCACCTGTTCGTGCTGCTCGCACTGGTCGCCGTGTTCCGCGTGAGCGTCCTCCACCTGTCCCTGGCACACACTATATGACTCTGCGTCCTTCCACTGCTCCACAGCGTGTCCCTCTACCGTCTCCTCCTGCGTCCTCTCTTCCTGTTCTTGCTGACCCAGAGTCTGACTCTCTTCGTGCTGCCAGTCCTACTGTCACGCGTCTCCTGGCCACTGTTGTCACTGACCCTTCCTTTGAGACTGCTGCTGCGTCTGCCCTAGTTGCTGAGCTTGTCGACTTTGCTGCTCGCTGTCGTCTAGACTACGCCGCGAGTCTTGTTGCTGAGTCTGAGTCTGTCTGTCCTCCGTCCATCGGGGGTGAGTGTGCTCTTGGCACGAACGTCCTTGAGGACAGACAGGAGGACCTTGAGTGTCTTGCAGCCGCTGCGCCTCATCTCGTGTCCATGCTGCTTGCCCCTGAGGGAGACCCGGATGCTCCAGACATCCCTACCCCGCGCTCTTACGCTGAGGCGATCGCGGGTCCCTACTCCTCTCAGTGGCAGACAACCATGGACGCAAAGATGGCATCCTGGAAGTCCACTGGCACTTACGTCGACGAGGTTCCCCCTCCTGGGGCGAACATCGTCAGTGGCATGTGGATTTTAAGGGTGAAGCGGCCGTCAGGTTCTCCGCCTGTCTTCAAGGCTCGTTACGTTGCTCGAGGCTTCAGTCAGCGAGAGGGAGTAGACTTCTTTCAGACCTTCTCCCCCACCCCGAAGATGACCACTCTTCGGGTGCTACTGCACGTTGCTGCTCAGCGTGACTACGAGCTTCACTCTCTTGACTTCAGCACAGCTTTCTTGCAGGGCACCCTGCACGAGGAGATCTGGCTGCGTCGCCCTCCTGGCTTCACTGGGTCGTTTCCTCCTGGTACCCAGTGGAGCCTCCGACGGCCGGTCTACGGTCTCCGCCAGGCGCCACGTGAGTGGCATGACACACTGAGGACTACTCTTGCGGCACTTGGGTTCGCGCCTTCTACTGCTGACCCGTCGCTGTTTCTGCGCACCGACACTTCGCTGCCGCCGTTCTACATCCTCGTGTACGTCGACGACTTGGTCTTTGCCACTGCTGACACTGAGGCTCTCGCCCACGTGAAGTCGGAGCTGCAGAAGAGACACACGTGCACAGACCTGGGTGAACTGCGCAGCTACCTTGGCTTGCAGATCACCCGGGACAGAGCACGGCGCACCATCACACTGACTCAGTCACACATGGTGCAGCAGGTCCTTCAGCGCTTCGGCTTCACCTGGTCCTCAGCACAGGCCACTCCTCTGGCTACAGGTCACTCGCTCTCAGCTCTGCCTTCGGATGAGTCCGTAGAGCCGAGTGGTCCTTACCCAGAGCTAGTTGGCTGCCTCATGTACCTGATGACTTGCACTCGTCCTGACCTAGCGTACCCTCTTGGCCTTCTGGCCCGCTACGTGGCTCCTGGCAGGCACCGAAAGGTGCACTGGGATGCTGCAAAGAGGGTATTGCGCTACTTGTGCAGTACATCGGGCATGGGGCTCGTGCTTGGAGGAGGGAGCCCAGTTGTTCTCACTGGGCACTCAGACGCTTCTTGGGTTGACGACCAGGCTACTCAGCGGTCGTCACAGGGTTACACCTTCAGCCTCGGCTCTGGCTCAGTTTCGTGGCGTTCTACACGTTCGTCTTCAGTTCTCAGCTCCAGTTGTGAGGCTGAGATCTACGCCACAGCCATGGCTGCACAGGAGTTACGCTGGCTCACCTACCTGCTGACCGACCTGGGAGAGCGGCCTCGTTCTCCTCCAGTGCTGTACGTCGACAACAAGGCTGTCATTGCCTTGTGTGAGGAGCACAGACTGAAGCACATCGCTCTACGTTACTTTCTGGCTCGAGAGTTGCAGCAGCGTGGTCAGCTTCGTCTGCGTTACGTGGCCACTCAGGCCAACACTGCTGATATATTCACCAAGGCGCTTCAGTCTGGTGATCATCAGCGTTTCTGCACTTTGCTAGGGCTTGTGCCCACTTTTCCTCACTTGTTATAGACACTGCCTGTACTGTGATCTATTTATATGAATGTACCTGCATGCTTGCTTTGCTAGGTATAGATCACTGTGCTGCTTGTGTTGCATATATGCCTCTGCATGTGAACTGGCCTAGTGGCCCTTTGCTTGTGCTCAGAGTGTGTGGTGACGTTGTGATCCACCCTGAGCTTGCTTTGCCTTTCTTGACTGGTCTTGTGACCCCTTGTTCTCCCCCACTTTGCCTATGGGGGTGTGTCAAATGTTATATCTGCTACAGTTTGTTTAGGCTGTAGTGGGGTAGTTACTATGGGGTACAGTACCGTATGGCCCCGGATATAGGCGCCGTCCGATTAAAGGCGCCGGCGCCTCTATCTGGAGCATGGCGCCTATGGCCGGAACTCGATTATAAGCGCACCCCCTGTAAAACCCTGACTTATTATAAGCGCATACATAATTTTACTTTTCGATCCTGATTAAAACGGTAGCGAATTTCAGATTTCAAGCGAGCCAGCACCCATTTTCCGCTTTGTTTGACTTTCGCGGTCCTGACTGCTTTCGCGTCCAGTCAGGATGAGGTGGCACACGGGCAAATTGACGTGCCAAAAGCTATGTGCAGCGTCAGAGAATCGCCCTCACGCGATTCTGATTCAGGACGCTATAAATTTCGACTCGATCAAAATTACAAGACTGAAATGTACAATTTGATGCGTTTAAGTTGTATTTCTGTATTTGTCATTATATAAGCGCCGGCGCTTATGGCCGTGAACCAATTACAAGCGCCACCCCCCCAAAAAAACCGATTTTATTATAAGCGCAGATGCGCCTATATCCGGGGTAATACGGTAAGTTTAGGGTTTCCTACTTGTACCCAACTCTTTCCTAGTTCAATCACTCTTGTTCATTCTGACAGGCAGTGCCCCTCACAGTTTTGGGGCAACTTTTCAAGTTCCTAAGGATTTTGAACCCCTTTTCTTCAAATGTATACCGGAGCTTTAACGCCGATGCGGTCCAGTTGGTAGCCTGGTCTTCGGCAGGATGAAGATCGGGATCAATCTCTGTAGCCGTTGTTTTTGTTCAGAAACTTCAGTTTCAAACACTTCATCAGGGTTCTGAAAATTGTTCAACTGTGGCCTAAGGGTAAATTTCTTGAAACGATGGAAAACCCTGATGGAAAAGAAAACCCTGATGGAAAAGAATTCTCCAAAGGGGTCACACTGATAATCAGGGTTTTGCAAAGGTGCAGGACTGATGATAAGGGTTGCTTAAAACCAAAAATTAGCCCTGGTTACCGCTGCCTGCAAGGTGGCGTCATCTGGAGGTTGCAAAGAAAGACTTGAGCACGAGCCGCTCCATGGCGTCTGCCTCCCAGTGGTAGGAGGAGAGGGTGCTCAGGCACTCACTGCACAGGGCGAGGAAGTGGGTGGGACAGTGTGGGGAAGGAAGGGCGCGTTGGTTTGAAATACTCAGTGCACAGGGAGGGTGCTTGGGAACGAGCCGCTCCATGGTGTCTGCCTTTTAGGGGTAGGGTTTAGGGTATGGGTTGAGGGACCAACTGCACGGAGTGGCATGGGGGGAGGATGTGGGGTAAGAGAGGGTGCTTAACACTCTCCTCTCTCTGTAATGGCGTCTGTCCCCAGTGGTATGAGGAGAACGTGTGCAGGCACTCACTGCATGGCGGGGAGATATTGGGTGGGAGTGCTGGGTAAGGGGTGGAGGTAGGGTAGGGTTGGAAGAGCAAACGAGGTTTGTAATGGCGCCTGCCTACCAGTGGTAGGACGAGAGTGTGCATCGGCACTTACTGCACAGGGTCGGCAGGGGGGAAGAGTGCGGGGTAAGAGAGGAGGCGGAGGTTTGGAAGAGTGCCCGAGGTACCTGTGCTGCAACACACAACAGCAGCGCACCTGTGGGGTTCCAGGAACTCCTCATAGATGTGCTTGAGGTGCGCCGCCCACTCGTGCACCGTGGTCTTGCGCCATGCGCCGTCGCAGATCACCCAGTCCTTCTGCTCCAACGCCAGGTCCTCAAAGGCTATGTTGAAGCGGTGCAGACTGCAGGAGGGGGGAGGTGAGAGGGGGTTGGGGAGGAGAAGAGATGAGGAGAGGGTCTTGCAGCACACATGCCATCACAAAGCAGCCAGTCCTTCTGCTCCAACGCAGTGTCCTCAAACGCAATGTTGAAGCGGTGCAGACTGCAGGAGGGGGGAGTAACAAGGGCTTAATTGAGGCAGCTTGCGATGGCGCATGGCACCTCAATTTTGAGTCCCTTTAACTGACTGACCCTCTGTTTTGTTGTGACCAACCAACTCCTGATTGCCTCCATCATCTTGCCCCTTGTTGACTTGGTTGACTCAGACTCACCGCCTGTAGACTTGGCTGGTTAAATTCCGCCGTCTATCTTACCACTTGTTGACTTCAATGGCCTCCGCATCTCAGACTCACCGCCTGTTGACTTGGTTGACTCAGACTCACCGCCTGTTGACTTGGTTGACTCAGACTCACCACCTGTTGACTTGGTTGACTCAGACTCACCGCCTGTTGACTTGGTTGACTCAGACTCACCGCCTGTTGACTTGGTTGACTCAGACTCACCGCCTGTTGACTTGGTTGTCTCAGACTCACCGCCTGTTGACTTGGTTGACTCAGACTCACCGCCTGTTGACTTGGTTGACCCAGACTCACCGCCTGTTGACTTGGTTGACTCAGTCAGACTCACCGCCTGTTGACTTGGTTGACTCAGACTCACCGCCTGTTGACTTGGTTGACTCAGGTCGTATCCCTGGCTGGTGGCAAGATACTGTTGGTGGCAAGCGGGAAATTCGCTTGCCACCAGGTGGAGCCGCGCGTGAGTGCGGCTCCAGGTTGGTGTCAATGTTGGGCACATTGCACGATTTCCCGCGATTGGATTGGTCGGTTTAGCTGACACCAGGAGGTTTATTCCTCCATGCGTTTTCCGAGTTGGTGTCATGCCACCAACAGTATCTTGCCACCAGCCCGGGATACGACCTCAGACTCACCGCCTGTTGACTTGGTTGACTCAGACTCACCGCCTGTTGACTTGGTTGACTCAGACTCACCGCCTGTTGACTTGGTTGACTCAGACTCACCGCCGGTTGACTTCACTGGGCTCCATGGCGGCACTCCTCCCTCGCCCACCCAACGACGCCGTCACCTGCAGCAGCAGCAGCGGCAAGCAGACAGGCATATGGGAGGAGGGTCAGGTGAGGTGGAGAGGCATGTGGGTGGCTGAGAGACAAAGGGACGGAAGAGGGGGCAGGGAAATGGGCACCTTGCCACATGTTGTGTGGGGTAGTAATGTGTGCTGCGCGGCGAGAATGAGTGCAACATAGATTATTCAGCTCGGCATGCTGTAACGCGCGGCTCACAGTAACACAGGGCACAATAACACGCAACAATGTAACATGTAGCACAGAGTAACACGTTATGTGGCACACAGTAATGCGTCCTACACCACCATCTGCTTACCTTTTGCAGCCCAGCCTCTCTGAAGGCCTTTGATTGGGCCTCGAGCAGCTTCTGATTCTCCAGGGGCAGGTGAATCTTTTCACTCAACCTGCCCAAGGTAGCAGAGGTGTGGTGGGGCGTTGAGGGGTGAAAGGGGTGAGAGTGTGTGCAGGAGCAGAGATGAAGGAAAAAAACTTCCTTTGAGAGGCTAACGTCAACACAGAAAGGATACGAAACACCTGCACGCCGACACGGAGAACTTTGCAGGAACATTACGTCAGAAAACTGAAAGGACAAGAGACAGACAGAATAAAACGCACCGGGGAATTTAGAGCGGCCAATGTGGAGGATGTTGTTCGCGAGTCTTTTTTTGAGGCCCCCCCGAACATGGCAAATACTGGGGCACCTCAAATATTGGGGCGGCCCAAAGATGAGTATGCAACGCACCGGTTAATGTAGAGGATGTTGTTGACGAGAAAGAGTGACTTGAGCAGTGGGTTGTTGCACGTGCTGGCCCGGGCCTCCATGTTACATACCAGTGCATCTATCACCTGTACAGGGGAGAAGGAAGGGGTGGAAGGGGGTCGAGAGCAGTGGAGGGGGGTCGAGAAGCACTATTTAGCAGGTTGTTGTTCCCTCACTTCCCCCACCCCTCACTTCCCCCACCCCTCACTTCCCCCACCCCTCACTTCCCCCACCCCTCACTTCCCCCACCCCTCACTTCCCCCACCCCTCACTTCCCCCAGCCCTCACTTCCCCCAGCCCCCACTTCTCCCCCCTCTCACTCCCACCCCCCCCCCTCCCCAACTTTCCCCACCCTTCCCCCTGCCCGTCACCTTCATAGTTTCCTCCTCCATGCTGCGCCCCTGCCCATGCGACTCCAGCAACTTCTCCAGCATCGTGCCGTACCCATACGCCCGCGATGACGTGGCACTCCTGTGAGGGGCACGGGGGTGCAGGCAGGGAAGGAAGGGTTGATATGCTTGATTTTACGCCCTTTGCCGTGGTGTGGTGAGGGATTTCAGCAGCTTCTCCAGCATTGTGTCGTACCCATGCGTCCGCAATCGTGGCACTCCCGTGAGGGTGGGGCGAAAGGTGGATAGGATACCATCCGTCCACAATGAGCCAATGGGTGGTGGGTGGGTGGGTGGGGTTGGGTGGGCCACACACACACCGACCTGCCTTACATTGGATGCCCTACATGCAGCTGTGGTGATTGCTACTAACAGCAGAGCCAGCCAGCATGTCAAGCCTACCCCATTACTAAACACGTGATAAAAGAAGTGTTTTGAGACGTCTCAAAACATTGCTACTAACAGCACTGCCAGCATCATGTCATGCCTACCTACCCCATGCTAAACACATGCACCTGCCCAGGTAGGTGGCGATGTAGCTGGCGACAGCATGCACGCCCCAATTGCAGCGTGACAAAGCACATGCGGGGGGCATGAGGCACATCTATGGGCACATCTATGGGCACATCTATGGGTACACACAGACGTCTGCAGCACGCACGCACGTGCCCAGGAACGTGGCAATGTAGTTGATTGATCACGTAGCTGGTGACAGCATGCACGCCCCCACTGCAGTGTGACTTTAGGGAGGCTCAAGTGCGTGCAGCAAGCACCTGCACACACATGCACCTGCCCACACATGCACCTGCCCACACACGCACATGCCCACACACGCACATGCCCACACACGCACCTGCCCACACACGCACCTGCCCACACACGCACCTGCCCACACACGCACCTGCCCACACACGCACCTGCCCACACACGCACCTGCCCACACGTGCACCTGCCCACACACGCACCTGCCCACACACGCACCTGCCCACACGTGCACCTGCCCACACACGCACCTGCCCACACACGCACCTGCCCACACACGCACCTGCCCACACACGCACCTGCCCACACACGCACCTGCCCACACACGCACCTGCCCACACACGCACCTGCCCACACACGCACCTGCCCACACACGCACCTGCCCACACACGCACCTGCCCACACACGCACCTGCCCACACACGCACCTGCCCACACACGCACCTGCCCACACACGCACCTGCCCACACACGCACCTGCCCACACACGCACCTGCCCACACACGCACCTGCCCACACACGCACCTGCCCACACACGCACCTGCCCACACACGCACCTGCCCACACACGCACCTGCCCACACACGCACCTGCCCACACACGCACCTGCCCACACACGCACCTGCCCACACACGCACCTGCCCACACACGCACCTGCCCACACACGCACCTGCCCACACACGCACCTGCCCACACACGCACCTGCCCACACACGCACCTGCCCACACACGCACCTGCCCACACACGCACCTGCCCACACACGCACCTGCCCACACACGCACCTGCCCACACACGCACCTGCCCACACACGCACCTGCCCACACACGCACCTGCCCACACACGCACCTGCCCACACACGCACCTGCCCACACACGCACCTGCCCACACACGCACCTGCCCACACACGCACCTGCCCACACACGCACCTGCCCACACACGCACCTGCCCACACACGCACCTGCCCACACACGCACCTGCCCACACACGCACCTGCCCACACACGCACCTGCCCACACACGCACCTGCCCACACACGCACCTGCCCACACACGCACCTGCCCACACACGCACCTGCCCACACACGCACCTGCCCACACACGCACCTGCCCACACACGCACCTGCCCACACACGCACCTGCCCACACACGCACCTGCCCACACACGCACCTGCCCACACACGCACCTGCCCACACACGCACCTGCCCACACACGCACCTGCCCACACACGCACCTGCCCACACACGCACCTGCCCACACACCCATCTGCCCACACACCTATCTGCCCACACACGCACCTGCCCAGGTAGGTGGCAATGTAGTTGATGACATAGCTGGTAACGGCATGCACGCCTCCACTCTTCTCCACACCCCATCCCGGTGGGTACCCGCCCCCTCCCCCACCCTCCTTGCCGCTGCTGCTGCCCTCTCCTCGGAACAACCGCCTGCTCAGCATAGCGCAGTGCAGCACAAAAGACACGGTGCACAGCACAAGGTACAAGGGATAAGACACAGTGCACAGCACAAGGTACAAGGGATAAGACACGGTGCACAGCACAAGGTACAAGGGATAAGATTCGACACACACGGCACAATACACACAGGGTGTCACATGGGGCACAAGGGACACACAGAGGTCAACCCCACCTCACGCTCCCCACTTGTTTTTCCTCACTGCTCTCACCATTTGCACTCGCTCAACCACCAAACCCCAAACCCCAAACCCCAAACCCCTGGACTCCTCCCACCCATGCCCACAATTCGCCCTTGTATGGCAGCTCTCACCATTTGCTCTCAGAACCCCCCCCCCCCCCCCCCCCCCCCCCCTCGCCGCTTCTATTGGAAACTCCTACCTGCCTCCCTGCTGTCGCAATCACCACTTGTTCCGCCGGGGCTGCTCCACGGGCACCTGCAGCGTGGCACTGAGCGCATCAAATGTGCCCAGCGCCACTTGCTTATCCCCCCTCCCGCCCTTTCCCAAGCTCGCTCCTGCCCTTTCCCAAGCTCGCTCCCGTCCTTTCCCAAGCTCGCTTCCGCCCTTTCCCAAGCTCGCTCCCTCCCTTTCCCAAGCTCGCTCCCTCCCTTTCCCAAGCTCGCTCCCTCCCTTTCCCAAGCTCGCTCCCTCCCTTTCCCAAGCTCGCTCCCTCCCTTTCCCAAGCTCGCTCCCTCCCTTTCCCAAGCTCGCTCCCTCCCTTTCCCAAGCTCGCTCCCTCCCTTTCCCAAGCTCGCTCCCTCCCTTTCCCAAGCTCGCTCCCTCCCTTTCCCAAGCTCGCTCCCTCCCTTTCCCAAGCTCGCTCCCTCCCTTTCCCAAGCTCGCTCCCTCCCTTTCCCAAGCTCGCTCCCTCCCTTTCCCAAGCTCGCTCCCTCCCTTTCCAAGCTCGCTCCCTCCCACTCACCACTTGTTTCTGCGGGGCTGCTCCACGGGCACCTGCAGCGTGGCACTGAGCGCATCAAATGTGCCCAGCGCCACTTGCTTATCCCCCCTCCCGCCCTTTCCCAAGCTCGCTCCTGCCCTTTCCCAAGCTCGCTCCCTCCCTTTCCCAAGCTCGCTTCCTCCCTTTCCCAAGCTCGCTCCCTCCCTTTCCCAAGCTCGCTCCCTCCCTTTCCCAAGCTCGCTCCCTCCCTTTCCCAAGCTCGCTCCCTCCCTTTCCCAAGCTCGCTCCCTCCCTTTCCCAAGCTCGCTCCCTCCCTTTCCCAAGCTCGCTCCCTCCCTTTCCCAAGCTCGATCCCTCCCTTTCCCAAGCTCGCTCCCTCCCTTTCCCAAGCTCGCTCCCTCCCTTTCCCAAGCTCGCTCCCTCCCTTTCCCAAGCTCGCTCCCTCCCTTTCCCAAGCTCGCTCCCTCCCTTTCCCAAGCTCGCTCCCTCCCTTTCCCAAGCTCGCTCCCTCCCTTTCCCAAGCTCGCTCCCTCCCTTTCCCAAGCTCGCTCCCTCCCTTTCCCAAGCTCGCTCCCTCCCTTTCCCAAGCTCGCTCCCTCCCTTTCCCAAGCTCGCTCCCTCCCTTTCCCAAGCTCGCTCCCTCCCTTTCCCAAGCTCGCTCCCTCCCTTTCCCAAGCTCGCTCCCTCCCTTTCCCAAGCTCGCTCCCTCCCTTTCCCAAGCTCGCTCCCTCCCTTTCCCAAGCTCGCTCCCTCCCTTTCCCAAGCTCGCTCCCTCCCTTTCCCAAGCTCGCTCCCTCCCACTCACCACTTGTTTCTGCGGGGCTGCTCCACGGGCACCTGCAGAGTGGCAATGAGCGCATCAAATGTGCCCAGCACCGCTTTGGCCACGCCTCGTGTTAGCCCCCTCCACTCCGCCAGCAGCCCCTCGCTGTCCGACCAGCACACTAGCCGCTCCACCTGGTGGGGAGTAGGGGAGAGAGGGAGTAGGGGATAAAGAGAGTAGGGGAGAGAGAGAGTTGAGTGAACTATAGTCCATAGGCTTCTTACCACGAAACACCAAATTAGACCCAAAATCTCCAGACCTTAGCCCACACAACGAGCCAACCTGGGGCATGAGCTCACCCACAGCAACCTCAGGCCCACACAGCAGAAACAGTCGCTCGGCTGTGGCCTGTGCGGCTGTGAGTGTGTTGGCATTGTGCATCAGTGATGACAGGGTGCGCGGCACCCCCTCCCATAATCCCCAACCCTAAACCCTCCCATAATCCCCAACCCTAAACCCTCCCATAATCCCCAGCCCTAAACCCTAAAACCCCATCTCCCTCTGCCATCAGCTTCCCAGCTGACAACTGAGCTCCTCTCACCCAAACACAACCAACACCCCAACAAACACCCCAGCCCCCCCTCCCAACCCCAACTGCCCACCTGAGGCATGAGCTCATCCACAGCAGCAGCCATGTTGAGCAGCAGAAACAGCCGCTCAGGCATGGCCTGAGCAGCCGTAAGCGTGTTGGCATTGTGCATCAGCGTTGACAGAGTCCACAGCACAGCATCCCCGCCTGCCATGAACCCCAACCCCAACTCTAACACCCCTATCTGCCTCCCAATTCATAACCCCACCAGGAGAATGAGCTGCACTGACCCAAACACCCCCGGCACTCCCCTTCGTTCCCCACCTGGGGCATGAGCTCCTCCACAGCAGCAGCCATGTCGAGCAGCAGGAACAGCCGCTCAGGTGTGGCCTGGGCAGCCGTGAGCGTGTTGGCGTTGTGCATCAGCGTTGACAGCGTGCGCGGCATCCCCGCCTGGCGCAAGATCTTGAGAGAGATCGCCCTCCCCGAGTCTGCCGCAGCCTCGTCGCCGAGCCTCAAGGTCCGGGTGCTCCCGGACCTCCCGGACTTGCTGGCTGTGGTTCGGATGCTGGAGGTTCGGTGGCTGGGGAGGCGCGGGTTGGAGAGGGTTGTGCTGGTGGCTGTGGTGGAGGAGGAGGTGGAGGAAGGGGTTTGCAGGAGTTGGGAGGGTTCCCGGCGGCTGGCAGTGCGGTGCTGTGCGGTGGAGTGGAGTATGCCGAAAATGGAAGTGGCGAGGGAGAATTCCTCCTCCATTATCGTGCGCAGCTGAGGAGGGGCAGAGAAGGGGAGAGGCAGTGGGGATAGGGAGGGGCAGATGTTGGGCAAATGTTGGGCAGATGTTGGGCAAAATTTTGGGCAGATGTTGGGCAAATGTTGGGCAGATGTTGGGCAAATGTTGGGCAGATGTTGGTCAAATGTTGAGCAGATGTTGGTCAAATGTTGGGCAGATGTTGGGCAAATGTTGGGCAGATGTTGGTCAAATGTTGGGCAGATGTTGGTCAAATGTTGGGCAGATGTTGGACAAATGTTGGGCAGATGTTGGTCAAATGTTGGGCAGATGTTGGTCAAATGTTGGGCAGATGTTGGGCAAATGTTGGGCAGATGTTGGGCAAATGTTGGGCAGATGTTGGTCAAATGTTGGGCAGATGTTGGGAAGATGTTGGGCAGATGTTGGAGTGTGGTGCAGGGAGTGTGGAAAAGACGGGCCAACTTTCGACATGCACAAGCACCCCTCCCACCAGTGTCCTCAGCACACGAACCCCTCACCAGCACACCCACTCACCAGCAGGCGGCAATCCCTTAGCCAGTCCGTCATGGTGTGCTGCAGCTGCCCTCCCCACAAGCAACCCTCACCAGAACAGCCCTCACGCACCCCTCCCCACAAGTACCCCTCACCAGGAGGCGGCAGTCCCTTAGCCAGTCCGTCATGGTGTGCTGCAGCTGCTGCCACGGCAGCTGGTTCACGTGCGCCGTCCCCCTTATAGGCTCCACCTCTAATGCCTTTATCGTCTCGCGCACACAGTCCTCCCGCACCGACCTGATACCGTGGGGGCGAGAGAGGGGAGGGAGGTGGAGAGGGGAGGGAGGTGGAGAGGGGAGGGAGGTGGAGAGGGGAATGGGAGAGGGGAATGGGAGAGGGGAATGGGAGAGGGGAATGGGAGAGGGGAGGACACTTGAGGTGCTTGGAAGGGAAGCGAGATACGGTGGGGAGGAGGAGAAAGGCGAGAGAAAGAGAGGGAGGGCTGAGGGAGAAGGGGAGGGAGGGGGACGAGGTGAATGTTACAAGCAATACGTACGTGATCCACTGGACACTCTGTGCCACATAGCTTTGCTTCCTACACACTCTCCATTGCTCAACAAACCACCAATTCACCACCGCACACTTACCTAGCACACACAATGAGTCGCCTCAACTCAACTGCACAGCCACATGCTTCCTTCCCATGAGAAACACGCATGCATGGGAAGAGAACTCCATCAAGTGCAACAAGCCAAGCCATTCCCGTCTACAACGCCCATCACACACACAGGGGAACCCCCACACCAGCACCTCCACCCACCAGCAGCCCCGCACACAGCAATTCCCACCCACCAGCAGCCCCGCACACAGCAATTCCCACCCACCAGCAGCCCCGCACACAGCAATTCCCACCCACCAGCAGCCCCACACACAGCAATTCCCACCCACCAGCAGCCCCGCACACAGCAATTCCCACCCACCAGCAGCCCCGCACACAACAATTCCCACCCACCAACAGCCCCACACACCAGTAGTATCCCACACACCCGCATTCCCAGCACAACAGCAACCCGACCCACCGGTAGATGTCAAAGCAGCGGTCAAAGTGGCCTGCCCTAGCCAGCACCTGCACCACCTGCCGCAGCCCCACCGCTGCCTTATCCGCCCCCGCCCACTTAGTAGGCCTCCTCATCAGCCTCCCCTCCCTCTCCCTCCCCTTCCCCCTCCCACTCCCCCCCCTGCTCCCACTCCCACTCCCACTCCCACTCCTCAACATATTGTTCCCTGTCCCAGTTCCCGTGACAGAACCAGTATCACCGGCCAACGACCCCATCCCCTCACCAGCAGCACCAGCAGCAGCACCACCACCAACACCACCAGTACCAGCACCAGCAGAACCGTGAGTATCAGCAGGCGAGGGGAAGGGGGCGGAGTGCCTCCCCCCATCCCCTCCGCCTTCCCGCGCAGACCCCCCAGCCCCCTTGTGCGCGTGCCCCTTGGGTTTAGCAGTGGAGGTGGGAAGCGGGCCAGACTTGGATGAGATGGCGGTGATGGCGGGGGCGGGGGAGGCGGAGGTGGAGGGGGAGGAGGAGGGGGGCGCGTGGCCGGGCACCTGGTGGGCGGAGGAGGAGGAGCGGGAGGAGTGGGCTGCTGCTGCTGCTGCCGCCTCGTGTAGCTCTGCTGTGTCTAGGGGCTGGCTGTAGTGGGTGGAGTGGAAGGGGGGGAGAGGGCGGGGAAAGGGAGGTGTTGGGTCTTATTGAGGATTCTCTGGAATTTCTCACGAGGGCCACTGCTGCTGCTGCTGCTGCCGCCGCCGCCTCGTGCTGCTCTGCTGTGTCTAAGGGCTGGCTGTAGTGGGGAAGGGTGGGGGGGTGAATAGGGGGAGGGTGGAGAGTTGGGTACTTTGGAATTTTTCGGAAATTTCTCGTGAGGGCTGCTGCTGCTGCCTCTGCCTGCCACCTCGTGCTGCTCTGCTGTGTCCAATGACTGGCTGTAGTGGAGAGGACGGGTGGTGGAAGAGGGGGGCAGGTGTTGGGGGCGGCCCTGAAGTCGCCGAGCAGCTGCTGCACCCTGCACACCAACAGCCCCCCCTCTTGAGTCGAATCAAAGCCATGCACACGCGCACGCACAGGCGCGGCCATGGGAGATACTTGAGGTGAGCAGCGCCGCCCTGAAGTCATCGAACAGCTGCTGCACGCCGCGCGCGCACTGCCCCTCTTGAGCTGAATCAAAGCATGCACACCCGCAGGCACCGGCACAGGCACGGGCGCAAGAACACTCATGGAATGGAAGGTACCTGCAGGCGAGCAGGGCCGCCCTGAAGTCGTCCAGCAGCTGCTGCACGCCGCGCGCACACAACCCCTCCAGTGCCTCCACCGCCTCCCACACCTCCCCCTCCCCTTCCTTCAGGTAACTTGTGAGTCAACTCACAAGCCACCCACCTTGCTCTAATGCCACACACCGTACCTGCAGGCGAGCAGAGCGGCCCTGAAGTCGTCCAGCAGCTGCTGCACGCCGCGCGCACACAGCCCCTCCAGTGCCTCCACTGCCTCCCACACCTCCCCCTCGCCCTCCCACGCTCCCCTACCCGAGCCGCCCGGCCCCCCTGCGCACGACCCCAGAAGGTTCTGGCCAGCTTCCCGCTGCACGAGCAGCAGCTTCTCCAGCATCTCGAGGTATCGTGCCAGGGCCCACCGCGGCCCACAGTCTATCACTGGCTCCGCCTGGGAGGGGGGGAGCGGGGAGGGGGGATGGCGTTTAGGAGGTTCCTATGCAATGGGATGTGGTGCAGGTGAAAGGTACTTGAGGTACCGTGCCAGGGCCCACCGCGGCATGCAGGCAATCACTGGCTCCGCCTGAGAGGAGGGAGGGGAAAGGGGGTACACAATGCGGTGCAAATGGGTTGTCAAGGTACCATGCGGCCCACTGTGGGTCACAGTCAATTGCGGCACCCCTCATTGCTACAAACCCACCTTTGCTCTCCACCCTTCCTCCCCTCCCCTCATCTTCCCTCACCTCCCCTCGCCACTCGCCATCTCCCCTCACGTCTCGCCATCTCCCCTCACGTCTCGCCATCTCCCCTCACGTCTCGCCATCTCCCCTCACGTCTCGCCATCTCCCCTCGCCTGTCGTCGTCTCCCCTCACCTCTCGTCACATCCCGTCAATTCCCATCACCTCCCTTTCCATCCCCTCCCGCACCCCTACCTTTCCCTTCCCTCATTCCCCTCCCCACCTCACCTCCCCTTCGCCCCTCATTTCTCCTCCCGCCTCACCTCCCCAACCCCTCACCTCACCTCCCTCCCTCCCCTCCCCTCCCCTCCCCCCTCACTCACCTCGGCCACAACGCTCTTGACGGCCTGCAGGCTGTCCTCGCGCGTGCTGTTCCACCGACTCACCGTGCGCGGACTCACCTGTGCGGGGGGGGAGGGGGTTGGGGAGGGGGGTGAGATGGAGGGACAGGCCAAGCCAATTTGACAACAGTGTTGTTGCAGTAACTCAGGAATGACTGAGCATTGAGCACCAAACGCCAATCAACACAAGCGGCAGATGCTCGTGCTGATTGAAACACTTGCTGCACTGCACGAGCACACACAAGAACCCCCCCCCCCCCCCCCCCCGGGGAAATCAACATTGACGAATAAAAGAGCGCCATCCAAGTATTAAGAGCACCCAGTGATACGATCACCAACCATTCACCAACCATTCACCAACCATTCACCAACCATTCACCAACCATTCACCAACCAAGCAATAAGAGCACTCACATTAGCCCCGGGGAAGCCATAGTCCAGCTCGGCCTGAGCTAGCTCCTCCAGCAGCAGCTCCGTTGGGTCCCTCTTCTCCCCCTCCCCCTCCTCCTCCTCCTCCTCCCACCCCTCCGCCTCCAACCCCTCTCCTGACTCCCCCCTCCCAACCCCACCAATCCCCAACCCCTCACCCTCACCCACTCCCACTCCGCCCACACTTTGCTTCAGCTCCTCCCCCTTCCATTCCCCCTCTCCACCCTCTTCCGCCTCGCCCTTACTCACGACAAGCCCCTCTCCTCCGTCTCCGTCCTCCTCACCAGACAGATACCCTTCTTTCCTCACAACACCCTCCCCTCTCACAGACCCACCAACAGACCCACCCCGAGGGATGGACACCTTGACTCGCGCAGGCTCATCCAGGGACGCATCTCGCCGCATGGACGGCTCAGATGGCACGCTCTCACTGTACGCCCGGGATGAATCCCGGCTGTAGCTGTGAGACAAGTCGCGGGACGAATCACGAGCCAGCGCCCGCCCCACTGCCACCTCCTCCCCCTCCTCTCCCTCCTCCTCGCTGTCCCCCTCTCGTGACTTAAAGCTCGTGTCTCGGCTCCCCTCTGCCACTCGACTGGACCTGCCTCTGCCACCTCTGCCCCCCTCCTCGCCTTCCCCGTCGTCAGTGTCACTATGGCTGTAGTTACTGTCACTATAGTCCGAACCATCTTCATCCTTTCTCCCCCTGCTGCTGATGCCTCGCCCCCTCCCAGATCCCTTTCTAGGACTACTACTTCTACGGTCTACCCCCTTCCTGCTCCCCTCCCTGTACCCTTCGCTGTCTGTCGATCTATCCTCGCTTCTGTCGTACTCACTAGAAGTATAATCCTCATCCTCGTCATCATACTTGTCCTCGTCATCATACGTTTTCTTCTTGTGCCTATTACTCCTTTGCTCCCCATCATCGTAATCATCATCATCATAATCCTCCTCATCACTCACATACGATGAACCAGTATCACTATCACTGTGCCTATCCCTCCTCGCCCCCCTCCTCCTCCCCCCTCCAACCTCATCCCGCGTATCCCCCCCACCTACCCCCCTCGACCCCCCACCAACCTCCTCCTCTTCCTCCTCACTCTCACTCGCCCCACTCCTCTCCCCTTCCTCCGACAAATCCCTAGAAAACCGACTCTTCCTCCTCTCTCCCTCCCTCTCTCCACCTCCTCCCCTCCCCGAGCCCCCTACATTCCCCAACCCACCCACACCCTCCTCCTCCTCCTCTTCCTCCTCCCCATGCGGCCCATAAGCCCTGCCGTGGCCCCCCTCATCTTCCCTCTCCGCCCCCCACTCATCGCTCAGCACTGCCTGGCAGGTGGATGCTCGGGGCACCACTGACCCCTGCAGCGCCTCCTGCTCCGCCTGCCGCTTGCGCTGAAACGGGGGAGAGGGGAGGAGAGGAGGAGAAGAAAGAGAGGGGCTCAATTTAGGAGACACCACTGACCCCTGCAGCACCTCCTGCTCTGCCTGCCGCTTGTGCTGACGGGGGGGGGAAGGGAGGAAGGGGGGAGAGAGAGGAGGAGAGAGTGAGACGGGAGGAGAGGACGTATTGGAGGCCCCACTGAGCCTGCAGTGCTCCTGCTCCACCTGAAGCATGCGCTGAAGGTTTGGCCGGGGTTTGGGGAATCAGGGATCAAAGAGAGAGGGGGGAAGAGGGGCAAGGAGAGGGTGAGGGGGAGCGGAGAGCGGCTCTATTTTTAGGCGCCTCAATAACAGTGCCTTGCACTGCCTGCCTCCTGCGCTGAAGGTTTGGTTGGGGTTTGGGAGTGAGGGGTTAAGGAGAAAAAGGATGGTGGGTGGGGGGAAGGGGAGAGAGGGGAGAGAGAGGAGAGAGAGGGATGAGGAGCAGGAGAGGGGAGTGAGGAATGGATAGGCAGGCTGTTTGTGGGGTGACATGACATGGGTTGGGACGGGAGACAGTGGTGGTGACATGAAATGACGGGGAGGGCAGGGGAAGATTTTGGAAAGAGGGAAACGAAGGTTCTGGGAATTGAAGGGAGCGTACCTTCCACTCGGTGACTCGGCGCCGGATGGCTAGATTTGTCTTCATGTCCTTCACCTTGAGAGGCTGGCAACAGGAGAGCAAGCGGGCAGCAGGAGGGAAGGTGGGTGGGAGGAGTGGAGAGATAAGGTTGAAGGGTCTAAACAGGACAGAAGGAAGCCTGGAAGGAGCGGGTAACAAGCGGAGAGAACCAGAGGGTGTGACAACCCTTTTGAGATGTCTCAAGAACCAGAGGGTGTGACAACCTGCCTAGAATCCCACTCACCTGGTTGGCAACCGATTAGGTTAGTAACCGACCTGGTTGGTAACGGGGCAACGCAGCTCGCAGTGGTCCCAGAACGTCTTCACCTGGGCGCGCTCACAGCACACGTTCGTCTCAGGCAGCTCAACCGGATCCTCCATCATCCTCCCAGTGAGCGGGCAGATGCACTCCACAGGCACCCCCTCCCCGCGCGCACTCATGATCTCCTCCTCCCTCTGCCGCTGCAGCACCTCCATGCGCTTCTCCACCTGCGCGGCAAACTTGGGCCCCTGCTCTGCCGCCTTGTGGTACCAGTACAGCGCTGCCACCGGGCACTCTGTCACGCCGAACCCCCGCTCAAAGCACAGCCCGAGTTTCACCAGATACTTGCCGCTGCCGAAGCTTGCCGCCCGGAAGAACCACCGGAACGCCTCCTCTTCGTCCTTCTCCACCCCCGCGCCTGATTCGTAGCACTCCGCCAGAGCGTACTGTGCGCGCGCCAAGCCCTGCTCCGCCGCCTTTCTGAACCAGTACGCGGCGAGGGACTTATCCTGCTTCACGCCAAAACCTCCCCCATAGCACACTGCCACGTCATACTGCGCAGCTGCCCTGCCTTCCCCCGCCTTGCGCAGGTACTCCAGGAAAACGTCTCCCTCACTGCTCAGACGGCCCTCCGGCGGGATGACAGGCACCCCTGTGGGGCTGAGCGGCGGCTCCCACCCCGCTTTCCCCGCCTGCGCCGCAGCAGCAGCATCCGCCACCGCGATTGCCGCAGCTGCTGCTTCCGCAGCCGCCACCGAGCCTAACCGCGTCACGCCTTTGAACCTAGGCTCGGCCGAGGCGTCGGTTCGCTTCCCAGGGAGGGTGAGGTTGGCCTCTCGGGAATACCCGCCTTCCGCAGCAGCATCGCCTGATCCGCCGCCTGTGCTGCTGTCCACTGCGAATGTGTGCCGTCCTACCCCCTCGAGCGCCCTCCCTCCGCCTGCTCCGCCCCCGCCCTCGCGTCTGCGCGCGCTGGACGGGGACTGGGGGGACCCCGCGCCCGCCGGAAGCACAGCCGTCACCGTCGCCGTGAAACCCGCTGCCGCCGCGCCACTGCCTACGTCCGCCGCGCCGCCGCCACCGCCGTCACCGCCGCCGCCGCTGCCTCCGCTGCTGGTGGAACCCACTCCATGCGACGCGTCTATGGAGCCGCCTCTGGGTCGAATCCGAATCACCACCTGCTTCCCCGCTAGGGTTGTTCCCCCGCTTCTGCCCACAGATCCCCCCGCCATGACTCCGCGTAAAACCTTCACCCCCGTGCTGCTGCTGCTGCTGCTGCTGCTGCTATTCCCCGCTCCGCCAAACCCTCCGCCAAACCCGCCGCCGCCGCCGCTCATGGTGCTGCTCGTGCTGCTCGAAGTGCTGGGACGATTCGACGGCTCAGATCCTCCGCCTGCGCCGCCTAATCCTCCGCCGGCCCCTCCGCTCCATCCCGCGCCCCCCCCGGGCAGAAACCCCGGGGAGCCTAACGACGTGGGGGAGGTGCTCGCGCCATCGTCCGACGACCCCGCTTGGCGCTCTCTCAGCGCCGCCGCGCCTCTCAGGATCCCCGCGCGCAAGCTCCGCTCCCTGCCTTCCTCCTCCTCCCCCTCCTCGTCTTCCCCGTACGCGCACTCCTCGCCCCCCCTCCCTGGCGCGCCGTAGCCCCCTCTCATGCCGAACGCGGCAGCTGCGAGCGGGCTAAGCGCTCTAGGGCTCCTGACCCGTCTCGGACTAAGAGGCTTTTTCAACGCAATGTCGCCGCCGTGCGGACTAAGCTGCGGGTGATGGTACGGCGGCTGCGGCGGCTGATAAGGCACCTGATAAGGCGCCTGATAAGGTGCCTGATAAGGTGGCTGAGAAGGCGCCTGATAAGGGTTCGCGGGATAACCGGATGAAGGACCGGTCTGTCGGCCTTCCACGGGTCGGTCAACCATTGGTCGACCTGACGTCGCGTCGTCTCCAGTATACCCATCGTCGTCGCTCACACTGCGGCCACGTGGCACGCCCGCTGCTGCCGAAAGCGGTCGCGGATTGTAGAAATCGGGAGGAGCGTCCGTGCTGTACGAGCGAACCACGGAGTAAACGGGAGCTGCGGATAACGGCCTTCGATCGTACGACGGCCGTTGATCCAACGACGCACGGTGATCGTACGGCGGTCGGTGATCGTACGACGGCCGTTGTTCGTACGACGCACTGGCTGTCGCACGCGGTCGAGCGCTCAGGCCCGACCGAGGCGGTTGCTGCTGCAGCAGCTGCTGGTGCTGCCGCTGGCCGTACGGCACCGGCGCTGGCGGCATTCGCAGCGGCGACTCCTGCCATTGCTGCTGACCCTGCTGCTGCTGCTGCTGCTGCTGCTGTTGCTGCTGTTGTTGCTCCCAGTATACCTGCTGCTGCGCCTGAGCCTGCTGCGACTGAGATTGTTCCGCTTGGCCCTGCTGATCCTCGTACGATGGAAGTCGAGCGTGCAGCCCGCGAGGCGGCGATAGCTCTGCGCCTAAGCGGCCGTTGGCTAACGGCCTACCGTCTTGTGAGGTCCATCGGGAACCTCTATATGGACCAGTCATGGCTTAACACCTGTCGTGCATCGGTAAAGATATCAAGCAACTCATCAGGTAAATATTTAATAATAATAACCGTAAAGCGGAAAGAATGGAGCAGCTTAATAATTAATTCGCTATTGTCCTGATATAAGTTCCGCACAGCTCATTGGGAAGCCATGACTACCCCCTCCGTGACTGGTGTTACTGATGCCTCATTCTCCACCAATTTGTGTGGTGGTGAGGGACCTTTTTCCTTGCCAGAGCCTCCTTAGAGACTGTCTGTTTTCAAGTGTGAGAGAAGGATGGCCTTGGAATGGCCATATCACCGTACAGTAACACACTAGGCCATACCGAAACCTTCCAAACCTGGTCTAACAAACACGTGGATGGATGGCCTAGGGATTGCCGTTCCTGACGGTGGAAAGGTGGAGAGGCTCCAACTTCGTTCCGCTTTGACGGAGCGCTGCTTGACTGGATGATTGGCGTCAGGGATGACGTGGTTTTGCGGAGCAGAAGAATCGCTTTGACGGAAACACCAGCTTCGGGGTTTCACAGAGAAGTTCCGTGAGATTTTGGCCGTACCGCACGTAAATTGGAGGCGCGATACAGAGAACCCGTTTCTACTATCCTCGTTTCAGCATGACCCAAGATGGTGTAAGGTGGGAAAATGGTACTTGTTAAAATAACCAGAGTAAGGTAGGATTGGGATAAGCCTTAGATTAAGACAGCGAGATTCTTGGGGTGCAAAACATATACGAAAAAGGCCATGTTCGGATGGAAACTAGAAACCCCAAGCATTTTGGATGATATAACAGTCCCTTCCCATGAGATATGTGGTTTGCCAATGTTACACACGCTTGGTGTTCCAATTTGAAGTCTCAAAAACAGCCCCTTTCGCGGGCCAACCATACTGCTGGAATTTCGATTTACACCTGACACCGCTTATGAGCGTTGAGCAGGAGGGTACGATGGTATTCCAGGCGATGACGAAGGTATTCACTGGAGAACAGCCTACGTGAAGGAGGGTTTCTTCTGGGGGCTTCCAGGTTACGTGAACAGTGGGTCTCTTCTGGTGGCAGGGCATGGGCAAAAGGGAAGGAACAGTGAGGGCGAACAGCAAGGAAAAACTGATGGGAAGTGGAAGAAATTTACATAGGGACCAGATGAGACCGCCTCCTGCGCAGCCTAGCGTACCATGAAGCTGCTAAATAGATTAGGCGAGGTTGGGCAATCAGTGTACCATGTTTCGTGTCCCCTGCATTTTCCGTGCGTGGCACCCAAACCAGCCACACGACCTTCACGACACCAACATTTCCTTTTATTCGTCGAACTTTTCTGCAAGCATTCCCCAGTTTCGCCCTTGCACACCTTGACCTGGCCATCTTGTCGGCAGTGGTTCTCACTCTTGTCGGCGTGGTCATGGTTTTGGTGGAGCGAGCTGTGCGTGTGGTTTGGCTCGATAGAGCTCAATCGCTGTGTAGATGGTTGTCCCGTTTAGCTTCACTGTAGGGAGGCATGGGCCGGATGGATGACCTAGGACCAGAGCTTATCAGCCGAATACTATCGAAGAGCAGGTTGAGTCCAGTAGAGCTGTGCCGATTGTCGATATTAGGCAGAGATTGGAAGGAGGCGGTGGCATCCGATGAGCTCTGGAAGAGCATAGAGCTAAAAGTTCCGGAATATTCGAGGCGTTTGTTAGTCTTAATCTCCAAACATTGTGGAAAGTTGTCCGAGCTTCATGTTTCTCGTGATCCGATTCATCCCAGAGGCCTTTCTGTACCATATTGGTGAGAAGCAAAGTCAAGAGGCAAGAGTTTGAAGTACTCAGTTTACGCATACTCATTGTACACTTTCTACTAGAACGTTTCACGTCCTCAATTTTCTCATTTTCTGTTCGTTTCAGCTCGGCCTGGATGGATGGCGTAGAAGAGGTGCTGATATCGTCAAGTTCCAGTCTGAAAAGACTCTTAGTATCCACAGGTTGCAACATCTACAAGAAGGATTACAGAAGTGCACCCTTTTACACTGACCTCATGACTAGGGTTACGAACCACTGCAGGTGCGTCAATCATTTTTTTTTTCTTTCCAGAGTGCTCATGTTCTGAACCATTAAGCTTTAATAATATGTATTTTCCGGTGCAGGTGTTTGGAGGTCTGCGAGATCTATTATAACGCAGGGAAGTCTGGATTGAAGAGTGACGTACCCCAATGGATATTCAATTTTATTCAAAGGTGCCCCCAGATAGAAGTTTTCCGTCTATGGTCGCCTTCAGGAGACTGCGGTGGTCTGGATAATAAATGTATAGCTGCCATGGTGGCTGGATGGGTCTGCCTTCAACACTTGGAACTTGCAGGAGAGGCTATCACTCTAGATGGTAACTGATAATGCACCTCAATAATATCTCTCTCTCTCTCTCTCTCTCTCTCTCTCTCTCCTCTCTCCTCATCTCTCTCTCTCTCTCTCTCTCTCTCTCGAGAAGGAGAGCAACAGATCGTCTCTCACTCCCCTCGAGCTGAGAGAGAGAGAGAGAGATCTGAGTCGATAGACTCTCTCCCTCGCAGAGAGAAGGAGAGACTCCTCTCCTCGAGCGCGAGAGAGAGAGAGATCTCTCCTCTCTCGTCTACGAGCTGAGAGCTCGAGCTCGCTCAGATCCTCTCCTGCTCTCTCTCTCTCTCTCTCTCTCTCTCTCGCTCTCTCTCTCTCTCTCTCTACTCTCCGTCTCTCTCCGCTTCCCCTCTCTCTCTCTCTCTCCGTCTCTCTCTCTCTCTCTCTCTCTCGCTCTCTCTCTCTCCTCTCTTCTCCCCCCCCTCTCTCTCTGTCTCTTTCTCTCTCACGGAGCCCTTCTTTCATGTGTTGTATGACGACAATCTAACATTAGATTGATGCTTGTATGCTCTCCAGGTGTTGCTCTTTTGAAGGCATGCAGCGGCCTCAAAACTGCACGTTTCAGCCACATCACCCTTGGAGCTAGTAAGCGGCCACGCTCGTTAAAGGTATCCAGGGACTACGGGACAGCAGACCCTTCAGAGCTACTGATTTTCGAGAGCTGGAGCTGGCACACACTAACTGTGACCTACTTGACATTCAAATCATCCATCAGGAATTCCCAGGGCTAGATTCCATTCGCATTATTGAGTCCCAGAGGTGTCTCACTTGGATGATTCCGGGGACGAGGCTGAGACTGTCGAAACCACATCCCAAACAGAGCACCTCCAACGACTCGCTGACCTTAGGTCTAGTTGTGTGGAGGACGACTCACTGTCCTCCATTGTCACTTTCATTGACCTGTAGTTGTCTGACCTGTCTAACGTGACTAACATAGCACCTGTACAGTCAGACCAGTCTAGTGCACCGGGAATGTGTTTTTTTTTCAACTCCTGAACTTCTAATTAAAAGAATTGTACCGTACGGTATGTGTTTTGCTGACCGTACTGTACAAGAAGGGAGAGGAGTGGAGGAACATATCGTTATGTGGTTTGAGCATGTATACAGAAACATATTTACGTAGAGTTTTGGCTGATCCTTATCGAATCAAATGTAAGTGAAGACGGTGCATGCACGTCACATCCGCGTCACCAGTGAAACTCAACACACTGTTGGATCCGCGGCTCGCCACTGGGCAGCTTGCCTTACCAACTTCACCCACCATCGCCCCAACTGAACCCAGCCTGGCTGCGAATCAGCAAATCGCCTGTGACATGGATGTGCTTTCAGGAATCAGTACGGTAAAATGCTCTTCCGAACGGTACGGGGTTTGTTTACCTTGTTTTTCTTGGTTCTGGTGCGGTGTGTGACAGGAACATTTTCTTGGTTCTACCAAGCTCAACAGTTATTTCCCTGCCTCCGAAATCTCTACACTTCAATCCCATCCCATCCCATCCCATCCCGTACCATTTCCCAGCTGTAGTGGGGTAGAGACTGTACTGACATGAGACAATCATCTTGGCGGCGGCTTGTGTAATCGCAGTTCCAATGGCCTCTTGTCAAAGAGTTTCAGGACGGTTGTTGGTCAGTAGATTTGACCACTTTGCACCACAGCCATCGTTGATTGTCAAGGAATCAGGGACAAGAGCGAATCACCGGAGTGAAGCGATCAAAGTGGTGAGAAGGATGTTCGGAAAAGCCAGTTAGTGAAAGTTGGTCGCTTCTTGTGCGTGCACGGCGGGCTAGTGTGCATGAAACGAGGAACTTGACAGAGAAAAACATACGGAAGCTTCAGCAAACAGGGTAACCCGACTACCACAAATTTTATTGACGCAGAATGGCCGAATCACGGAGTAGCGAAGCAGCGAGCGCGTTCTCCGGTCCATGCGGCGAGTGCTAACAGGAGCAGAGGAAGCAAGTCCCACCGGAAGTCCCGCGCGGAGCGCTGCGAGAAGGAGCCGGCACCAACGGTCGTGGTCGGGACTGCCGTTCGAGTCCTCTCCTTTCTCGTGGTCAGGACGGCGTTTCGATTCCCCTCAACCCTCACGCTCGGGCGTATTGACAAGCAGGCTGTACGAGCTGACGCTCGGTGCGCCGCCCAATCAGGAGCTCCTGTTTGTCCCCGCTAAAAGCAGCAAGAAGACTGCTCGTGCACTGAAGGTGGACGGAGATTCCGAGATTTATAAAGAGCCTCCTTCCCCAGGCTGGGCAGGTGCGTGGTTACAATATTTCTGCATGTTATCTTTGATCGGTACTGGCACAGAAAGAAGGGGATATATATATATTCTTGCGTTCGCTATGGTGTATCTATGATTCCGTTGCGTAACGTGGCGTGCATTGTAAGCGTTACCAAGTTACTTGCATCAGGTAGCTTGTTGCGTTGACAAGAAAACTAACCCGCACGTCAGTCAGTTATTTACTATCTTTTTCTCTCTCTTTTTTCACCTCTCTTTTTTAATTTAATTTCCGCGTGTCCCACGACAGAACTGAAGGCGCAGTGCGAGCGGATGGAGGAGGAGAACCGTCGGATCACATCCATTGATCTCACGCACATTCCTGAAGCCAACACCGAGGGCGACCCTCACGGCGTTCAATCGAGCAGGAGGCGACGAGGGAAGGACGAGGACGGCGTTGTCATGTACGGTCTCGGCTGGCAGCGCAGCAGCAGGGACGTGGGAAGATCCAACGGTCCAGATCACGAGGTGGAGATCGAGCTACTTCCCCAGCGCATTGACAGTCGGCGGACGGGTGGAGGAGATGAGGTTGACTTGCACGGGCTGGGCTGGCAGCGTGGCGGGCACGTGGAGGCACGTGCTGTGGTGGAGCCTGAGGAGAGAGGAGGAGTAGAGGAGGCGGTGAGGCACGCAAGGAAGTCGCACAGGCGGCAGCAATCGTGCCCTACAGACTACAGTTTCGTTGAACGGGCAGAGAGGGTTGACAGGACGCAGAGGGAGAGGGTGGAAAGGGTGGAAATGGATCAAGGGACAGACGAGCAATGGTCTATTCAAGGCAGCTTGCCTGCTGGCGTGCTGGCAGGCAGCAGCAGTGGCGCGCAGTGGGACGATGCGAGCGTGCAGGAGCAGCAGCAGCAGCAGCAGCAGTTGCAGCAGGGGGACGTGGAGAATAGAAACAAGAGTGAGAGGTCTGCGTGGCAGGAAGCAGAGATGCCTCAGGCGCGGAGCCTGCAGCAGCGAAGGGGCGTGTTCAGCCTTTTGCCACGTGGCACAGCCGAACACGCTCAAGAGCCGAGGAGTTTCAGTCAGCAGTCATGACCCTGTCACCGCCAGCACCACCACCATCCTCCTCTCTACCCGCCTCCCCTCCACCGGCCTTCTCCTTCCCATCACCATCCCCCCAGCCACCTTCGTTTCCCCCTGCAACTCGCCACCGCAGTTGCTTCTCAGGGGTGCTGCAGCCCACGTACGCATTATCAGGGGAGCAGCCCTCGGACACGCTTACAGGCAGCAGCCCACACACACACCATCAGGCCTTGGTTACGAGGGAGGGGAAGGGGAGCGATTCGCAGGCATGCAGTCAAGCAGAGGAAGAGAGAGTTGGGGCGTGCAGGAGGAAGCGCAGCTGTTCAACCCACTAGGCTCTCGATTGAATCCGCACTTCAAGCCTGGCTATCCCAGTCCACCACAGGGGGTGGTCAGTGATTCATTCTCATCCCTCTGCCTCCGACAGCAGGGTGCCAGTGACGGCTCTGCTGCTTCTTTCGCCTCACTGTCCGAATCTCTCCTCCGCCTCCGCCGTCCCTTGCACGAGGAGAAGGCCCCTTGTCAGCCCTGCCAGGTCCCACCTGCACTGCTGGGGTGCACATGGCCAGGGGTTGCCGGGGCAGGGTACACTGGCCAGGGGTTGCCGGGGCAGGGTACACCTGGCCAGGGGTTGCTGGGGCAGGGCACACCTGGCGACAGTGCATGGGAGCAGGTGAGCGGACGGTTCAAGGCACCACCTGGGAAAGCACCTGGGGATTCGCCTGAGAGCTGGCAGAAAGTGATGGAGGAGAGGGTGCGAGAGGCCTTTGCCATGGGATACCTGGCAGGCCTGCGCGATGCTGCTGCACATGCTGGTGGTGCTGCTGCTGCTCCGGCTGCTGCTGCACCTACCGGTGCACCAGCTGGACAGTTTCTACAACAGAGAAATCTTCCCTCAAATTCGCGTCACTCCACATCCCACGCCACAGAGACAGCAGCTCCTCGAATGTTCAAGAGCAGCACGGTGAGTGGCGGCTCGCCCTGTCATGACCGGTCCCCCCTGCGATGGGAAGGAGAGCCTTTTGACTCGACTCTAAAGAGCAGCACAGTGAGTGGAGGAGGCGCGCACAGCCATGGCGGGTCTCCACTGGGATGGAAGGACGAGGGGGAGGTACATATGCCTCACCAGGCCCACACTCGCCTCAAGAGCCCTCTACAGGCCCGCAGGGTGTTATCTGGTCCGCTACAGCCCCGGTCTGGCCGCTACAGCTCCGACAAGGGTCGGGGTTGTTAGAGCCTCAATTCGGTCCGCTACAGCCTTGGTCTCGTCTGTTAGAGCCTCGGTCTGGCCGCTACAACCTCGGTCTGATCTGCTGCAGTCTCAACAGGACTCGAGTAAGCAGCCAAACAGAGAGGATTGTCGTTTGAGTACCAGCATGCGTGACAGCGCTGGCTGTGCCTCCATGCATGCAGAAGGAACGAGAGGTGTGAGAATCCCGCTGAATCAGCTGCAGCCACAGCAGCCGCGACCGCTGTCCCCGCAGCAGGTAGGTGAGCAGCGGCAGCAGCAGCAGGAGGATGGAGAGCAGCAGCTGGCAGTAGAGAAGAAGCAGCAGCAGCAGGCAAGGGAACAGCAGCAGCAGGAGCAGCAGGGAGAGGGCTGGAGGGAGCGGTGGAGGCGGGTGCGGAACAGGCGGAGTGGCAGCTTGGGCGCATGGCAGGAGCTGCCTGATAGAGCAGAGGAGGAGGAGGGACCAAAGGCGCGGTCAGTGCAAGCACTTGCTCTCCACGGTGCTGCTAGGTTTGAGCGCTCCTTCTCTTATAACACAGGGAGAGCGGCAGGGACAGGGGCAGGGGCAGTGGCAGGGGCAGGTTCGGATGCAGGTTCAGGGGCAGAGGTGGAAATTTCAATGGCGGCAAGTGTGGGGGCGGGGGCAGGCATGGAAGGACAGGCTGTGGAGCAAACAGCAACAGCCTCTACTGCCTCTTGTGCTGCTGCTGCCTCCTGTCCTGCAGCTGCTGCTAGTGACGCTATGGGTGTTTGCAGTGACGCTGAGGGTGATGCAAACAGCTGCCGTTCCCCTAGTGGTGGAGGGAGTGTGGGAGTGGGAGGCGCTCACACAGATGCCTCGTGCACCGGCTTGCACTTGAGCCGCAGACTCTTCTCTGGCCGCCTGCTGCTCACCCGTGACTCGTCGTGACTCACCCGCGACTCGTTGTGACCCTCCCCTCGTGGAGGAGGGAGTGTGGGAGGCGCTCACACAGGTGCCTTCTACTGGCTTGCGCTTGAGCCGCAGACTCTTCTCCAGCCACCTGCTGCTTACCCGTGACTCGTCGTGATGTGCATGATGTGTTGCGGCTTGTGTTGCACACATGAGTTGTGATTGTGACCAGACCAGATGCAGTGCACGTTGGTTGGCACTCTAGCCAGCAGTGAAGTGAGATGCGATGCATTTAATGCTAAGCAAGTGTCCGAGTCCAATGGCAGTCATCTTCCAGGGATCAGAAACTTTGCAGCTTTGGAGATACCGTCATACCCCGGATATACCCCCATGGGGGGCAATAATAAAACAGGTTTTTTTAGGGGGGGTGGGCTTATAATCGGGTAAATTTATAAGCGCCGGCGTTTATAAAACGACATATATATTTTATATATGTTTTAACACCAAGCTGTAGATCTCGTGCTAGCCTTTTTCAATCGAGTCGAAGTTCTGTGAAATTTCTCGCGCGCGCTGGAGATACACCTACTCTGACAGCTCCTGACAGCTTCTGACAGCTTCTGACAGCTCCTGACTGCTCCTGCTGACTGGTCCCGCATCCAGTGCAGGGTCCGAATGTGAAGGGAAGCGAATCTGCAACACATCCCCCTGCTGAAGTAGAAATCGTTACAGTGTTTCGAACACAATTCAAAATTTAAAGTTTACGTGCGCTTATAATAAAACAAGTTTTTTCAGGGGGGTGCGCTTATAATCGAGCACCGGATATAAGCGCCGGGCGCCGATTAAAAGCGCCAGGCGCTTATCCGCGGGTGGCGCTTATATCCGGGGTATGACGGTAAGGATGATTACACTACTACGAAGACCAAACCATGGATGCATATGCACACCTGACCTAACCTGTAAGAGTGTCTAACGCAATGCATGTTGCTGCTGAAACTAGTTATCTAGGACAAGGCAAGGCTAGGGTAGACTGTTGACATACGGGGTGCTGAGGACAAGGGAGAGTTGAGTAGTAATGGATGGATGGGTGCTGGACAATATGCAAGAGGTGAGAGAAGACGGGGTAACAAAGAAAGGGAATCTCAGCCGTCCGGCCCTATCTCCTGGCCCTATTTTGCTTTGTAGGTACTTTCCAGGCAGGAGCCTCAAGAGTCAGCAGCTTATCCTGTCAGCTCAGCGCAGCTCAGGTGAGGCTTCTGGCAGCCATGTCGTTAACATTGGAGCTCGCGTCACGCGCCTTCTGCAGCAGCGATGAAACCATGGCTTCTCCATCCTCTTCCTCCTCCTCTTCCTCTTCCTCTTCCTCTTCATCTTCCTTCTCGCCTTCCTCCCCCTCCCCTTCCCCTTTATCCGCCTCCTCCGCCTTCCCCTCCTCCGCGTCTTCCGCCACCTCCGCGCTCGCCGCGGAGTTCCCGAGAATTCGCGCCACCATGGCGCCCTCGCCGGGTTTCGCGCCGGAAATCCCGCTCGGCGCGTCATCGTCGTCGTCCGCCGTCAGCTCCCACGTGGCGTCGTGAAACGCGTCGGATCCGGGCGACGCGGGAACGAAACGGTCAGCGGCAGCAACAACGGACTTAATCGCGTCAGCACCACTAACAGTGACAGTTTCCTCGGTCGCCGCGACAAGCGGCGAGGCCTTATACGTGGTGGCATTAGTGGCGTCGCCTTTGTTTTTTTTCTTGCTACCCTTGAGAACACTGACAATGGCGAACACCCCCGCGGCGACGACGGCGACTGGAATCAGCAGCGGAAGCAGGCCTTTCTTCATCTCGTCCTTCTTCACCCCTGCGCCGGTTATTGAGACGCCGATAGAGCCTAAGCTGACGGCGTTAGTCACGGGATCCGCGGTTTCGTCGGCGGTAGAAGCGGGCAACTCGACGAACTCGCGAACCTGAACCTCCTCCATGATTCGGCTCGGAACAGACCGCTAAGAGAAGCGCGGGGACCAGTGAAACGCTCAGGCACGTCTCCGCACGCCACCTAAGTTGTGCCTGCTGCGAGACAGTCAGTGTTTAGTGCAATCTCGGGAATGCCTCTGGTCTAGAATAGTGGTGTGGTCTTGGGGGCAAGCATGACAAAATGCCTGGCGCAGTGTCGCATTGGCGGGAACTCCGAGAAATTAGGGTGGGATGGAGGGAGGGAGGGGATGCCTGACACGAGCGTGGTGTTTGCGACGTTCGCGAGCCCTCGTGGGTGATGCGCCACGCTGGGTTGAGATTGACTAGTGCAGAATCTCAACGTGGGGCTGATGATTTCAAAGTCGCAGATTGTTTTCCTTCCTTTCCACATGGGAACTTCCCTGAATTTGACTTTTATCTATATCTGTATTGAGGCATTCAATAACAAGGATGCGCTGAGTTCGATGCATCCAGCCAGGCATTCCAGGGCGTGTCCCATGTGTTCATTGTCACGTAACTTCGACAAAGCAGCGTAGCGTACACCATGACGAAAAAATAACGCAGCGCGTCAGCACTGCTCCAAACGAAGTTGCACCATTCGGACTAAGGGCGTGTAACATTGCGATGACCAAACCCAAAATCCGACCATTTGGTTGGGGCGTGCGAATGCGAAGGGAGTAACACGATGGCGAGGGATGCGAGATTTTCCCGCCAAATGACCACGATAACGACCGATTCAGCAAACGCCCAAACCAAGCGACCGTACGTGCGACCAGTTTAGTCACGAAAACATCCCCGCCGTGATTGTCACCCGCAGAAAAAAAATTGGGGAGACACCCACAGGTAGCATTAAGTGGTAGTCCCCGAAATTTGTCTCGCGAAGGCCTATGAGGTTGCCAAACACTTCCCGACCTCGTGCCCCGTATAATCCACTCCTGTTCGAATGCTGAATTTTGGATTAGACCTATAAATTCTTAATCCGGGGGTAGTTAAGGGTTGAAAATCTACAGAGGACGCCCCAGGTGTTTATTACCACTTCCCTCGCATGTCGCACAACATGACCTAATGGTCGGATTTTGGGTTTGGTCATCGCAATGTTACACGCCCTAAAACACCGCTCACACAAAACTCGTTTCCCGAAGCACTTTCGACATGGTTCACGAATGGTTACCTGGGCCGGTTGCGAATCGACTGTGTTCGCGAAAAATGGCAGTTCGCATTTTCTCGGCGAATTCTGAGATCGGAAATTAGGGTAGCGCGGACTTGTTCAAGGTGATCATGTACGCACCTTGGAAGCTGTTTTTGAACGCTTTTGATAAGAACCTTCTGACGCATTCAGCGCGTCATGTCGCGCGTCATTGAAGACGATGTCTACAGTAGTCCCCTATTAAGGGTTACAGAAGAAAAAAAAAAGGTCATAAGGTGAACATGAACTGTAAACGAACTCGTGAGACACGCCCTTATTCAGCAGAATCCCCATAGAATTTTCACGAGTCTCTCTCGCAAAGATGGGCATGGCGGATTTGTGACCAAAACTGCAAATCCGATATCACCTTTGATTTTCGCTCTGGCCGAGCTAGCCACCATGGCACCCACAGGAGGCGATTCGGGCACGTTGCCCTGGTGCCAGCTGTTGCACTCCGATTGGCGGATGAAAAGAGCTTCGGAGGTTGGCGTCAGTGGCGAAGTGCTTACCCGGTTACCAGAATTTGAAGGCTCCAGAGCCGCCCAAAATTCGTTACAGGCTGGCAAACAATTGCTTATAAAAGTGCAGAGTGACGGCGTCGACGGCGAGTGGAACTGTGACGAGGAGGGCTGGATGCCGGCTGTTGTTCCAGGAACGTACGTTCTTAGGATTCCCGGTGGGATTTGTGACAGGAAGCAGGCTACCTTAAACAGCCACCTCATGTCCTCGCCCCACTAAATCTCATGTCAATTAGTATCGTTTAGTGCCAGTGTCGTGTCATGTCGTGTCGCGTCGTGTCGCGTCCTGTCATGGCCTTGGATTACACCATTCGCTGTCACCAACCCCACTTTGCGCTTCCATCTCTTTTGTTCTTGAACCTCTATGGTTCCCAGTCTCGAATCTCCCTCGTGTCTCCCCGTCGCATTGTCAACGAATTCTGACAACTCTCAAGTCGTCCATCCTACTCCTTCCACTTCGACCCTCCCTCATGCCGCACTTCTCTCAAACTTAAAGCCTCTCACTCTCTTCCCCTCAGAGCTCACAAGCCTCATGACGAAAGGGGTGATTCTGGACCAACCCCCCATGTTCCTCTCACTCTCTTCCCCCACAGAGTGCTCACGAGCCTGGTGGCGAACGGGGTCTTCCCGGACCCTCTCTACGGCACCAACACGCGCGACTGCATCCCAGACATCACCCACGCCGGCCGCGCCTTCTACACCTTCCTCTTCCGCCGCTGCCTCCACCTGCCTTCCAGGAAGGTTCCTGCTGTCAGATGCTGTCAGGCTCTGCTGCACTGCCAGCAATCCGGCTCATCTGTAGCTGCATCTGGTGGTGGTGGTGGCGATAGTTTTGCTGCTGCTGGTGACAAGGGGTGCTGTAGCCGGGGTGACTGTAGTGGGTGTGAGCGTGTTGAGTGGGAGCGTGTGTGGCTGTGCTTCCGTGGCGTCAACTACTCGCTCTCCGTCTTCCTTAACGGCCGCCAGCTCAGCATCGACGAGCCAGCTGGCATGTTCTTGCGGCGCCAGCTGGACATCACTGACGTGGCCTGGAGGGCGGACAGCAGCAGGGGCCATTGCAGCAGTAAGGGTTGTAGCAGTGAATGCCGCAGCAATGGATGCAGCATGAGCGAGAGCAGGAACCAGTTGGCGGTTCTGGTGAATCCAGTGGACCACCCGGGGAACGTGGATGGGGGAGGGCAGGGCGGGGACCACCAGGTACAGCCTCGTGCATGCCATGATGTGTGTGACACGTGCCATTGGACGCATGCCATTGTACGCATGCCGATTACCTTTTACACACCATTTGGCACGCCACTGGGCATGCTTCATGTGGTGATGTAATTCACGGATACATGTGGAGTGGAGTGGAGTGGAGTGGAGTGGAGTGGAGTGGAGTGGAGTGGAGTTGGTGGGGATCACATTAATTGTGTGGCCTGCAACCTTCAATATCACAACCGCATGTCGCAAGCTGACTCCTAGCCCATCGATGCCCCTGTCTCTGCTGCTTTTCTCCATGCTGCTGTGCTTCATGCTGCCATGCCCCATGCCGCATGCCACATGCCCCATCCCACCATGCCCCATGCCCCATGCCCCCATGCTGCATGCCCCATGCCACCATACCACCATGCCCCCGCGCGTGCAGGTGGCGAAGGATGTCACAGCTCAATACGTGGAGGGCTGGGATTGGATCATCCCCATCCGGTATCTTCCCCCTGTTTCTGACTGAATAAAACTCTCTGCCTAGCTGCTCCTCGTGTGATCCCCAGTCAATCCATGATGCTTTTTCCGTCCGTGGCTTTCTGTTGTGATGGCTTCAAGTCCGTTTCCCTTCTTATTTGTACGAGACGAGAGCACTTCACCATCCCTTCCCCGCTTCCTTCCGCCCATCCCTGCTTGCTCTGCTCGCTGAGCGCATGCTTCCTTCTGTCTTGCTGTGAGATGGCAGGGATCGCAACACGGGCATGTGGGATCAAGTGCACGTTGCTGTGACTGGGGTGAGTGAGGGTGGTCGGACATGGGAGTTACTGCTCATGGGAGCACTTTAGCTGAGCGTGTTGCTGCCACTCATCTCTGTCCTGCGCGTGTAGGCATGGCAGTCCGTGGCCTTCGATAACTCTCATCTGGTGGGAATTTTTTTATGACTCTTCTTGCAAAAATACCCTTTGATGACTCTTATATGGTGGCAGTTGTTTGAAAACTGAGTCGACTCAGGAGCCTCTCGCCCCTCCCCCTGTCCATGCGTGTGTGCATGGCAGCCCGTGACCATCAGGGACCCTCACCTCGTGGCCGTCTTTGCATCCCAACGCGGCAACGACTCGCGTGCAGCTGCTGGGGAGAGCGAGCATGCACATGCCACCCATGCAGATAGCACCCATGCAGATAGCACCCATGCAGATAGCACCCATGCAGATAGCACCCATGCAGATAGCACCCATGCATACGAGGAGTCGATTCAACCTGCTGCTTCTGCTGCCACTTCTGCTGCTGCTGCTGGCGGAGAGAGCAGTGGATGCAACCATTCTTCAGCAGTGCACCACAGCACACCCACACACTCGCCTCCTTCTTCCCCCTCTTTCCTCTCCTCCTCCTGCTCCACTCCCGCCCCTCCTGCCCCTCCCTTCTGCCCCTCCTCCGGGTCTCTCCACTGCTCCCTCACGCTCACCAACTCCCTCCCCTTTCCCCTCCGCACGCGCCTGTCTCTCGAGCTCTCCTTCACTCCCGGCCCCGACCAGAGGGGCGGTGCAGGGGCACTCGAAAGGGGAGGGGCGAGGGGATGGGGGGTGAGGGAGGAGAGGGGAGGCCGAGGAACGGGGGCGAAGGAAGGGCGAGTGGGGAGGGGGATTGGGAGGAGTATGTGGAGGAGGAGGAGGAGGGGGGGGTTTGTGATGGTGGAGGGAGTGAGGGAGGAGGAGGTGGAGGTACCGGCTAACAGCAGCATCACTCACACATTCCGCCCGGTACGAATCAGTTAGCACACAGAGCGAACACGCATGCAAGTGGATTCTTGAGGTGCTTTTAGAGGCGCCCAAAAAAAAGCCTTCCTGCCAGGAGCGGCATCATTCACACACTCCGCCCAGTACATTGCCAAGCCAAGGCACACGAATGCGCACACATGCACATGTCGCTGTAGCATGGCTGAGAGCCGTATTTGACTCTTACTCCGACTCAGAGGTTGGTACTGACTCTGCAATCCCACCCCTGTGCCCACCTCCCCCTCGTCCCCCCGTCGCCCCCCCTGCCTGCCCTGCAGAGCAGCTACTCGTATCTCACCCCCATCTGTGGTGGCCCAAAGGCATGGGCGCACAGCCACTGTACGACGTCGCAATCACTGCCTCCGTACCGTACTGCACCCCCACCCCACCACCATGCACCCCCACCCCCGCCACCATGCAACCCCTGCTCCTGTGCCTCTCCCTCCCATCCTCCCCTTCTTGCAGCTACTGGTTACCCGGCCCCATCTCTGGTGGCCCAATGGCATGGGCGCACAGCCGCTGTATGATGTGGCCATCACCGCCTCTGTGCTGCACCCCTCCTGTCTCGCATCCTGCCACCCCTCTGGGAAAGCCCGCGACTTGGACCCAGTGGCAGCACCTCACACCACACCCTCGCTGGCAGCGTATGAAAGAACAGCTGCAGTGGCAGCCACTGGAAGCTCAGCTTCCAGAGAAGCAACGAGCACTGCTGCAGCGGCAGTGGGAGCGACAGTGGCAGTGGCAGTGGATGACCCGTTGCCTTTATCCTCGCCCCCTGCACTACCTCCCTCCTCTGCAATCCCTGCCGCACCTGCCTCCTCCTCCTCCTCCTCTGCCCCTCCCCCCGCACCCGCCTCTGCATCTTGGAGCCAGTTTCTCTCCCACACGCTGACTCACAGCCTCAGGCAGGCGAAAAGTTTTGTTAGCTCGGCCTTGTATGGCAGGGATGGGGATGTGGGGGCGGGGGAGAGTGGAGAGCAAGGGGAGGGGAGGTGGACACAGAGTGACGTGTGGAGCAGCAAATTTGGATTCCGACAGATCGACAGCTACATGGACGAGAGGACTGGTGGCAGGTAGGTGGACAGCTGTCTTTCACTTCCATGCGCTTGTTTTCTTCTTCCCCTCTTTTCACGCTTCTCTCTTCTCCTCCTTCTCTGCTTTCTCCTTGCGCCTTCTGCCTCCCCCTCTCTCCCCCTTCCCCCCCCCCCCCCCCCCCACCACTAGTCTGCCTTCCCTCTCCCTTGCGAACGCCCATATCCTTGCATAGTTCCTGCATCTGACAACTTGTTCGTTCTCCCCCATGCATGTCCACATGCTCTGTATCTGCACTCCTGTACCAGCGCCTTTTTCATCATTGGCTGCCTGTGCTAAATGCTTCCCATGCGTGTCCACATGCTCTGTATCTGCACCCCTGTACCAGGACAATTTTCATCAACAGCTGCCCACTGCCAATACTCTTTCATCTCTGTACACATTCTCTGAATCTGCTCCCTTTCCAGGGTTTTTTTCGTCAACGGCTGCCCGCTCTTCATACGCGGGACCAATTGGATCGTCTCGGATGCCATGCTGCGCCTCTCAGCGGAGCGCTACTGGGCAGAGATGAAACTTTTTGCGTGTGCCCGGGTGAACATGATTCGGGTGTGGGCGGGGGCTCTCATGGAACGCCCTGAGTTTTACGACGCCTGTGATCGCCTTGGAATACTAGTGAGGGGTGGGGCATGGAGTGGGCGGGATGAGTGGGTGGGTGGGGGCTCTCATGGAACGCCCTGAGTTTTATGATGCCAGTGACCGGCTGGGGATCCTGGTTATGAAACCCCACACGCACTGGGGATCCTGGTGATGGGAGGGGTTCGAGCAATGTGCAGGTTGGAATGTTAGGGGGTTTCGGAGTGGGGCGGGGGATGGATTGGGTGTTGCAGGCGTGGCAGGGGTTCTGGATCAAGTGCATATGTTGAGCGTCTCGCATCAGCTGACTCGCATATGTTTGAGTGACTCAAACCTGACAGAGATCTGTGCCGCCGCCTTTTCCCCTCTTCCCCTGTGCCGGTGTGGCAGCAGTGATGCATCACAGGCACAAATTGAGATCTGAATGTCTACTCAAACCGAACCACCCAACCCGCATCAGACCCTTCATGGCCACTCGACCACCGCCTCTTCCTCACATGTGCGGCTGACATGTGCGGCTGACATGTGCGGCTGACACGTGCGGCTGACATGTGCGGCTGACATGTGCGGCTGACATGTGCGGCTGGCAGTGCCTGCTTGCTGCGCAACCATGCCCGCCTGAAACTATTGTCGCCTACTCCCCTGTTCCCTCCACAGGTGTGGCAGGAGTTTTGGATAACAGGCGACTGCAATGGGCGCGGCCTCCCCCCATCTGACCCCTCGTGGCCGCTGGACCACCGCCTCTTTCTCGCCTGTGCAGAGGACAGCATCCGCCTGCTGCGCAACCATGCCAGCCTGGCGCTCTGGGTGGGCGGCAACGAGACCATGCCTGCTCCCGACCTCAATGATTCACTCAAGAGCATGCTGCGGCTGTATGATGGTGCGTGCGGTGGTGTGGGGTGGTGTGGAGTGGGTGGTGTATGGGGTGGAGTGGGTGGTGTATGGGGTGGTGTGGGGTGGTGTATGGGGTGGTGTGGGGTGGTGTGGGGTGGTGTATGGGGTGTGGGGTGGTGTGAAGTGGTGTATGGGGTGGTGTATGGGGTGGTGTGGGGTGGTGTATGGGGTGGTGTGAGGGTGTATGGGATGGTGTGGGGTGGTGTATGGGATGGTGTGGGGTGGTGTGAGGTGGTGTATGGGGTGATCGGGGGTGGCTCTCTGGGTGGGCGGCAATAGACAGGTTTTTCCATGTATATCGCCCTCCCTTGACTGCCCCCTTTCTCGTCAGCCAACTCACATGGAGACCCGTCACTGCTCCTGGACGGCACGAGCGTGTACATAGAGGGATCCCTGTGGGGCGGCTTTGCTCACAGCTGACGAACCCTCCTTCCCCATCCGCCCCTCCTTTCCAGCCACGTCTGACCCAGACCCTTCGCTGCTGCTGGACGGCACAAGGGCGTACATAGAGGGATCCCTATGGGGCGGCTTTGCTGACAGCAAGGGCGGCTGGACGGACGGGCCTTACGGTATTCAAAACCCCGAAGATTTCTTCTGCCCGGATTACTACCCGTACGCGTTTAACCCTGAGATCGGTTCCGTTGGGGTGCCCGAGGCCGAAAGTCTGCGCGAGTTTTTTCCCGAGAGTGATTGGAGCCCCCCGGTGTTTGGGAGGGCGTGGGAGGAGTGTGGAGGGGAGTGTGTGGAGGAGGAGAGTGACGGGTGGAAGGTGCATACGTACATACCGTACAGCATGGTGGGCGCGGAGCCAAAGGGAGGGGGCGAGGTGGGTAGAGAAGGGGCAAGAAGGCAAGCAGGCAGGCAGCAGCAAGCAGGTGTGGTGCAGCAGCAAGGAGCGGTTGGTGGATTGGAGCAGGGGGGAGAAGGAGAGGAAGCGAGGATGCAGGAGGTAGCAGCATGCAGTGGTGAATGGAAGCGGGGGTGGGAGGGAGGGAAGTGGAAGCGGGGGTCAGTGCGAGTGAAGAATCAGATCCTGACGTATGGCCCCGTGGATGGACTCGATGACTTTTGTCACAAGGTGAGGCCAGTGGTGCAGAGGCGCATGTTAGCGGGAGTGGGTGCAAAGGAAGTGGAAGCGGGGGTCAGTGCGAGTGAAGAATCAGATTCTCACGTATGGCCCCGTGGATGGGCTTGATGACCTTTGTGACAAGATGAGAGAGCTGTGGGTGGTCAATGCAAAGCAAACTGTGGCTCACCTCGAGTCCGCTCCTGCCAGAGACAAGGCATCTTGTCTGGTCCGGTGCATGGAAAACTGCTCTTGACTTTGAGTCGACTCAGAAGCCGGAGCATGGAAAACTCCTCTATTCTGGAGCCGCCAATGTGGCTCACCGCATTTCCGTTCCAGTCAACCACACACAAATGCACATCTACACCAGTGTGACATGCGGCACTCTCTCGTGCTGCACTGCTAGACGTGCCCACACTGGTGCACCTGATCTGATTGACATGCATACTTTTTTTTTAGGCGCCTCAGAAGTCCACACTGGTGCACCTAATCTGATTGACATGCATACATACATGCCCACCCCTCGCCTCCGCCATGTGGCATGTGGCACATCTGGTGCATGGTATGTGGCATGTGGCTTTATAGGGGAGCTGTGTCAAAGGTTCATCACAGCTCAAAAATCCTCCCCAACTTTTGAGGTGCCTCTAAGGTCGTCTCATGTCTCGCGCAAACTCCTCCTTACATCTCCATCCCCCCAGGCTCAGATTGCCAACTACCTGCAGTACCGCTCGCTGCTTGAGGCATCGAACGCACGCAAGTTGCATACACCAAAAGCAGGGGAGGGCTGTACGGAATAAACCGCACTCACTCTCTCCTTCCGACTTAATCCCTCCTCCCACCAGGCTCAGATGGCCAACTACCTGCAGTACCGGTCGCTCTTTGAGGCATGGGGTGCGCGCATGTGGGAGCGCTACACGGGGGTGCTGCTGTGGAAGGGGCAGAACCCCTGGGGGGGGCTGCGCGGGCAGCTGTACGACCACCTGCTGGCGCCCACTGGCGGGCTGTACGGCGTGCGCTGCGCCCTGGAACCAGTTCACGTGCAGCTGGACTTACACTCGGGGAAAGTGCAGGTGCGTGGCGGTCAGGTGGTATGTGCAGGTGAGTAGTAGTGGGGTGCCATGCCATGTGTTTCAGTTACAAAATCGAACTCAAAGTCGGGCACTGGAGGGCCTGCGCGGGCAGCTGTATGACCACCTGCTGGCGCCCACTGGTGGGCTGTACGGCGTGCGCTGTGCCCTGAAGGCCTTTTACGTGCAGCTGGACTTACACTCGGGGCGAGTGCAGGTGCGTGGGGAGCAGGTGTTATGTGAGGGGAGACGTTCACGTGCGGCTGGACCTGTGCTCAAGGCGAAGTCAGGAACGTGGGGTGCAGTGTAGGTGTGGCGAGTGCAGGTGTGTGGCGAGCATGGGGAGCAGGTGTTGTGTTGTGTAGTAGTGATCATATGGTGTGGTCTGTGGTGTGGTGTTTGTATGATCATGGCTTTTGCCACCTGTTGCCTTTGCCACCTGTTGCCTTTGCCACCTGTTGCCTTTGGCATGCGTTAATGCCTTTCACGGGCTCCAAGTGTCTATAGGAGCCCGTTTACGTGCACCTGGATGACACCCGGACCTTCCCGTCCATCTCCCTCTGCTCCGTCCCTTCCCCAGTCTACGCCCATCAGGTGGTCAAAACCACACCCTGCACTCTCTCCTCCCTCTCACACCCGTCATTCACTGCACACACACTACCCTCATCGCACTGCTTTCCCCCTCTCCCCCGTCCCTTCCCCCTCTCCCCCGTCCCTTCCCCCTCTCCCCCGTCCCTTCCCCCTCCCCCCTCCCCCGTCCCTTCCCCCTCTCCCCCGTCCCTTCCCCCTCTCCCCCGTCCCTTCCCCCTCTCCCCCTCCTGCGCCCATCAGGTGGTCAACACCACAGCCCGTGCTCTCTCCTCTCTCGCTGTGGAAGCTTCCATCCACCTTCCCACCGGTCACTGCCTGTGGCACGCCTCCTCCTCCTCCTCCTCCTCCTCCTCCTCCTCCTCCTCCTCCTCCTCCTCCTCCTCCTCCTCCTCCTCCTCCTCCTCCTCCTCCTCCTCCTCCTCCTCCTCCTCCTCCTCCTCCTCCCTCGCCGCCTCTCCCACTCTCCCACCCGCTCCCCACCTGCACTGCCTGCCCGCCTCTCCCCCCTCCTCTTCCTCTCCTCCTCAGCCTCCTCCTCCTCCTCGGCCACTTCAGCCGCTCCTGCCTCTCCAGTCTCCCCCTTGGCACTCACGTGCCCGCCATTCTCATGCACAGAGACTCAGCTCCAGGTGAGTGAGGGGTGCACAGGTTCGGGTGAGGGCAGCACAGGGTGAGGTGAGGGCAGCACAGGGTGAGGTGAGGGCAGCAGGTGGGGGAATGGCAGTTGGATGGAGGGAAACACAGCTGCAGCTCAAAAGTTGCAGGCACGTATGAATGTGTTGGCGCTAAAGCCTATGCCATGCAGACATGCGAGCATGCCGACATGCGAGCATGCAGACATGCGAGCATGCAGACATGCGAGCATGCAGACATGCGAGCATGCAGACATGCGAGCATGCAGGCATGCAGTCATGCAGTCATGCAGGTATGGATTAGTCTCACCTGCTTGCATCCATGCCAACAACCTTCCCTGCCCCAACCATTTCTCCATCCACTCTGCACTTTAATCTCTCATATTTCATTCTGAACCTCTTCCCAGCATTTCTCACGCAGTTTACCATGCCACGCACTTATGCCTTTCCTCCCCGTCCGTCCCCCCAACACCATCCCCCCAGGTGCACCTTCCCCGCCTCCCCATCTCCCCTTCCAGCCCACCCCCCACCGTCTTCCTCCTCCTCCGCCTGCTCCACTGCCCCCAACCCTCCCAACCCTCTGCACCACTCTCGTCCTCCCCATACCACTCCAGCCTCTCGCCGCACCTCCCAGCATCGCCATCTGCTCCCCCGGGGTGGTCTGAAGCCACCACAGTGTCACGCAACCTCTACTGGCTCACTGCACTGCCTCTGGACGCACCCACCACCACCACCGTCCCATCGTCACCAGCAGCACCAGCAGCACCAGAAGCAGCAGCAGCAGCAGCAGCATCAACACCATCAGCATTATCAGCACCAGCACCACCAGTAGCACCATCACCACAATTATCCACTGCAAGCACCGCCACCGCCACCCTTTTTTCCCCCCCTTCTTGCTCAAGCCCGTCTCCTCTCCCTCCCTCCGCTCCCTTCCGCACTTCCTCTCCCTCCGCCCTCCTCCTCCTCCTCCTCCTCCTCCTCCTTCCCCGCCCCTTCCTCCCCTCCCTCCCCCTCCCGCCCGCCTACGCCTACCTGGGGGACTTTCGAGCACTGGGAGGGCCCTTCCGCCAGCACAAACTGCGCCTCTCCCTCTCCCTCCTCCACGTCTCCTCTGCCTCTTCCCCAGGAGAGGCAGGGAGGCTTTTGCCACCCAGTGAGCCTCATGGAGGGAGGTGTATCTGGTGGCGGGCGCATCTGCTGGTGAGCAACCCTGTGAAAGGAGGCGCTGTGGGTGGAGGGCAGTGCACACAACGGCAAGGAAAGGGAGGAACAGCCGTGGGGCTCACTGGGCCTATGAATGACCCTGCTGCAGGGGTGAATGGGGACGAGAGCGCTGGAGGTGTGGCATTCTTTGTCTGTTTCACAGTGCGCCGGCGGGTGGATGGCAAGAGGGTGCTGCCTGCAGTGTACGCTGAGAATTACCTCTCGCTGTTACCCAGTGAGGAGGTCACTGTAGAGGTGGAGTTTGCTCACGAGCCTTGCTCAGCATGTGTTGAAGGCAGTTCTTCCAGTGGCTCAAGCTGTTCAGGCGGCCAGTGTGACAAGGGAGTGTTTGTTGAAATGAGGGGCTGGAATGTTTGCACGACTTCATGTGATGTCCCTTTGTTGAGCCCTTGAACTCCATGCTTATGGAATAAGAGGATAAGAAGATCTGTGTGCGCTTACCATATTCTCAACATGGTTGCCTGCTTGTGTAATGCTGGTATGAATGATAAGCCTGGTAGGAATGCATTGACGGGTTCTGGTTCATAGAGTGGTTTCTTTTCCAGCCCCTTACATGGACGATACCCTATTCAGCAGTCTGCCCCACCAATTAGAGGGTTTGCTCGTGGCGTCCTTAAAGCCCGAGTACAGCATGGTTATTTTCAAGATCAAGATTCTTGAACTTGAATTCGTAAAAAACAGGGTTACCCTACTTGTCTGTTACAAAACTCTCGCGACTCTGGGACAACGCCTAACGACACTCTCTCCTCATTGGCTTTTGAGCACAGTCGCTCAGGTTGGCCCACTGCTTGGCTCTCACATATCTTGAACACCTAGTCGTACTCATGATCGGCCTACTTCCTCTCGTAAGTAGACAGCCAGTGCGCCTAGTTCTATGGACCGCGATTTTTTCAGCAACTCCCAAGGCACACATGCTGTCTCGCCAATAGCTGGGCAGCACAAGCCTAGTGTCACCCGATATTTACAAACGTTGTCGCATTACTCACACGGAACGTGTGGTGCAAACGACTGCTTCACCTTGCTTAGGCCCTCGTTTAGCGCTCGTCGTCACCCGTGCTCCCCCTTGCCACCCGTGCCCGCCCTCATCACTCGCGCCCGCCCTCGTCACTCGCGCCTGCCCTCGTCACTCGCGTTAACCCTCGTCACTCGCGTTAGCCCTCGTCACTCGCGTTAGCCCTCGTCACTCGCGTTGGCCCTCGTCACTCGCTTGCCCGGGATTCCGTGCTTCCCCTCGTCATGCGTTTCCCTTCGTCGCGCGCGTTTCCGCTCGTCGCGCACGCACCTTCTCGTCACACGCGCTTCCGCTCGATGCGCGCTCTCCTCCCCTTGTCACGCGCGTTTCCCCTCGTGACGCGCACTCCTTCCCTCGTCACCAGCTCAATCATTCAATCGCAATCTATTGTCCTTTTCCTCACCTGCTTCCCCCCTCCCTCCTCCCTGCTTCCCCTCCCCCTCCTCCCTGCTTCCCCCCTCCCTCCTCCCTGCTTCCCCCCTCCCTGGGCCCTGCTTCCCCCCTCCATCCCCCCTGCTTCCCCCCTCCTCCCCCTGCTCCCTCCGCCCTGCTGGCCCCCTCCCTGGGCCCTGCTTCCCCCCTCCCTCCGCCCTGCTTCGCCCCTACCTCCGCCCTGCTTTCCCCCTCTCTCCGCCCTGCTTCCCCCCTCCATCCCCCCTGCTTCCCCCCTCCCTAGGCCCTGCTGCCCCCCTCCCTCCGCCCTCCTTCCCCCTCCCTCCGCCCTCCTTCCCCCCTCCTTCTGTCATGCTCCCCTCATCCCTCCGCCTTGCTTCCCCCCTCCCTCCACCCTTCTTCCCCCCTCCCTCCGCCCTGCTTCCCCCTCCCTATACCCTGCTTCCCCCCTCCCTCCGCCCTGCTTCCCCCCCTCCCTCCGCCCTGCTTCCCCCCTCCCACCGCCCTGCTTCCCCCCTCCCTGCGCCTTGCTTCCCCCCTCCCTGCTTCCCCCCTCCCTCCCCCTGCTTCCCCCCGTCCTCCGCCCTGCTTTCCCCCCCCCCTGCGCCCTGCTTCCCCCCTCCCTCCGCCCTGCTTCCCCCCTCCCTCCGCCCTGCTTCCCCCCTCCCTCCGCCCTGCTTCCCCCCTCCCTCCGCCCTATTTCCCCCCACCCTCATAGAGGTGAGCGTCACGCACCAGGTGCCTTCTCGTCACGCGCGCTTTCTGCTCGTCGCGCGATCTCCTCCCCTCGCCACGCGCGTTTCCCCTCCGCCACTCCAATTGAGAAGCGTTTGTCCTTATCGCCAACCCCTACCCACGTCGCCATCAACACCATCGTGTGTAGCAACTCCCCCATACGCCCTCGCTCCTTCCAGCCGCAGCAACTCCTTCCATACTGATGTGAGGGGCAGAGCGGGAGAGACAGAGGGGGATGGACAGCTGAGGGGGGGATGGTGTCACAGTGAAAGAATTATTGATTTGCTGTGAACAGGAAGGGAACGGGCGGGGGAGATGAGAAGGACAGAAGGGGAAGGACAAGGGGGAGAGGGGGAAGGACAGAGGGGAAGGACAAGGGGGAGAGGGGGAAGGACAGAGGGGGAAGGACAAGGGGGAGAGGGGGAAGGACAGAGGGGGAGAGACAGAACAGGCGGCGAGGAATAGGGGGGAGGACAGAGGGGGAGAGACAGAGGGGGAAGGACAAATGGGGAGAGACAGAGGGGGAAGGACACAGGTGGAGAGACAGAGGGTGAAGGGCCGAGGGGGAGAGACAGACGGGGAAGGATGGAGGGGGAGGAACGGAGGGGGAAGGGCAGAGAGTGAGAGACAGAGGGTGAGAGCGGGTACTTCCCTCACTCCCTCTCCCCGTCGACCTCACTTCCCCCTAATTGTTTACACCCCTCTTTATTTTGGCCAACCTCCCTTTCTCCCACCAGCTCTGTTCACCCCCCAATCTATTCTCCTTTGCCTCACCTGCTTCCCCCCTCCATCCCCCCTGCATCCCCCCTCCCTCCGCCCTGCTTCGTCCCTCCTTCGGCCATGCTTCCCCCATCCCTCTGCCCTATCCCCTTCCCTGCTTCCCCCCATCCCCTTCCCTGCTTCCCCCCATCCCCTTCCCTGCTTCCCCCCATCCCCTTCCCTGCTTCCCCCCATCCCCTTCCCCCCATCCCCTTTCCCCCATCCCCTTCCCTGCTTCCCCCCATCCCCTTCCCTGCTTCCCCCCATCCCCTTCCCTGCTTCCCCCCATCCCCTTCCCCCCATCCCCTTCCCCCCATCCCCTTCCCCCCATCCCCTTCCCCCCATCCCCTTCCCCCCATCCCCTTTCCCCCATCCCCTTCCCTGCTTTACCCCATAATCTCCCTCTCCATGCCTTCCACTCCCTGGCCAGGTGTCCTTCCTCTCTCTCTCCTTCCTTCCGCACTCTCACTCTCCTTCCTCCCACACTCTCTCTCACTCAGTCCTCTCGCACTCTCTCACTCGTCCTCTCGCACTCTCACTCACCTTCCCACCACCCTCAGGCCTCCTTCCCCCCACCCTCTGCCCTGTTCCCTACCTGCCCTCTCAATCCCTGCCTTTCCCTCCCTGCCCTGCCCTTCCCTTCCCCATCCCTTCTCAACCCTTTCCTTCCTTTTCATGCCCTCCCCTTCCCCCTCACTCCTCACCTTCCGCCCTGTAGTTCCCATGCATGTGCACCAATCACTGTCACCCCATACATGCTTTCATCATGTGTCTCTGCTTGTTGTATCCCCTTGCGGTTGTTCCCTTGCACCTCACACCACCTCCCCCATGTTTCTTCACACAATTCTTTCTGCCTACACCACTCCCCTAAATTTCAGTGGTGAAGCAGAGGAGCAAGCCGAGGCGTCGCTAGTCGATGCTTTACACCGTACCACTGCCTGCTTCTTGTCTGTTGTATGCTAGCATGATATGAGAACACTGTTGGAGATATCTATCTCAAAGGCACAATATGTACTTTTGTTTCTGCAGTGCAAGATTTTCTTCCAAGATGCATGGACATGAAGAGTGTCAGAAGGGTACACAGAGGCATCACCCTACTACTTCTGACTTTCTCAAGGCATTGAAAAAAACATGAGGGGAACTGGTTTCTCTACGAGCATGGCATGGGATGATGGGCTGAGGCGAGTTGCAATACCAGAAAAAGACTTCAGCGTAGTCACTGCAATAGCCAGGGAGAGGGAGGGAATATGGGGAGGGGGAACAAGAAAATTGTCAAACAGGGGAGATAGGGAAGAGGAGGGGGAAGAGGGAAGCAGGGGGGAAGGGAAAGGGGAAGCATGTCAGTTGAGGTGGCAGGAGGAGCACGTAAGGGATAGGAGGTGAGGGGAAAGGGGAGAGGGAAGATATGGAAATCAGGTAAGCAGGTGGGTGGAGCAGGGAAAAGTGGTTAGGAAGAGATGAGAAACAGAGCAAAGAGGGGGAGAGGAGGAACGGGGGAAGGGCGCGGCAGTCAGAGAGAAAGGAATGAAGAGGGGGAGAGGGGGAGGGGTGAGACACACATGAGAGGTTGAGACATGCAGCAGTGGACAACACTCCCCCCTCGAATTCCTTTTTCCTGCTCCCTATCCCTGCCTCATGCGGGAGGAAGAAAACGGGTGGGGGAAAGGGAGGAAGAGGACAACCATGAGGGGTAGGGGTTGGAAAGGGCGGGGGCGGGTGGAGGTTTGGCGAGAAGGGGAATAGGGCGCAGAGCATTGGGCGCAGAGCATAGGGCGCAGAGCATAGGGCGCAGTGCATAGGGCGCAGTGCATAGGGCGCAGTGCATAGGGCGCAGTGCATAGAGCGCAGAGCATAGGGGGCAGAGCATGGGGCGCAGAGCGCAGAGCGCAGAGCTCAGGGGGCAGAACGCAGGGGGTGGAGCGCAGGGGGCAGAGCGCAGGGGGAAACCGCGGTGGGGGGAACGGCGCACCCGCGCGGGTAGCGAGCGAGAGAGCTCCCTCCAATTGGCGCGCTTGCTCGGCGGGCGCAGGCGCAGGGGGAGGCGCGGGCGCAGGCGCAAGCGCGGGCGCGGGCAGTCTCGGTGCTTGTCCCCTCTGCGCACGTGCTGCTTACGCAAATGTCGTCAGTGGTGCGCGGCTGGTCGGCGCATTCCGTGCGCGGCTGGTCAGTGGCGCGGCTTTCGCAGCTGTGTCGCGGATTCTGCTGCTATGGCGCGGATTTCACCGCTGTGGCACGGATGTCGCCACTATGGCGCGGATTTCGCTGCTGTGGCGCGGATTTCGCTGCTATGGCTCAGATTTCGCTGCTGTGGCGCGGATTTCGCTGCTATGGCGCGGATTTCGCTGCTATGGTGCGGATTCTGCTGCCAGTTCGTGAAATAAGCCTGCAGTACGCAGATATCGCTGCCTAGCTGCACGCCGGGCGGCCTAATCGCTGGCCTTGCGGCTAGATTGCGGGATGGTCGGCTAAATACCTGCTCAGCGGCTAGATCGCGGGCTTGGCGGCTAAATCGCGGGCTTGGCGGCAAAAACCGCTGGCTAGGCAGCTACTAGATCGCGGGCTGAACGGCTATATCGCGAGCTGGGCAGCTAAATCACGGGCTGGACGGCTAGATCGTGGGCTCAAGGCGAGGCGTGCTGCGCGTGGATGGGTGGAACGGGAAGACTCAAGGTGAGGGGGACGAGGAGAGGCGCACGTGCTAGTAGCTTGTTAGAGTAGGTACTGGCGTTGCTAGTAGCACTGGCGTGACAGTCGAGTTGAATCAGTTTTGCAGTGACTTCTAGTGCAGCCACACTTTCCATATGCGTCGTATGCGAAACCTTATGATTGGCTGTCCCCCTCTCTTCGTGCGACTCACTTTTCGCTTTGGGTTGTGGGAATCGCAGGTTTGGTATGCACGAAATGTAAAGTTGCTCGCGGATGAATAAAGTTCTCGCCAAAGCAACACAACCGAAATAGGATTCGCACACCCTCACCTACAGCCTATTTCAAATCCACATAACTTGAAACTTTACCATGCTGACCTAGGGCTTTAAATTTATCCGAGATCCTGGTAGATAGGCTGCTTCAGCACAACAGAAATGCTGGATTTCCAGCCCACTTGCCTTACATTGTTGTTTACATCCTTTTTGAGAATGTTGTTTAGAGGTTCACGAATCATCAAGGTTCTCCAAACCGACGGACTGAAAAAACTATCCCACGACAAATTGCTGGAAAGGCAATGAATAAACAGTGCGAGACATACCGGTATGCGCCAAGTTCCCCTCTTCTCGGCCTGTTATGGTGCGAGTATTGCATATGTTTAAAGAAATCAGACATGATCTAACCTTGTTTCTTTTGTGCATCAACTGCCTTGGTTACAGTATGCCCATCAGTGTTTAAGCAGTATCTGCTGTTGGTGGACTTCAAAAAGGCCTTTGCTTCATTGTCTCAAGACATTTTGTTTGAAAATGACAAAGAAACCAGAGAATGTGCTTCCCGGACCGCCTTGTTGACTGGATAAAGGGCCTGCATGAAACCACACAACGAAACTTTGAGTTAATGGCTGGCTTGGGAAAGGCATGGAGGTGTCGAGAGAATCAGGCAAGGTTGAGTTCACTATGGAGAGTTTGGTACAAATAACACAACCCTAAAGTGTTATCTCCTACAACATCTACCCCACTACAGCCTACCAATATATATCACACATATATATCATTTGACACACCCCCATAGGCAAAGTGGGGGAGAGCAACGGGTCACAAGACCAGTCAAGAGAAGCAAAACAAGCTCAGGGTGGATCACAACGTCACCACACATTCTGAGCACAAGCAAATGGCCACAAGGCCAGTTCACATGCAGAGATATATATGAAGCAATGACAGTACAGTGATGGCTACCTAGCAAGAGCCAGCATACAGGTATATATGTATATAGATCACAGTACAAGCAAAGACTACAGCAAGTGTGGAAGCGTAGGCACAAGGCCTAACAGAGTACAAAAGCGCTGATGATCACCAGACGGAAGTGCCTTGGTGAATATATCAGCAGTGTTGGCCCGAGTGGCCACGTAACGAAGACAAAGCTGGCCTCGCTGCTGCAACTCTCGAGCCAGGAAGTAACGCAGAGCAATGTGCTTCGTTCTATGCTCCAGTCTGTGCTCCTCACACAAGGCAATGGCGGCCTTGTTGTCAACGTACAGCACTGGAGGAGAACGAGGCTGCTCTCCCAAGTCAGTCAGCAGGTAGGTGAGCCAGCGTAACTCCTGTGCAGCCATGGCGGTGGCGTAGATCTCAGCCTCACAACTGGAGCCGAGAACTGAAGACGAGCGTGTAGAACGCCACGAAACTGAACCAGAGCCAAGGCTGAAGGTGTAACCCTGTGACGACCGCTGAGTAGCCAGGTCGTCAACCCAAGAAGCGTCTGAGTGCCCAGTGAGTACAACCTCACTCGTCCCTCCAAGCACTAGCCCCATGCCTGATGTGCTGCACAAGTAGCGCAGTACCCTCTTAGCAGCAGCCATGTGCTCAGGTCGGTGTCGACCAGGAGCCACGTAGCGAGCGAGGAGACCAAGAGGGTACGCGAGGTCAGGTCGAGTGCAAGTCATCAGGTACATGAGGCAGCCGACTAGCTCTGGGTAAGGACCACTCGGCTCTACGGACTCGTCCGAAGGTGGAGCTGAGAGCGTGTGACCTGTAGCCAGAGGAGTGGCCTGTGCTGAAGACCAGGTGAAGCCGAAGCGCTGAAGGACCTGCTGTACCATGTGTGACTGAGTCAAGGTGATGGTGCGGCGTGCTCTGTCCCGGGTGATCTGCAAGCCAAGGTAGCTGCGCAGCTCACCCAAGTCAGTGCACGTGTGTCTCTTCTGCAGCTCCGACTTCACGTGGGCGAGAGCCTCAGTGTCAGCAGTGGCAAAAACCAAGTCGTCGACGTACACGAGGATGTAGAACGGCGGCAGTGAAGTGTCGGTGCGCAGAAACAGCGACGGGTCAGCAGTAGAAGGCGCAAACCCAAGAGCCGCAAGCGTAGTCCTCAGTGTGTCGTGCCACTCACGTGGCGCCTGGCGGAGACCGTAGACCGGCCGCCGGAGGCTCCACTGGGTGCCAGGAGGGAACGACCCAGTGAAGCCCGGGGGGCGGCACAGCCAGATCTCCTCGTGCAGGCTGCCCTGTAAGAAAGCAGTGCTGAAGTCAAGAGAGTGAAGCTCGTAGTCACGGTGAGCAGCAACGTGCAGCAGCACCCGAAGAGTGGTCATCTTCGGGGTGGGGGAGAAGGTCTGGAAGAAGTCAACTCCCTCTCGCTGACTGAAGCCTCGAGCCACGTAACGCGCCTTGAAGACAGGCGGAGAACCCGGCGGCCGCTTCACCCTGAAAATCCACATGCCACTGACGATGTTCGCCCCAGGTGGGGGAACCTCGTCGACATAGGTGCCTGTGGACTTCCAGGAAGCCATCTCTGCGTCCATGGCTGCCTGCCACTGAGAGGAGTAGGGACTCTCTATCGCCTCTGCGTAAGAGCGCGGAGTCGGGATGTCTGGTGCATCCGGGTCTCCCTCAGGGGCAAGTAGCGAGGACACAAGATGAGGTAAAGCAGCAGCAAGACACTGGAACTCCTCCTGCCTGTCCTCAAGGACGTCCGTGCTAAGAGCACACTCACCCCCGACGGACGGAGGACAGACAGACGCAGACTCAGCAACAAGACTGGCGGCGTAGTCTAGACGACAAGCAGCAGCAAAGTCAACAAGCTCAGCGACAAGAGCAGACGCAGCAGTAGACTCAAACGACGGGTCAGTGACAACAGTGGCTAGCAGACGCGTGACAGTAGGGTGGTCAGCACGAAACCGGTCAGACTCAGGGTCTGGAACGTCAGGTAGAGAGGACGCAGGAGGAGACGGCAGAGGAATAGGTGCAGAGCAGAGGAAGGACGACGAACTACGAGGTGTGCGCGGGGGACAGCCGGCTGACGCGAACGAGGAACACGACGACCGGTACGACCAGGACGAGCAGGCGAGACAGGACGCGACACAGGCTCACGACGCTCAGCAGGACTACCAGTCTGCTCAGTGTAAGGAGAAGGAGCAGGCAGCGGTGAGCCAGGCTGTAATGGAAGACCAGTAGACGACGGGAGAGTAAGAACCTGACAAAGAACAGAGTCAGACGGCGGCAGAGACGACGGAGACGGCGGAGCGAAGAACAGTCGTGTCGGCGCAGCTGCACCAGGACCGGCAGCTCCAGCAGCTCCAGTGCCTCCAGCAGCTCTAGTACCTCCAGCAGCTCCAGTACCTCCAGCAGCTCCAGAAGCTCCAGTCCCAGAGCCGACACCTCCAGTCCCAGGGTCTCCACCCTCTGTGTCTCCAGCAGTAGCACCCCCAGAACCAGCACCTCCAGTCCCAGGGTCTCCAGCCTCAGTGTCTCCAGCAGCAGCACCCCCAGAGCCAGCACCTCCAGTAGACAAAGGTCCAGCACCACTCCTAGCTCCAGCAGCGCGACGCTGACGGTGACCGTACCAGTCCTGCAGCTGCTGTGGGGTGAGAGGCACCCGTGGACGAAGGCGGCTACTCCAAGGAGACCGCGCAACAGCAGACTCAGAACCCTCAGCGCCAGCACCCCCAACTGCTCCAGAACCTCCAGCGTCAGCACCTCCAGGCTCCACACGCGTAGGCTCAGTACCCGCAGACTCGGCACCCGCAAGCTCAGCACCTCCAGGCTCCTCACGCGCAGGCACAGCACCCTCAGACTCGACACCCCCAAGCTCAGCACCTCCAGGCTCCTCACGCGCAGGCACGGCACCCCCAGACTCCGCACCCCCAGGCTCAGCACCTCTAGGCGCCTCTCGCTCAGGCTCCGCACTCCCAGGCTCAGCACCCCCAGAGACAGCACCCCGAGTAGGACCACCTCCAGCAGGACCTGAGTCACCAGTGACCTCAACAGGCGCAGGTACCGGGGGGTCTACCTGAGAAACACCTGAGGGAGCAGGACCTGGCGCGGGGAGGGGGTCTACCTGGGGAGGACCTGGAGCGAGAAAGAGCGGCGGGGGGGGGCGAGAGGCAGTGCGGTAGGGAAAGAGACGGTAGAAGGGAACAGACTCGTCAAAGGTGACGTCCTGAGACGCAAAGACACGGCGCGAGGTGGGCTCGTAAAACTGCCAGCCAGGCGCGTCAGGAGGAAAACCAAGGAAGACGCAGGGAATGGCGCGAGCAGAGAGCTTGTCCGCGGTGAGATCGCGGACAAAGGCACGAGCACCCCAGACCCGGAAACGCGACGCATCGCCAACCTCCCCCGTCCACAGCAGCGTGGGCGAGGTCTCCGGCAAGGAGACACGGGGCCAGAGGTTGAGCTGATGCGCGGCGTACCGGACCGCGAACGGCCACAGAAAATGGGGAGCCGCCGCATGGATCATGGAGGTACGAGCGACCTCCATGACTAAGCCAATGCGGCGCTCAGCAACCCCATTCTGCTGCGGAGAGGCCGGAAGCGTGAACGACTGGGTGATGCCGTGCTCCGCACAGAAGGCTGCCAAGAGGTCAGAGGAGAACTCACCACCTCTGTCAGAGTGCAGACGCAGGACAGGAAAGTCCCGCTCGAACCGCTCGCGGAGCTGGAGACGCACAGCGCGGATCCAGGGGATCAGAACAGCAGGGACGTCTCCCTTGCTGCGCAAGGGGAAGACCGTGGTGTAACGCGTGTAGTCGTCGACAACCAGCAGAAAGTACCGCTCACGGCCCTGTCCCTGGACGCGGGCTGGGCCCCACACGTCCAGGTGAAGCGTCTGCAGGGGAGCCTCTGTGGGAGGAAACGAGGAGGAGTGAGGAGCGGCGCGCTGCCGCCCCTCGACGCAGGGAATGCAGGGCGGCGCAGGCGAGGGAGGGAGGGCAGGCAGAGACCTGGGAAGCCCAGAGACCAGAGAGCGAGAGTGCATGCTACGAAGGTGAGGCAGGGAGGGGTGACCAAGGCGGTGGTGCCACAGGAGCGTGTCGTGCGACAGGCGGCGGCACTCACACTGGGTAGCTACCTGAGCAGACGCGTACAGCTGCGGAGACAAAGGAGCGGAGCGTGAAACAGTGGTGAGGGTGTACAGACTGGACCCCGGCTCACGAGTGAACGTGGCCAGGTGGCGGCCAGTCTTGGAGCACGTGCAGATCGCCACACGCTGCCCTCCAGGAGTCCAGGTGTCAACCCAGTGATCCTGGAGGACGGCGTTGCTCACCAGGTTCGTAGAGAACGAGGGAACGTGGAGACCTGACAGCTCACCAGACGGGACCGCCGGGCACGGGAGCACAGTCGTGGCTCGTGCAAGCACTGGGCCCCCAGAGGGGTCAGCCAGGGAGACAGGGACAGGTGCAGGGAGGGGAGTGACGGTGGTGCTATCGCGAAAGAAACAGCGGGAAGCACCAGAGTCAAGTGTAAACGTGTGCAAGGCCTGAGCCGACTCAGTACCAAGGGGAGCAGACTCACTAGCACCTAGGGCTGCAGCCCTTATACCGGGGTCAATACCAGGGTCAGGCGGCACACACAAGTAGCAGTCACCCTCAGCACTAACAGTCAATGCATACATGGCAGCAAGAATAACATCATAGTCCAGATCAAAGATAGGCACATCACGCCTAAGCAGCTCTGCCCAGTTGGGGAACTCAGTAGCATCAGGATACTTGGTACGCCAGGCGTCACTAAGCCTAGCAAAACAACGATACTCAGTGTGAAAACCGTTGCAGGGGCGACCCTTGCGGGGGCCAGTACGAATGACATAGGGGCAGCGGTCAGAACCACGAGACGCCCCACGCCCAGCATACCAGTCATTGAGCTGCTGGGAGGTGAGGGGAGGAAGCTGCTGCTGCTGGCCACCCTTCTGGCCAGATCCACCCCCACTCCCACCTCCACCGCCACTGCCGCTGCCTCCTCCCCCACCACCGCCGCCGCCGCCTCCACCGCCCCCGGTCCTGCCGCCACCCCACCCACCGCCTCCACCCCCACGGCCACCCCCACCACCTCCACCACCCCCGCCGCCTCCACCACCGCTCCCTCCACCGCCACCTCCGCCACCCCTGCCACCCTTGCCGCCCCTGCCACCACCACGCTTCCCACCAGGAGCGGAAGCCGCTGCGACCTTCTCCGCACCGAGGAAGTCGACAGCAGTAGCAGCAGAGGCGTAGGAGGGGTCAAGAGGGGAGGGGGAGCACCCCTCAAAGAGGGGAGTGCGGGGAGTGCCACGAGCAGCACCGACAGCGAGGATGTTCTTCTCTGCTGCGACCAGCTGCTGCTCGAAGTCGTCCAGAGTGATAGTTGGAGGATCCTTGGCAAGGAAGTAATCCCTGACAGAGCGAAGAGTGTCAGGGAGGCGGGTGACGAGGATGTAGAGGGTGAAGTACAGCGGGGGGGTGTTCGTGGCGAGGAACTCGTTGGTAAGAGCGGCTCGAAAGCGGGCGTCACTAGCGCGGAGGTGAGTGATAAGGTCGGCAGCAGTGTGAAACGAGGCTAAGTCTGGGAACAGGTAAGGCAGGATGAGACTACCAACGGTGGCTGTGGCCGGGGCGGAATAGCGGGCAACGACAGCATCATACAGCGTCTTAGCAGTCTTAAGCTGGTTGAAATGCGCGCGCTCAGAGATCGGTAGGTGATTGCGAATAACAAGGCGCGCGACTGCATCACGGAGCTCCCACTGTGCTCGTTCAGGGGCAGGAGCAGTCTCAGCGGGAGTAGGGACAGTGCCGGTCACATAGGCTAGCAGTGACACTCCGTCTGCGACGTCAGTCATAAGGTAAAGGCGCAGGTCACTAAGCCAGGTGTCAAACTCGATGGGGCGGCCGTCAGGCTCAAAGGCGAGAACAGTAAGGGTCGCCATGGTTGCAGCGCAGTCAAAAGTAGCAGGCTCAGGCAGCAGGCTCAGGCAGCAGGCTCAGGCAGCAGGCTCAGGCAGCAGGCTCAGGCAGCAGGCTCAGGCAGCAGGCTCAGGCAGCAGGCTCAGGCAGCAGGCAAAGACTGCAGGTTCAGGCAGCAGGCTCAGGCAGCAGGCAAAGGCTGCAGGCTCAGGCAACAGGCAACTGTAGCAGGTAAGGAAGCACGCAGTTCTGTGACAGGCTGCGTGCAGGCTGGCGGGGCGCGACGTGAGCTGCGCGGGCGGTGCGCGGGCCGCGTGCGGACTGCGCGCGGGCTGCGCGCGGGCTGCGCAGGCTCAGTGCGGGCCGCGCGGGCTCGGCGCGGGCTGCGCGCGGGCTGCGCGGGCTCAGTGCGGGCCGTGCGGGCTCGGCGCGGGCTGCACGGACGGTGCGCAGGGCAGCTGCGGGCCGCGCGGGCTCAGGGCGGGCTGCACCAGCGACCTACGGGGCGCGACGCGGCTGGCAGCAGCTGTGCGCGCTAAAAAAAAAAAAGGCGTGCGCGCGCAGCCGAGGCGCGCGCGGGCAGCAGGCTAGGCAGATACGTATGCAAGGCAGGCAGGTAGGCCGTTGGGGAGGTAACTTAGCACATGGTGGGCCCTTAAGCTTAGGTCTAGGAACCTGCTCTAGATGCCATGTCGAGAGAATCAGGCAAGGTTGAGTTCACTATGGAGAGTTTGGTACAAATAACACAACCCTAAAGTGTTATCTCCTACAACATCTACCCCACTACAGCCTACCAATATATATCACACATATATATCATTTGACAGGAGGTAGCTTCGGGAGTCAAGCAGGGTTGCCCGTTGGCGCCCTACCTTTTCCTTTGCGCGGTGGAACCACTGGCCCTGGCGGTGGAGAGGGAAAAGCCAGGGCTCAGCAAGGATGTGTTGAACTATATTTGCTGTTGGTGTTTTGTAGGCTACAATGGGGTAGCCACCAAGGGTACAACCCCTCTAGGGTTTCATACTTGTATCTGTCAAAGTATAAATGTGCCATATGTTTGTAGGCTGCAGTGGGGTAGCCAATATGGGGTACAACCCCAACTAGGGTTTGCTATTTGTACTCTTGCTTCTTTCAATCCATCATCCTTGCCTCATAGTTTTCACATGGTTTCAGAGCAGTAGGTCCGTTAGGACCGATTTTTTTTCCCGGGCCCACCGAACGCCTGTCTGACTGCGGTTACCGCGCTGCCCCACGTGCGCCCTGCCTAGCCTGCCCGTCGCGCTGCCCCTAATCCCGCGCCCGGTCCCTTCCCTGCCCGTCGCGTCGCCCTAAGCCCGCCCCCGGCCCCCTACCTTACCGTCGCGCTGCCCCTAAGCCCGCGCCCGGCCCCCTGCCTGCCCGTCGCGTCGCCCTAGGCCCGCGCCCGCCCCCCCCCTGCCTGCCCGTCGCGTCGCACTAAGCCCGCGCCCGGCCCCTGCCTGCCCGTCGCGTTGCCCCTAAGCCCGCTCCCGCCCCCCCCCCTGCCTACCGTCGCGCTGCCCCTAAGCCTGCGCCCGGCCCCCCTGCCTACCGTCGCGATACCCCTAAGCCCGCGCCCGGCCCCTGCCTGCCCGTCGCATTGCCCCTACGCCCGCGCCCGGCCCCCTGCCTACCGTCGCGCTACCCCTAAGCCCGCGCCCGGCCCCTGCCTGCCCGTCGCGTTGCCCCTACGCCCGCGCCCGGCCCCCTGCCTACCGTCGCGCTGCCCCTAAGCCCGCGCCCGGCCCCTGCCTGCTCGTCGCGCTGCCCCTAAGCCTGCGCCTGGCCCCCTGCCTGTCCCTGCATCCTGCTTTACGCCTGCCTGCCTTGCGCTGCTGCCATGGCGACCATGAATGTGCTAGCTTTCGAACCTGACGGTCGCCCGATCGCATTTCCCACTTGGCTTGACGATTTGCAGCTTTTCCTTTTGACTGATGCCAAAGATGGTGTCTCTATTTTCGACTACGTTACTGGCACTGCCGCTGCTCCTGCTGACAGTGCTCCTGCTGTAGACCGCTCACAGTGGTTGACTCGCGATGCTGCTGCGCGATTTGCTATCCGCAACCATCTGCCGATCGCTGAGCGCGCGCATTTCAGTCAGCACAAAACTGCCAAGGCACTTTATGACGCAGTAGTTGCACGCTACTCCTCCCCAGCCACTGCCGCTGTAGGAGGCCTCATCCTGCCCTACCTGTTCCCTGACCTGTCCTCCTTCCCCACTGCTGCGGACTTGATTACTCACCTTCGCGATAGTGAGGCCCGCTTTAACGCCGCTCTTAAGGACGAGTTCCGTGCCAAGAACCCCCCTCCGCTCTACTTTACCCTCTACCTCCTCGTCACCCGCCTCCCTGACACCCTTAGCACAGTCAGGAACCACTTCCTCGCCATTGACGCCCCCGAGATCACCCTAGACGACTTCGAGCGGCAGCTTCTCGCAGCAGAGAAGAACATCCTAGCTGTCGGTGTCGCTCGAGGCACTCCCCGCACTCCCCTCTTTGAGGGGTGCTCCCCCTCCCCCCTCACCCCCTCACTCCCGTTGACCTCCTTGGTGCTGAGAAGGTCGCAGCTGCTTCCGCTCCTAGTGGGAAGCGCGGCGGGGGCCGGGGCGGCAAGGGGGGCAGGGGTGGCGGGGTTGGGGGTGGGGGGAGCGGTGGTGGGGGCGGTGGGGGTGGTGGGGGGGGTGGAGGTGGTCGTGAGGGTGGTGGAGGTGGCAGCGGCGGCAAGGGGGGAGGATGCGGTGGTGGTGGGGGTGGTGGTGGAGGCGAGAGTGGGACCGGCTAGCAGCAGCAGCAGCCGCAGCAGCAGCGGCAGCAGCAGCAGCGCTAGACCCCCTCCTCTCAGCAGCTTCATGACTGGTATGCTGGGCGTGGGGCGTCTGGGGGTTCTGGTCGCTGCCCCTATGTCATTCTCACTGGCCCTCGCAAGGGCCGCACGTGCAACGGCCTTCACCCTGAGTCCCGTTGCTTTGCGCGCCTCAGCGACGCCTGGCGCGCCAAGTTTCCTGATGCCACTGAGTTCCCCAACTAGGCTGAGCTGCTTAGGCGTGATGTCAATGTCTATGATCTTGACTATGATGCAATCCTTGCTGCCATGTATGCATTGACTGTTAGTGCTGAGGGTGACTGCTACTTGTGCGTTCCGCCTGACCCAGGTATAGAGACTGCAGCCCTAGGTGCTCGTGCGTCTGACCCCTCTGTACTGCGTCTGCGCAGCCTTTGCACACGTTTACACTTGACTCTGGTGCTTCTCGCTGTTTCTTTCGCGACAGCACCGCAGTCACCCCCCTCCCTGCACCTGTTCCTGTCTCGCTGGCTGACCCCTCTGGGGGCCCAGTGCTTGCACGTGCCACGACTGTGCTCTCGTGCCCGGCGGTCCCGTCTGGTGAGCTGTCAGGTCTCCATGTCCCCTCGTTCTCTACGAACTTGGTGAGCAACGCCGTCCTTCAGGATTAATGGGTCGACACCTGGACTCCTGGAGGACAGCGTGTGGCGATCTGTACATGCTCCAAGACCGGCCGCCACCTGGCCACGTTCACCCGTGAGCCGGGGTCCAGTCTTTACACTCTCACCACTGTTTCACGCTACACTCCTTTGTCTCCACAGCTGTACGCGTCTGCTCAGGTAGCCACCCAGTGTGAGTGCCGCCGCCTGTCCCACGACACTCTCCTGTGGCACCACCGCCTTGGTCACCCCTCCCTGCCTCGCCTGCGTGGCATGCACTCTCGCTGTCTGGTCTCTGGTCTTCCCAGGTCCCTGCCTGCACTCCCTCCCTCACCTGCGCCGCCCTGCATTCCTTGCATCGAGGGGCGGCAGCGCGCCGCTCCTCACTCCTCCTCGTTCCCTCCCACAGAGGCTCCGCTGCAGACGCTCCACCTGGACGTGTGGGGCCCAGCCCGCGTCCAGGGTCAGGGCCGCGAGCGCTACTTCCTGCTGGTCGTCGACGACTACACGCGCTACACCACGGTCTTCCCCTTGCGCAGCAAGGGGCAGGTCCCTGATGTTTTGATCCCCTGGATCCGCGCTACTCGTCTCCAGCTTCGCGAGCGTTTCCAGACAGACTTTCTTGTCCTGCGTCTGCACTCTGACAGAGGTGGTGAGTTCTCCTCTGACCTCTTGCAAGCCTTTTGTGCGGAGCACGGCATCTGCCAGACGTTCACGCTTCCGGCCTCTCCGCAGCAGAATGGGGTTGCTGAGCGCCGCATTGGCTTGGTCATGGAGGTCGCTCGTACCTCCATGATCCATGCGGCTGCCCCCCATTTTCTGTGGCCGTTTGCGGTCCGCTACGCCGCGCATCAGCTCAACCTCTGGCCCCGTGTCTCCTTGCCGGAGACCTCGCCCACACTGTTGTGGACGGGGGAGGTTGGCGATGCGTCGCGCTTTCGGGTCTGGGGTGCTCGTGCCTTTGTCCGCAATACCACCGCGGACAAACTCTCCGCCCGCGCCATTCCCTGTGTCTTCCTTGGTTTTCCTCCTGATGTGCTTGGTTGGCAGTTCTACGACCCCGCCTCGCGCCGTGTCTTTGCGTCTCAGGATGTTACCTTTGACGAGTCCGTACCTTTCTAACGTGTCTTTCCCTACCGTACCTCCCCTCTCCCCCCCCCGCCGCTCTTCCTCGCTCCAGGTCCTCCCCAGGTAGACCCCCTTCCCGCGCCAGGTCCTGCCCCTTCAGGTGTTTCTCAGGTAGACCCTCCCGTACCTGCGCCTGTTGAGGTCACTGGTGACTCTCGTCCTGCTGGGGGTGCGGAGCCTGGGGGTGCGGAGCCTAGGGGTGCGGAGCCTGGGGGTGCGGAGCCTGGAGGTACTGAGCCTGGGGGTGCGGAGCGTGAGTGTGAGGTGCCTAGAGGTGCTGAGCCTGGGGGTGCGGAGCGTGAGCGTGGGGTGCCTGGAGGTGCTGAGCCTGCGAGTCAGGAGCCTGGTGGTGCTACGACTGAGGGTGCTGTGTCTAGGGGTGACGTGCCTGTGTGTGTGGAGACTTGGGGAGCTGGGCCTGGAGGTGAGCCGACTGCGACTCGTGCGCCTGCTGGGACGCGGTCCCCGTGGAGCGACCGCCTTCGTCCGCGTGTACCTCTTACCTCGCAGCAGCTGCACGACTGGTTCGGGCGCCGTCAGGGTCGCGCTGCTGGAGCTCGAGGCTCTGCTTCTGGAGGTGTTGGAGTTCCTTCCCCTGGTCCTGGAGGTGCTCGTCCTCGTGGGACTGGAGCTGCCGGGGCTGGGGGGGCTTTGCGTGAGGGTTCTGCTGCTGGAGACCCTGGGACTGGGGGTGCCGGTTCTGGGGGTGCTGCTGTCAGTGGACCTGGTCCTGGTGGCGCTGTTGCTGAGGGGGCTGGAGCTGCTGGAGGTCCTGGTACTACTGCTGGTGGTGACACGGCGCTGCGGCGTCTTCTCTTTGCTCCGTCGTCTCCGTCTTCTCAGCCACCGTCTGACTCGGCACTTCGCCAGGTTCTTAGTCTCCCATCGTCTATTGGTCTTCCGTTACAGCCTGGCTCACCACTGCCTGCTCCTTCTCCTTACTCTGAGCAGCCAGGAGGTCTTACTGAGCGTCGTGAGCCTGCGTCACGTCCTGTCTCGCCTGTCCGTCCTGGTCGTTCCAGTCGTCGTGTCTCTAGTCTGCGCGAGCCGCCTGTTCGCAGCACGCCCCTGGTTGTCAGACGTCCTTCTCCCAAGTGCTCCGCAGCGTGTTCCTCTGCCGTCTCCCCCTGCGTCCTCTCTGCCTGACGTTCCCGACCCTGAGTCTGACCGGTTTCGTGCTGAGCACCCTACTGTCACGCGTCTGTTAGCCACTGTTGTCACTGACCCGTCCTTTGAGTCTGCGTCCGCGTCCTCCTGCCTTGGTCGCTGAGCTGGTTGACTTTGCTGCTGCCTGTCGTCTCGACTACACTGCCAGTCTTGTTACTGAGTCTGCGTCTGTCTGTCCTCCGTCCGTCGGGGGTGAGTGTGCTCTTAGCACGGACGTCCTTGAGGACAGGCAGGAGGACCTTGACTGTCTTGCGGCTGCTGTACCTCATCTCACGGCCTGGCTGCTTGCCCCTGAGGAAGACCCGGATGCACTTGACATCCCTACCTCCCGTTCTTACACAAAGCCGGTCTCGGGTCCCTACTCCTCTAAGTGGCAGACAGCCATGGACGCAGAGATGGCATCCTGGAAGTCCACAGGCACTTACGTCGATGAGGTTCCCCCTCCAGGGGCGAACATCGTTGATGGCATGTGGATTTTCAGGGTGAAGCGGCCGCCAGGTTCTCCGCCTGTCTTCAAGGCTCGTTACGTTGCTCGAGGCTTCAGTCAGCGACAGGGAGTTGACTTCTTCCAGACCTTCTCCCCCACCCCGAAGATGACCACTCTTCGGGTGCTGCTGCATGTTGCCGCTCAGCGTGACTACGAGCTTCACTCTCTTGACTTCAGCACGGCTTTCTTGCAGGGCAGCCTGCACGAGGAGATCTGGCTGCGCCGTCCTCCTGGTACCCAGTGGAGCCTCCGACGGCCAGTTTACGGTCTCCGCCAGGCGCCACGTGAGTGGCACGACACACTGAGGACGACACTTGCGGCTCTTGGGTTTGCTCCCTCCACTGCAGACCCTTCACTGTTCCTGCGCACAGACACGTCGCTGCCGCCGTTCTACATCCTCGTGTACGTCGACAACTTGGTCTTTGCTACTGCTGACACTGAGGCACTTGCTCTTGTGAAGTCGGAGCTGCAGAAGAGACACACGTGCACAGACCTGGGTGAGCTGCGCAGTTACCTTGGCTTGCAGATCACCCGGGACAGAGCACGCCGCACCATCACCCTGACTTAGTCACACATGGTGCAGCAGGTCCTTCAGCGCTTCGGCTTCCAGTTCTCCTCACCTCAGTCCACTCCTCTGTCTACCAGCCACTCGCTCTCAGCTCTACCTTCGGACGAGTCCGTAGAGCCGAGTGGCCCGTACCCAGAGCTTGTGGGCTGCCTCATGTACCTGATGACCTACACTCGACCTGACCTTGCGTACCCTCTTAGCATCCTAGCTCGCTACGTCGCACCTGGGAGACACAGGCGAGAGCACTGGGAGGCTGCTAAGAGGGTGTTGCGCTACTTGTGCAGTACATCGGGCATGGGGCTGGTGCTTGGAGGACAGGGCTCGGTTGTCCTCACTGGACACTCAGACGCCTCTTGGGTTGACGACCTGGCTACGCAGCAGTCGTCACAGGGTTACACTTTCAGCCTTGGCTCTGGTTCTGTCTCTTGGCGTTCCACTCGCTCTTCTTCTGTTCTCAGCTCGAGTTGTGAGGCTGAGATCTACGCCACGGCCATGGCTGCTCAGGAGCTACGCTGGCTCACCTACCTGCTGACTGACCTGGGAGAGCAGCCTCGTTCTCCTCCAGTTCTGTACGGCGACAACAAGGCAGCTCTTGCCTTGTGTCAAGAGCACAGACTGGAGCACAGAACAAAGCACATTGCTCTCCGTTACTTTCTGGCTCGAGAGCTACAGCAACGTGGCTAGCTTCGCCTTGCGTACGTGGACTCGAAGGCCAACACTGCTGATATATTCACCAAGGCGCTTCCGCCTAGTGATCATCAGCGGCACTGCACTGCGTTAGGCCTTGTGTCCACGTTCTCTCACTTGCTTACTTCTTGACTTTGTTTGTACTGTGATCTATATATATGTCCTTGCATGCTTGCACTTGCTAGGCTTTGATCACTGTACTACTTGTGTTCTTCTATATAAATCTGCATGTGAACTGGCCTTGTGGCCTTTGCTTGTGCTCAGAGAGTGTGGTGACATTGTGATCCACCCTGAGCTTGTTCTTTGCTTTGCTTGACTGGTCTTGTGACCCCTTGCTCTCCCCCACTTTGCCTATGGGGGTGTGTCAAAGTATAAATGTGCCATATGTTTGTAGGCTGCAGTGGGGTAGCCAATATGGGGTACAACCCCAACTAGGGTTTGCTATTTGTACTCTTGCTTCTTTCAATCCATCATCCTTGCCTCATAGTTTTCACAGTATCACATTCTTGCCTTAGTTCATTCATTCGAGCCTATTGTTTTAACATGGTATCAAGAGCCATGGGTCCTTAGGACCTAATTTTCTTCATCGGGCCCACCTGTTACCGCATTACCCCACTGCCCTACCCCGAGTCGCGCTACCCCTGCTAGCCGCGCGCCACTGCTGCAGCGCGCAACTTTTTTTTAGCGCGCTGATCAGCCTGCCCCATCCCGCGCGCGCGCTGCTGGCTGCGTCGCGCTGCTGTCGCGTTGCCCCGCAGCCCTGTGCGCCGCTCGCGCGCGCGCCTGCCCTGCCCGTGCGATGCCCGCGCGCGCGCCTGCCCTGCCCGTGCGCCGCCCGCGTGCGCGCCTGCCCTGCCCGTGCGCCGCCCGCCGCCGCGCACTGCCCTGCCCGTGCGCAGCCCGCCGCCGCCCCCCCTGTCCTGCCCGTGCGCAGCCCGCCGCCGCGCCCTACCCTTCTCGTGCGCGCGTCCAGCACCGCCTGCTCCAGTAGCCCCAGGAACAGCACCACCAGTCCTGGCAGCTCCAGTACCTCCAGTTTGAGCACCTCCGGGACCAGGGGCTCCTCCAAAACCAGCAGCGTCAGTCGCCTGGGGGTGGTGGTACCTGCCCGTATGTCATTCGTACGGGTGAGCGTGCTGGTCAGACATGTGGGAGGTTGCACACCCAGCACCGATGTTTCTCCCGCCTTAGTAACGCCTGGCGTGCTCGGTTTCCTGACTGCACTGAGATGCCCAACTGGGCAGAGCTACTTAGGAGGGACGTAGACATCTTTGATCTTGACTATGATGCTATCCTTGCTGCTATGTATGCATTGACTGTTAGTGCTGAGGGTGACTGTTACCTGTGTGTTCCGCCAGACCCTGGTATAGAGGCTGCTGCTCCAGGTGCTTGTGAGTCTGCTTCTCTAGGGTCCCTACTCCTCTCAGTGACAGACAGCCATGGACGCAGAGATGACATCCTGGAAGTCCACAGGCACCTACGTCGACGAGGTTCCCCCTCCTGGGGCGAACATCGCCGATGGCATGTGGATTTTCAGGGTGAAGCGGCCGCCGGGTTCTCCGCCTGTCTTCAAGGCTCGTTACGTTGCACGAGGCTTTAGTCAGCGACATGGAGTTGACTTCTTCCAGACCTTCTCACCACTCTTCGGGTGCTGCTGCACGTTGCCGCTCAGCGTGACTACGAGCTTCACTCTCTTGACTTCAGCACAGCGTTCTTGCAGGGCAGCCTGCACGAGGAGATCTGGCTGCGCCGCCCTCCTGGCTTCACTGGGTCGTTCCCTCATGGTGTCAGGAAGAATAGGAGCGTGGCCTAGGCTTAGTAGCCTAGGCCACAGTAGGAGGTAGTAGGTTGTGCCCTAGGACTAGGGTTTGTGGTATACGAAGGAGAATTGGAGAAGTGAGAATGGGAATGATGATTTGAACTAGCAAGCAGCAGGATACATATAGGAAACCCTAAGGGGTTGTACTCACTATTGAGCACCCCACTGCAGGCTAGACAAATAACATAATCTGACACACCCCCATAGCCAAAGTGGGGTGTAATCAGCACACGTGAGAAGTCACAGCAATAGTTCACAATTATCAGCAAAGCTAGTGGCAGTCACAGGAGGCCAGTGAGGAGGAGGAGGAACTGTGGAGGGAGAGAAGAGAGGAGGCGACGACTGAAGTTGCAGACACACGGGCACCAGGAGCACCAGGTTGCAACCTCCTCCAACTGTCTCACTCCCCCCTACACTCACCCCCAGTGTCACCACTCGCTTCTCGCCCACATCACCCCCTTAGCGCCACTCCCTCGTCTCCCACACATCCACCCCCCCGCAGCGGCAGCTGCAGCAGTGGGAGACGGAGGAGAAGGTAGGGGCGACGCACAAGGAGCACCCCCACACCCGCCACCCCCACACCCTCCTGTCCAGGGGACGCAGGGGGGGGGGGGGGGGGAGGAGGCCCGGGGCGGGAGAGCGCACGAGGGCGCAGGCAACCGCGCGTGCAGAGCAACAGCGCGGAGCAGGTAGGGTAGAGCGCACGAGGGCGCGGGCAACCGCGCGTGCAGAGCAACAGCGCGGAGCAGGTAGGGTAGAGCGCACGAGGGCGCGGGCAACCGCGCGTGCAGAGCAACAGCGCGGAGCAGGTAGGGTAGAGCGCACGAGGGCGCAGGCAACCGCGCGTGCAGAGCAACAGCGCGGAGCAGGTAGGGTAGAGCGCACGAGGGCGCGGGCAACCGCGCGTGCAGAGCAACAGCGCGGAGCAGGTAGGGTAGAGCGCACGAGGGCGCGGGCAACCGCGCGTGCAGAGCAACAGCGCGGAGCAGGTAGGGTAGGGCGCACGAGGGCGCGAGTGAGACTGAGCGCGACTGCACAGGGTCCAGGAGCGGCGTCGCGGGCAGCTGCATGGTCGGCTGCTGCTGGTGCGGTTGCTCCAGGGGCGACGACTGAGGTTCTAGGGGCGGCTGCACCAGGGGCGGCTGCTCCACGGGCGGCGTCGCGGGTACAGGGGCGGCTGCACCAGGGGCGGCTGCTCCAGGGGCGGCGGCGCAGGTCCAGGGGCGGCTGCACCAGGGGCGGCTGCTCCACGGGCGGCGTCGCGGGTACAGGGGCGGCTGCACCAGGGGCGGCTGCTCCAGGGGCGGCGGCGCAGGTCCAGGGGCGGCTGCACCAGGGGCGGCTGCTCCCTGGGCGACGGCGCAGGTCCAGGGGCGGCTGCACCAGGGGCGGCTGCACCAGGGGCGGCTGCTCCCTGGGCGACGGCGCAGGTCCAGGGGCGGCTGCACCAGGGGCGGCTGCTCCAGGGGCGGCGTCGCGGGTCCAGGGGCGGCTGCACCAGGGGCGGCGGCTCCAGGGGCGGGGTGGCGAGTCCAGGGGCGGCTGCACCAGGGGTGGCCGCTCCAGGAGCGATGGCGCTGGCGCAGGGGCGGCTCGCGCGCTGTTGCAGGGGCGGCGTCGCGAGCTGCTGCAGGGGCGGTGTCGCGAGCGACGGGCGACGGGGGGAGAGCAGCAGGCGGGCCCCCGGAAGGCGCCGCGACGACCAGTGACGGCGCCCAGGGGGCGTCGCGGCGTGTAGGGACGACGCCGCGCGGGTCCCGCAGAGGTGTCGCGACGAGCAGGGCGACGCCGCGCGGATCCCGCAGGGGCGTCGCGACGAGTAGGAGCGGCACCCAGGGGGGGGCGCCGCGACGAGCAGGGGCGGGCCCCCTGAAGGCGCCGCGCCATGCGACGGCAGGGAGCAGCACGCAGGCCCCCCGGAGGGCGCCTCGACGGACGGGATAACCGCCGCGCGCCCCGAGCGCGCGGCGGGTAGAATAAGCCGCCACACGCTCGAAGCGCGTGGCGGGAAGAAAAATCCAGTGCCGCGCACCACGGAGCGCGCGGCGAACAGTAGGGCAGCGGAAGCAGTTGGTGGGCCCGTTGAGCTAGGCAGCAGGATCTTGCCCGCTCTAGATACCATGTCAGGAAGAATAGGAGCGTGGCCTAGGCTTAGTAGCCTAGGCCACAGTAGGAGGTAGTAGGTTGTGCCCTAGGACTAGGGTTTGTGGTATACGAAGGAGAATTGGAGAAGTGAGAATGGGAATGATGATTTGAACTAGCAAGCAGCAGGATACATATAGGAAACCCTAAGGGGTTGTACTCACTATTGAGCACCCCACTGCAGGCTAGACAAATAACATAATCTGACACATGGTACCCAGTGGAGCCTCCGGCGCCCAGTCTACGGTCTCCGCCAGGCACCTCGTGAGTGGCACGACACACTGAGGACGACACTTGCGGCGCTTGGGTTTGCTCCTTCGACTGCAGACCCGTCGCTGTTCCTCCGCACCGACACATCGATGCCGCCGTTCTACATCCTCGTGTACGTCGACGACCTGGTCTTTGCTACTGCTGACACTGAGGCACTCGCTCTTGTGAAGTCGGAGCTGCAGAAGAGACACACGTGTACAGACCTGGGTGAGTTGCGCAGCTACCTTGGCTTGCAGATCACCTGGGACAGAGCACGCCGCACCATCACCTTGACTCAGTCACACATGGTGCAGCAGGTCCTTCAGCGCTTCGGCTTCTAGTTCTCCTCACCACAGTCCACTCCTCTGTCTACCGGTCACTCGCTCTCAGCTCCACCTTCGGACAAGTCCGTAGAGCCGAGTGGCCCGTACCCAGAGCTTGTGGGCTGCCTCATGTACCTGATGACTTGCACACGACCTGACCTTGCGTACCCTCTTAGCATCCTGGCTCGCTACGTTGCACCTGGGAGACACAGGCGAGAGCACTGGGAGGCTGCTAAGAGGGTGCTGCGCTACTTGTGCAGTACGTCAGGCATGGGGCTGGTGCTTGGAGGACGGGGTGACGTTGTCCTCACTGGACACTCAGACGCCTCTTGGGTTGACGACCTGGCTACGCAGCGGTCGTCGCAGGGTTACACCTTCAGCCTTGGTTCTGGTTCTGTCTCTTGGCGGTCTACCCGCTCGTCCTCTGTTCTCAGCTCCAGTTGTGAGGCTGAGATCTACGCCACAGCCATGGCTGCACAGGAGTTACGCTGGCTCACTTACCTGCTGACTGACTTGGGAGAGCGGCCGCGTTCTCCTCCAGTTCTGTACGGCGACAACAAGGCAGCCCTTGCCTTGTGTCAGGAGCACAGACTGGAGCACAGGACAAAGCATATCACGCTACGTTACTTTCTTGCTCGAGAGCTACAGCAGCGCGGCCAGCTTCGCCTTGCTTACGTGGATACGCGGGCGAACACAGCTGATATATTCACCAAGGCACTTCCGCCTAGTGATCATCAGCGTCACTGCACTGCTCTAGGTCTCGTGCCTACGTTCTCACACTTGCTTACTGCTTGACCTTGCTTGTACTGTGATTCATTATATATACCTGCATGCCTACACTTGCTAGGTAGTGATCACTGTACTGTTTGCTCTCTCTTATATAACTATGCATGTGAACTGGCCATGTGGCCTTCTTTGCTTGTGCTCAGACTGTGTGGTGACGTTGTGATCCACCCTGAGCTTGTTTTGCTTTTCTTGACTGGTCTTGAGACCGCTTGTTCTCCCCCACTTTGCCTATGGGGGTGTGTTGATCTATATTTGCTGTTGGTGTTTTGTAGGCTACAGTGGGGTAGCCACCAAGGGGTACAACCCCTCTGGGGTTTCATACTTGTATCACGTTCTTGCCTTATTTCATTCATTTGAGCCTATTGTTCTAACAGGCTGAGCAACTGCTGGGATACCTTGGTTACGCCGAAGACACAACGCTGATCCTGCAAGGAGGGGAGCAGACTGCTAAGGCGGAAGAAATCCTTAACAAATTTGAAAAAGCTTTGGGGCTGGCGACTAATAAAGGGAAATCGGTTGTCTTACCACTGGGGGCGAAAATTGGCGCGGTCGCGGATGGTTCATCGGGATTCAAGTGGCCAGGGGCCAATGACATGGAGCGCCTGCTGGGAGTATAGGTGTTGCCGTCCGTGAGCGGGCTGAAAACATGGGAAAAGGCACTTGAGCGGATTGCAAAGAAGTTGATCAAGTGGCAGCAGAAATACTTAACTACTTCAGCACGAGCGACAATCGTAAATTATTACATCACATCGATAATCACGTTTCAGACACAAGTATATCCACCGCGGGCGGATGTTAGGTAACAGAGCTTCAGCGGCGAAAGGGTTTCGGCTATGGAGCAAAGGGCTGCTGTATGCGTCAAGGGAATCAGGCGGAATTGGGGTGAGAGACCCCTAGATTGTCATTACCTGCCTTGCGACAAGAAGGGCTGGTCTATTCCTTACGGAAAGCAACGTGCTGAAGAAGGAACTGATGGAGCTAGCAGAGGAGCTTCCTCTGGGGGCGGAAACGTTCGAGGCCCATGAGAAGTTGTTCATGTCAAAATATATGTGTTTATATTTCTCTAGGTTGTAGTGGGTTTAGCCTTTGGGGGTACATTTTTTTTTCTCGACATTTACTTGTACCCCCTCCCCTTTCACCTGATCCACCATTCCCAATTCAATCATGGTTTCAGACTAGGTCCCGTTCTAGGACCTAATTTTTTAGGGCCCACCGAATTAGTTTCATTCAGCCACAGTCGTCCTTACCACCGCCTGGCTCGGAATTTCGTCAGGTTCTTAGTCTTCCGTTTTCCATTGGCCTTACTCCTCCCCTATTGTGTCTATCGCCTGACCCGTCTCAAACACAGTTACCGCCAGACTCCCCGCTGCCTGCTCCTTCTCCTTACACCGAGCAGCCAGACTCCCTGACAGAGCGCCGTGAGCCTGCGTCTCGTCCTGCCTCCCCTGTTCGCACTGTTCGCCGTGCTCATCGTGTTCCTCGTCCTCTTCCTCCACCAGTCTCCTGCACTCACACTATGACACTTCGTCCTTCCTCTGTTCCACAGCGTGTTGCCCTACCGTCTCCTCCAGCATCATCTCTTCCTGACAATCTTGACCCTCCGTCTGACCTTGCTCGTGCTGCTAGTCCTACTGTCATGCATCTCCTGGCCACAGTTGTCACTGACCCTACTTTTGAGTCTACTGCTGCGTCTGCCTTAGTCGCTGAGCTCGTTGACTTTGCTGCTGCGTGCCGTCTAAACAGCTTCGCGAGTCTTGTCACTGAGTCTGAGTCTGTCTGTCCTCCGTCCGTCAGGGGTGAGTGTGCCCTTGGCGCGGACATTCTTGAGGACAGGCAGTTTGAGCTCGAGTGTCTAGCGGCTGCAGTACCTCATCTCGCTGCCATGCTTCTTACCCCTGAGGGAGACCGGATGCATTAGACATCCCGACCCCGCGCTCTTACGCAGAGGCGATCACGTGTCCTTACTCCTCTGAGTGGCAGACAGCAAAGGACGCACAGATGGTATCATAGAATTCCACAGGCACTTACATGGGCGCAGTTCCCCCACCTGAGGCGAACATAGTCGATGGCATGTGGATTTTCAGGGTGAAGCGGCCGCCGGGTTCTCCGCCTGCCTTCAAGGCGCGTTACGTTGCACGAGGCTTCAGTCAGCGACAGGGAGTTGACTTCTTCCAGACCTTCTCCCCCACCCCGAAGATGACCAGTCTTTGGGTGTTATTGCACATTGCAGCACATCGTGACTACAAGCTCCACTCTCTTAACTTCAGCACAGCTTTCTTGCAGGGTAGCCTACACAAGAAGATCTGGCTGCACCGCCCACCTGGCTTCACTGGGTCGTTTCCCGAGGGTACCCAGTGGAGCCTCAGCGGCTAGTCTACCGTCTCTGTCAGGCGCCTCGTGAGTGGCACGACACACTGAGAACGACGCTTGCACCTCTTGGGTTTGCTCCTTCGACTGCTGACCCATCGCTATTTCTACGCACCGACACTTTCCTGCCACCATTCTACATCCTCGTGTACGTCGACGACTTGGTCTTTGCTACTGCTGACACTGAGGTACTGGCCCTTGTGAATTTGGAGCTACAAAAGAGACACATCTGCACTGATCTTGGTGAGTTGCGCAACTATCTTAGCTTGCAGATCACTAGGGACAGAGCACGGCGCACCATCACCCTGACTCAGTCACACATGGTGCAGCAAGTCCTTCAGCGCTTCGGCTTCCAGTTCTCCTCACCACAGTCCACTCCTCTGGCTATAGGTCACTCGCTCTCAGCTCCACATTCGGACGAGTCCGTAGAGCCGAGTGGTCCGTATCCAGAGCTTGTGGGCTGCCTCATGCACCTGATGACCTGCACTCGACCTGACCTTGCATACCCTCTTAGCATTCTGGCACGCTATGTTGCTCCTGGGAGACACAGACCAGAGCACATGGCTGGTGTTCTTCTTGCTTTTGTGGGCTCACGTGCCAACACTGCTGATGTTTTCACCAAGGCACTTGTGTTTGGTGACCATCAGCGTTTCTGCACTGCTCTAGGCCTTGTGCCTACTCTACCTCACTTGCTTACTTCTTGACTTTGTTTGTACTGTGATCTATATATATGAACCAACATGCTAACCTTTGCTTGGTTGTGATCACGGTACTATTTGTGCTTAATTATAAACTCTGCATGTGAATTGGCCTTGTGGCTGCTTTCTTGTGCTTGGAATGCGTGATAATCTTGAGATCCACCCTGAGCTTTGCTTTGCCCCGCTTGATCTCTTGACTGGTCTTGTGATCCTTGCTTGCTCTGACTATCCCCCACTTCGCCTATGGGGGTGTATCAAAACATATGTGTTTATATTTTTCTAGGCTGTAGTAGGTTTAGCCTTAGGGGGTAAAGTTTTTCTCTCGACGTTCTACTTGTTACCCCTCCCCTTTGTGTCAAATGTTATATCTGCTACAGTTTGTTTAGGCTGTAGTGGGGTAGTTACTATGGGGTACAGTAAGTTTAGGGTTTCCTACTTGTACCCAACTCTTTCCTAGTTCAATCACTCTTATGGATTCTGACATGGTATCACGAGCCTAGGTTAGCCACCTAGGACCGCTTCCTACTATGGGCCCACCATTCCGCTAGAAGCGCCCTCGTGCGCCCTACCTTACGTGCGCCCTCGTGCGCCCTACTCTGCTCGTGCGCCCTCGTGCGCCTTCTTTCTGCTCGTGCGCCCTCGCGCGCCCCGCCCTTCGTTCTGCCCGCGCGCTGTCCTCTGCTCTTGCGCGCGTGGCCCGCTAGCCACCAGCGCGCCGCCTGATCGACGCCTGCGCGCAGCCCGCTAGCCGCCCACGCAGTTCGTACTGGCCTCTCGCAGCCCCTCAAGCCGCCCGCGACCTGCCTGCCCGTAGGCCGCCCTTACGCAGCCCGTGGGGCGCCCGTACGTCGCCCGTAGGCCGCCGCCGCCTGTAGGCCGACGCTCGCGCGCAGGCTGTACCCCGCGCGCCACGGCTGCTGCACTCCGGCAGCTGCAGCCCGCCAGGACCCGCGTGTCGCCCCTACCTCTTCGCGACGCCCTTGCGGGCCCCGCGCGTCGCCCTCTGCCTCTTCTCGACGCCCCTGCGGGACCCGCGAGGCGCGGCTCCTGCACGTCGTGCCGCCCCAGCGGGACCCGGGCGTCGCCCCCGCTCGTCGCGACGCCCCTGCGGGACTCGCGCGACGTCGCCCCTGCCCGCCGCGTCGCCCTGCAGTACTCTGCGCCCGCCCTACCCGCCACGTGGCCTCTACCCTGCGCCTGGTCCCTGGAGCAGCCGCCCCTGCAGCAGCCGCCCCTGGCCCCTGGAGCAGCCGCCACTGCAGCAGCCGCCCCTGGCCCCTGGAGCAGCCGCCACTGCAGCAGCCGCCCCTGGCCCCTGGAGCAGCTGCCACTGCAGCAGCCGCCCCTGGCCCCTGGAGCCACCCGCCACTGCAGCAGCCGCCCCTGGCCCCTGGAACGGCCGCCCCTGGAGCAGCCGCCACTGCAGCGGCCGCCCCTAGCCCCGCCCTGCCGCTGTAGCGGCCCCGCAGTCGCCTCCGTCGTGCGCCTGCCCTTCCCACCACTGGTGAGCACGTCCCTACCCGTCCTGCTGCTACTGCTTCTATTGCTGCTCCTGGCGTGGCCAGATGCAGCTCCAGGGCCGTCCGCGTGTGTCCCTCACGCCCCAGCAGCTTCGTGAGAGGTACGCCCGTTGGGGTTGTCGGGGTGGCAGTAGTGGGAGTCGTCCTGGAGTGCGTAGTCCGGGAGTTTCTTGTAGTGGCTCGGTGCCGCAGCAGCGTCGTCTGAGCGAGACTCGTTCGCCCCAGCAGCTTCGTGAGTGGTACGCTCAGAGTAGAGGGTCGCTGCGTACTGCTCGCTGCCTGTACGTTATTCGCACGGGTGTCCGGACTGGTCAGCCTTGCGGGACGCCTGGTCACACAGAGTCTCGCTGCTTCGCCCGTCTGAGCGACGCTTGGCGTACAGAGTTTGGCGACGACGCTGAGCTCCCCGACTGGGTGGAGCTGCTTAGGCAGAGGGTAGATATCCTTGCTCTTGACTATGATGCTATTCTCACTGCAATGTATGCATTGTCTACTAGTGCCGAGGGAGCCTGTCACCTGTGTGGGCCGCTTGATCCCGGTATCCAGTCTGCTGCTCCAGGTGCTGGTGAGGCTGCTGCTCTAGGCGCTCGTGAGTCTGCTGCTTCAGGTGCTTGTGAGTCTGCGCTTTCAGGTACTACGTCTACTACGGCACTGCACACCTTCACACTGGACTCAGGTGCTTCCCGCTGTTTCTTTCGCGACCGCACTGCCCTCGAGCAGCTTCCTAGACCGGTTGCTGTCTCCCTGGCTGACCCCTCAGGGGGTCCGGTCCTTACGACCTTCACCACTGCCCTCCCTTGTCCTGCTGTCCCGTCTGGCACACTGTCGGGCCTTTACCTCCCCTCGTTCTCTACGAACTTGGTGGCGGGTTGTGCGCTCCAGGACGGGGGTGTTCACCAGTTCACCCCTGCCTACGAGCGTGTGACGCACTGCACGTGTGCCCAGACGGGTCGTCACCTGGCTACCTTCACTCGGCAGCCGGGGTCGGACTTGTACACACTGACCACTGAGTCCCCTCAGGTAGCTGCGTCTGCGTCTGCGTCCGGTCAGCTGTCAACCCCCTGCTCGTGTCGCTCCCTGTCGCACAGGACTGTCCTCTGGCACCACCGCCTTGGACACCCTTCTGTGCAGCGCCTTCGCGGCATGCACTCCAGGTACCTTGTCTCTGGTCTTCCCAGGGTTCTCCCTCCCCTACCACCCTCGCCTGCTCCTCCCTGTCTTCCCTGTGTCGAGGGGCGGCAGCGCGCTGCTCCTCACTCTTCCTCGTTCCCTCCCACAGAGGCTCCCCTCTAGACTCTCCACCTGGACGTGTGGGGCCCCGCCCGCGTCCGGGGACAGGGCCACGAGCGGTACTTTCTGCTGGTCGTCGACGACTACACGCGCTACACCACGGTCTTCCCCTTGCGTACCAAGGGTGAGGTCCCTGATGTCTTGATCCCCTGGATCCGCGCTGCTCGTCTCCAGCTCCGCGACCGGTTCCAGTCGGACTTTCCTGTCCTACGTCTGCACTCTGACAGAGGTGGCGAGTTTTCCTCTGACCTCTTGGCAGCCTACTGTGCGGAGCACGGCATCCGCCAGACGTTCACTCTCCCGGCCTCTCCGCAGCAGAATGGGGTTGCTGAGCGCCGCATTGGTCTCGTCATGGAGGTCGCTCGTACCTCCATGATCCATGCGGCTGCTCCCCATTTCCTGTGGCCGTTTGCAGTGCAGTACGCCGCGCATCAGCTCAACCTTTGGCCCCGTGTCTCTGTTCCGGAGACCTCGCCTACCCTGCGGTGGACGGGGGAGGTTGGCGATGCGTCGGTGTTCCGAGTCTGGGGATGTCGAGCCTTTGTCCGCGATACGTCCGCGGACAAGCTCTCCTCCCGTGCCGTTCCCTGTGTCTTCCTTGGCTTTCTCCCTAACACGCCTGGCTGGCAGTTTTACCACCCCACCTCGCGCCGTGTCTTTGCCTCTCAGGACGTCACGTTTGACGAGTCGGTTCCCTTTTACTGTCTCTTCCCCTACCGCACTGCCCCGCTTCCCCCCCCGCCGCTCTTCCTCACCTCAGGTGTCCCGTCGGTAGACCCCCTCCCTCCCCAGAATGCTGCTCCCTCAGGTGTGTCCCAGGTAGACCCGGTTGAGCCTGTCGAGGTAGCTGTTGACTCTGGTCCTGCGCGAGGTGCTGAGCGTGCTGAGCCTGGGGGTGCTGCGTCTGAGGGTGCTGAGCCTGGGGGTGCTGAGCCTTGGGGTGCGGAGCCTGCGGGTGCTGAGCCTGGGGGTGCTGCAACTGGGGGTGCTGAGCCTCAAGGAGCTGAGGCTGGGGGTTCTGAGACTGGCCGTACTGCGCCTGTTGGCGCTCCCTCTTCACAGCAGCTGCGTGAGTGGTACTCCCAGCGTTACAGCCTCCGTCGTGGGGCTACTGGAGCTGGGGGGTCTGCTGGAGTTGGGGCTGGTGGCCCTGCGGGTGCAGTGTTGCAGCCGGAGCCTCCCTCCCCTCAGCGGCTACGTGAGTGGTACGCTCGGCGCTGCAGCCTCCGGAGTGGAGCTCCTGGTGTTGAGGTACCGCCAGCTGGAGGCCCTGCTGCTACTGGAGGTCCTGGAGCTGCTGGAGGTGCTGCTGGTGCTGGTGCTGCTGGAGGTACTGGAGCTGCTGGAGGTGCTGCTGGTGCTGCTGGAGGTCCTGGAGCTGCTGGAGGTGCTGCTGGTGCTGCTGGAGGCGCTGGAGCTGCTGGAGGTGCTGCTGGTGCTGGTGCTGCTGGAGGTGCTGGAGCTGCTGGAGGTGCTGCTGGTGCTGCAAGAGGTCCTGGAGCTAATGGAGGTGCTGCTAGTGCTTCTGGAGGTCCTGGAGCTGCTGGAGGTGCTGCTGGTGCTGCTGGAGGCTCTGGAGCTGCTGGAGGTGCTGCTGGTGCTGCTGGAGGCTCTGGAGCTGCTGGAGGTGCTGCTGGTGCTGGTTCGGCAGGAGGTTCTGGTGTTGTCTCTGCTGCTTCACGGGGCACTTCACGGCCGCGGCCGTACTTCGTTCCGCTCCTTCAGCAGGTTCTTGGTCAGTCGCCTCCTCCTAGTCCTCCTCCCTCCTTAGCTTGTCCTCCGCCTGTCCAGTCGCAGTCGCAGCTACCACCTGCCTCGCCACTTCCTGGTCCCTCTCCCTACACTGGTCCGACAGGCGGTCTTACAGAGCGTCGTGAGCCTGAGTCTCGTCCTGTGTCGCCTGTGTCTCGTCCAGTGTCACCTGTTCGTGCTGCTCGCACTGGTCGCCGTGTTCCGCGTGAGCGTCCTCCACCTGTCCCTGGCACACACTATATGACTCTGCGTCCTTCCACTGCTCCACAGCGTGTCCCTCTACCGTCTCCTCCTACGTCCTCTCTTCCTGTTCTTGCTGACCCAGAGTCTGACTCTCTTCGTGCTGCCAGTCCTACTGTCACGCGTCTCCTGGCCACTGTTGTCACTAACCCTTCCTTTGAGACTACTGCTGCGTTTTCCCTAGTTGCAGAGATTGTCGCTGACTTTGCTGCCCGCTGTCGTCTAGACTACGCCGCTAGTCTTATTGCTGAGTCTGAGTCTGTCTGTCCTCCGTTCGTCGGGGGTGAGTGTGCTCTAGGCACGGACGTCCTTGAGGACAGACAAGAGGACCTTGAGTGTCTTGCAGCCGCTGCGCCTCATCTCGTGTCCATGCTGCTTGCCCCTGAGGGAGACCCGGATGCTCCAGACATCCCGACCCCGCGCACTTACGCTGAGGCGATGGTGGGTCCCTACTCCTCTCAGTGGCAGATAGCCATGGACGCAAAGATGGCATCCTGGAAGTCCACTGGCACTTACGTCGACGAGGTTCCCCCTCCTGGGGCGAACATCGTCAGTGGCATGTGGATTTTAAGGGTGAAGCGGCCGCCAGGTTCTCCGCCTGTCTTCAAGGCTCGTTACATTGCTCGAGGCTTCAGTCAGCGAGAGGGAGTAGACTTCTTTCAGACCTTCTCCCCCACCCCGAAGATGACCACTCTTCGGGTGCTACTGCACGTAGCTGCTCAGCGTGACTACGAGCTTCACTCTCTTGACTTCAGCACAACTTTCTTGCAGGGCACCCTGCACGAGGAGATCTGGCTGCGCCGCCCACCTGGCTTCACTGGGTCGTTTCCTCCTGGTACCTAGTGGAGCCTCCAGCGGCCGGTCTACGGTCTCCGCCAGGCGCCACGTGAGTGGCACGACACACTGAGGACTACTCTTGCGGCACTTGGGTTCGCGCCTTCTACTGCTGACCCGTCACTGTTTCTGCGCACCGACACTTTGCTGCCGCCGTTCTACATCCTCGTGTACGTCGACGACTTGGTCTTTGCCACTGCTGACACTGAGGCTCTCGCCCATGTGAAGTCGGAGCTACAGAAGAGACACACGTGCACAGACCTGGGTGAACTGCGCAGCTACCTTGGCTTGCAGATCACCCGGGACCGAGCACGCCGCACCATCACACTAACTCAGTCACACATGGTGCAGCAGGTCCTTCAGCGCTTCGGCTTCACCTGGTCCTCAGCACAGGCCACTCCTCTGGCTACAGGTCACTCGCTCTCAGCTCTGCCTTCGGATGAGTCCGTAGAGCCGAGTGGTCCTTACCCAGAGCTAGTTGGCTGCCTCATGTACCTGATGACTTGCACTCGTCCTGACCTAGCGTACCCTCTTGGCCTTTTGGCCCGCTACGTGGCTCCTGGCAGGCACCGAAAGGTGCACTGGGATGCTGCAAAGAGGGTATTGCGCTACTTGTGCAGTACATCGGGCATGGGGCTCGTGCTTGGAGGAGGGAGCTCAGTTGTTCTCACTGGGCACTAAGACGCTTCTTGGGTTAACGACCAGGCTACTCAGCGGTCGTCACAGGGTTACACCTTCAGCCTCGGCTCTGGCTCTGTTTCGTGGCGTTCTACACGTTCGTCTTCAGTTCTCAGCTCCAGTTGTGAGGCTGAGATCTACGCCACGGCCATGGCTGCACAGGAGTTACGCTGGCTCACCTACCTGCTGACCGACCTGGGAGAGCGGCCTCGTTCTCCTCCAGTGCTGTACGTCGACAACAAGGCTGCCATTGCCTTGTGTGAGGAGCACAGACTGGAGCACAGAACGAAGCACATCGCTCTACGTAGCTTTCTGGCTCGAGATTTGCAGCAGCGTGGTCAGCTTCGTCTGCGTTACGTGGCCACTCGGGCCAACACTGCTGATATATTCACCAAGGCGCTTCAGTCTGGTGATCATCAGCGTTTCTGCACTTTGCTAGGGCTTGTGCCCACTTTTCCTCACTCGTTGTAGACACTGCCTTTACTGTGATCTTTATATATATATACCTGCATGCTTGCTTTGCTAGGTATAGATCACTGTGCTGCTTGTGTTGCATATATGCCTCTGCATGTGAACTGGCCTAGTGGCCCTTTGCTTGTGCTCAGAGTGTGTGGTGACGTTGTGATCCACCCTGAGCTTGCTTTGCCTTTCTTGACTGGTCTTGTGACCCCTTGTTCTCCCCCACTTTGCCTATGGGGGACTGTCAAATGTTATATCTGCTACAGTTTGTTTAGGCTGTAGTGGGGTAGTTACTATGGGGTACAGTAAGTTTAGGGTTTCCTACTTGTACCCAACTCTTTCCTAGTTCAATCACTCTTGTGGATTCTGACACTTTGACCTAATCGACCATTCCTAGTTCTAACAGTTCAAGCACTAGGAGGGGCGTAGTACACGCTGGAAGCAGACTTGTGAATGTCTCACTCGCTCACCGCTGTGCACGCAGGCAGCGGCTAACACAAGGGAGGAGATCCTGAAGGAGAGGGTGGTTTTTAACAAGAGTATTTTGTTATGGGGCACCACGCCGGTCGGAGGGCAGAAGGATGCCAAGAAGCTGTCAGATCTAAGGCTCGGAGACTAATTCACACGGGACGAGGCAGGGGCTCTCACGCAAAGATCCATTGAGGACCTGTCTACACGTTTGGGTAGCAATGGCCCTTCGAAGCTTGCGCTGAAAGCTTTGGGAGCCCTTCCTGCGTTCTGGTACAAGCAACTGGGGTTTCCAACCGTAATCCCTCGCTCGGCTGACTCCCCCACAGCAGCTGCTGATCTTGGAAGGTGGCAGATTGTCTCCATGAAGCGGATGAAGGAGGGCTGAAAAGGGGCCCAGAAAGAATCGTACAAGCGTGCGAAGTGGGCGGCAAGATGGGGGGGGGCATATCGACTGGAAAAGGGATGTGCGCACCCGTGTCCCTCTGGCCGTTCCCAACCGTCCGCGGGACATGCTCCTTTGGATCCACGGTCTGAACCTACAAGTTGGGGAGCGCCTGGGCAGCAGGCCGGTCTGCCCATACTGCGGGGACCCAGAGACGCTGGAACATTGCCTGGCCCTTTGCAGAAGGATTTAAGTGGTTTCCACCGCTCTCCGGCGCGCTCTGCACATTCTCAACCCCAACCGCATGACGGACTCGTTGGAGGACCTCTTATTTCGAGATACATGCACCAGCTCAGCATTTCCAGAGCTGACATTAACATCGATTTCAATGCACCAATTGTTGTGGCCCGAGCGGTGTGAAGCAGTGTTCAGAGGGCAGAAATTTCGCACACAACGTGTCTTCAGGAGGATAGAGGTGGCGTTTCGGCATCACGTGGAGCTATACACCCACAAATTTGGGCCGATTTGGCGAAAACAAAGGCGGCGTGAGTCTTCGGAGGAATGGAGCTGGATGGCAACCGTTTGAAATGGACGAATACATTTTGTTACGATATGAAGTTTTAATGAGAAGGCATTCCTGTATGCTGCAGGAGCCGACTCTACCGAGTACGAAGGCGAGGAGTCAGAAGAGTCGAAGCGACACAGCAACCGTCTGATCAAGACCGATGCAGGAAGAAACACGTTTGAAACTGGTTCCCGCGCCGCATGGTTGAATTTCGCTGTAATAAGGGAATGTACCCCTTAGAGTACATGGCTAGTCTAGGTCGTTTCGCATTCCTTTGTATTTCCTATATAAACCCTATGTATGCATGCTATTATCAATCTCAGTCATTTACATTCACTCTGACCTGAGTTCACTACTTCCGCTGCGACACTACCAGCGATCAACCTTGAACGATCCTTTCGCTAAGTCCCACTTCAGATTGTAACATGGTATGAGAGCTGCTCAGGGATTCTTCGCAACAACACTTCCGTAAAATCGCCGAACCTAGATCTGGCGAGCGGCACACGCTCCAAGACCAAGATGGCCGGAGGATCCGGAGGCCAAGCGAATCTAACGGCCGAAGGACAAACCAACCCGGCTGCGACAAATGAGGCGACAACCACGATCGGCACTGCCGCGCTCGAGCAGTTATTCGCTCGACTGTCAACTATGGAGAAAGAACTCCAAGATTTGCGCAAAGGCGATGCGGGAACCACTTCCCAACCAGTTCAACCTGGACAACCGGCTGCAAAAAGCCGCGATACCGCCGCGCACGGCTTCTCCCTCAACTCAGTCAAATCTGCAACAACTGCCCCCCGTCCAAGCGACGAAACACTCAACTCTGCGCAAACACGCTTTCTTGGTGTGTCAAAAGAGTGTGTCAAAAGCAAAAACTACTGCCGCTTTTGACGGCAAGGACTTTTATACATGGAGTTTTGAGCTGGAGCTCCTCCTACAGACAGCGCAGATCTACCACTACTTCGACGGTTCCTATCCTAAACCGGTGGAAGACACCGAAGACGCCCGGGCTCAATACTACAGTGAGTCACTTATGGCGTATAGCGTCCTGCTGCGCAACATGTCACCAGCAGAACAGCTCGGCATCCGCTCCTACAAAGAGAGCGCCGCTCCAGCTGTAGAAGCCTGGAAGCACCTCGTGGAGGTATATCAGCCGAAGGATTCCGTCACTGCAAGTCGTCTCCTGCAACAACTCATGGAGACCAAGATGGGGCACGGGGAGAAAGCAAACAGTTACATCAACCGTTGTCGGAACATCCGTGATCAAATTATAAAGAACGGAAGTTCTATCTCGGAGGAGATCTTCGTCAACATCATCCTCCAAGGCCTTGGGCCTGAGTGGAAGCCCTGCAAGGCGCTACTCTGACAACGAGGAACCCTCTCTGAAGCCGCGCTATGCGCCGCACTGCTGACTGAACAGCAGGACATGGATTCGAGCAGAACAAGCTCCGCGCCGCGCCGAGAGTGCCTCGCCTTCTACACAGACAACCGAGAAGAGCGACGACAACCTAGGCGCCACTATTGCAAAATTTGCAAAGTCTTCGGACACTCAACGGATCGATGCAAGTCTCGATCCAACTATCGCCACCCAGATCCCACTCACCATAACAACTGGGTCGGCCGACAAGACGCTCGTCACTCTCAGCCTCAACAACAGAACTCTTGTCCTCCTGCACAACAACAACCACAACAAGCGCAAGGAAGCCAGGGAGGAGCTCCTAGAAACGTAATAGCAAACATGGCGACACGACGCCGTCGAACCGCTGAACTAGACAAAGAAGACGAGCTCCAAGGAGGACTACTCGAGCCAGAAGAAGGGTGGAACAACCCCCTCACCGAAAACCACTATTACAGGTACGACGAAGACGAGCAAGACTAGAACCTGCCAATCACGCTGCAGGAAAGCCCGCCACACGACAATCAACGCTACGTACCTGTAGGGTGGAAGGAGGATGAAGACCCATCTTTTCACAGGCGCTACAAGGCGACACTGGTGACTCCGCGACTCGCGCTACTATTACGCAACAACAACAACACCGACAACCTTAATCAACACCTGGTACCTGGATAGCTGTTGCGGACAGCACATGGTGGGATCAGTTCGATACGTTTCGAACCTCAGCCGCGCCCCCCCAACCTACGTCACCGTCGCCAATAATCATCAGCTGCGCGCCAACGCACAAGGCAACGTCGTCCTGCAATCACGAGGCAGCAACACACACATTTCATTCAACGACGTACTTTATGTCCCGATTCTCCGCTTCAATCTTCTCTCGGCAGGACAACTTCGCGACTGCGGCGTCATACTCACCACGGATCTAGCCACACGCGACCTCATCCTCACCTACGCTCCTCAAAACACTCCTCCCGTGTCATTCAAATATCTCGGACGAGCTCGGTCAATCAACGGGATCTATGTTTTGGACTTCGACATACCGAACTGTCAAGCCTCATCTGACAAGCTCGTGGACCTCGTCCCTCTCGACTTTGCCTTCATGAACACGGAATCGTGGCAGCATCCAGACGCGCGTCCGTGGATTCGGCGGAGCCCTCATCCCCGTGAGATCAATCTGCATGAACCTGACAACAACGGCCTCTGCACCACCTGCCACACACCCACGGCGAGCCGGACGGCACAATTCGAAAAGGAGTATGCGGCAATTCAGGAAGCAGAGAGCGCCGAGAAGGAACCCACTGGCATGACCGAAGAAGAACTTGCTGTGACAACTCAGCGCTTCTTCGGTGAAGGAAACGAACGATTCGGTCAGCTGCCCGTACCGCGCCCAACGCCATGCACCGACACCCTCCGCTTCATTCTCGAAGCTAACACTGGCACCCTTGACGAAGAGAATCGATCGCGCCCGTACACTCGCGAAGTCTACCGCCGCGAAATCGACCCGGCTTGGAAGGATCCTAACGCAGAAACGCAGAAGGGGAGCTAAGCGTCAAGGAAGAACAAGAGAAGGCCAGGGCAGAAAAGAAACAAAAGCTATACGAGGAGCGCGTTGCGGCAGGATGGAGCGTGGAGTCTGCACGACGAGGTGCGTGGGGAGACGAAGATTACGAACCGGACGAAGGCGCTACCTGGGGATCTGCTACTGGCGCCTGGGGCACTGCAGCCAGTGGCATGGTTACCAAAGGCGGATGGGGCACGGAAGAACCGGAGGAGGCAGAGCTGACACAAGAAGAGCTGGAGGCAGCAGAACAAGAGCTGCGAGCTGAGCGCGGAGAAGAATCTCCCCGCGTCACCATACCCCTCGGGCGACCGCCACCCGCACACTCACCTCCTCGCTCACCCTACCGCTGGGACAGTACCTGGACGGAGCTTGAGGAGGGGAACATACCTCCAACACCAGCACGAGACTCTCTTGGTCCAATCTCTCGTCTAGACCCTTTTGTGCGCCTCATCGAAGGCACGAGGACACCGCTGAACATCATCCCCGACCGTGACTTCCTCGCCCTCTACCTCACAACGGCACCTGCAGAAGGGGACGCAGCAAACAGAAGCAGAAGCAGAGGAGGCAGAGGACGAAGCAGAACCAGGAGAAGAGGAAGAACCCCCACTCCAAATCCCGCAAGAGACGGAGGTGGAAGCAGCGGAACATCATGCACGCTACATGCACACCAGTGGCATCCGCGCGGAAGACGATCTCTGGCACCAGCGGCTCGGCCATCCCTCGCGCCAGACCCTTGCCAACTGCCTCCGCGCCGGAGTCTTCCTCCTAGGAGCACTACTCCGCCCCGACGGTACCGAACCACGCAACTCCTCACAACCGACCACCTGCACCGTCTGCCCCACATCAGCCCTCACCCACAGCGCTTACCCCTCTCTGGAGCCGAGCACCAACCGCTACAAGAAGCTGCAAAAGGTGTACAGCGATTTCATCGTGCTCACCTGCGACGGGCTCAACGGCGAAAAATATACACTGACCTTCATCGACGCTTACTCACGCCACGTCTGGGTCGTCAACGTCGACGCGCGATCCAAGGCTCCAGAAGTCTTCCGCATCTGGCTCGCACACGCACAGCGTCAGTCGGGGAGGAAGCTGAAAATCTGGCAGAGTGATGGCGCCAAGGAGTTCCGCAGTAACGAGCTGGAGAGCGTCCTCATCGAGAAGGGAATCAAGCACGAGATATCCCTCCCCTATGCTCACCAACAGCAAGGCGTTGCGGAGAGGGTTAACCGCACTCTCATGACGAAAGTGCGCGCGCTCATGAACCAGTCCGGCTTACCCAAGAAGTTCTGGCCCTACGCAATGAATCACGCGGCACGCATGCACAACCTCCTCTCCACCACGGCCAACAGGGACAACCTTTCCCCGCACATGAAGTGGACCGGCTCAAGGGGAGACCCGTCCATGCTGAGAGTTTGGGGTGCATGGTTCAATTTCGGCCGACTTCAGCCACAATCGGCAAAGTTTGCTCAGCGCGCACGCTGGGGTATTCATCTGGGGCTCAGCAACGAGCACAAGGGGTGGCTCATTCTTGACATCGACAGCAAGGAGACTGTTCCTGCGCGCGACGTTCTCTTCTACAAGCGACTCACCTTGAAGGAGTGGATTGAGGACGAGAGGCGCAACCAAGCTCGTGGCTACGTCAACAGCGGCCGCAGCTTTGCATCTCCTGAGGGCGAAGCAGCAGCAGCAGCGTTTGATCGCGACGACACTGACGACCATCCCGGTGTTCCGCCTCGTCCTCGCACGGACGATGACGACGACGACAGCAACGACGCTCTTGCGCCCGGACCATCCCGCTGCCCAGCCGCACCAAGCACATCCTCACCTGGCCACGAGAGCGACGATGACGACGTGGTGGAAGTCCTCATCACCACGAACGAATCTGGCCTGCAACTTCTCGGCCTCCACACCTCCGTCTCCACCCTCGTCCGCGCCGTCAAACCCAAGAACCTGCGTCAGGCCCTAATCGGCCCTCACGCCAAGGAGTGGCGTGCAGCTATGGACGCTGAGATAAAAGCACTGGAGTCCCGTGACACCTGGGTTCTCGTCGATCGTGCAGCAGTGAAGGGGAGAATAGTGCTGAGCGGAAAATGGGTCTTTCATCTCAAGACTAACGCTGACGGACCCATTGAACGTTTCAAGGCACGATGGGTCGTACGAGGATACAACCAGCGCCACGCCATCAACTTCGGCCAAACCTTTGCTCCCGTCAGTCGTCATACCTCCGTCAGGATTCTACTCGCCATAGCCGCCGCTAAGCATCTGCCACTGCGACAGATCGACGTGAAGAGCGCATTCTTATATGCGTTGGTGGACGCAACCATCTTCGTGGAGCAGCCACACACCTACGGAGAAGGAGACCCCAGGGTCTGCCAGCTAAAAAAATCCCTCTATGGGATCAAGCAAGCGCCTCGTCTGTGGCAGCAGCACATGCACAAGATTCTGCTCGAGATCAGTTTCAGGCAGCTGCTGCACGACCCCAAAATGTACCGCCTCCACTTCAACGGCGACTACATCCTCCTCACCGTCTACGTCAACGACCTGCTGTATACTGGCACCTACAACCTGCTCCTTAACCAGTTCGAGGAAAACCTGGCGAAGCGCGTGGATATCACCATCAACCGCAATGTCACTCAGTTTCTGTGCGTGAACATCACCTACGCGCCAGAAGCAATTCATCTGTCAGCCTCCAAGTACGCAGAGCAGTTGGGGGAACGCTTCAACATTCCACGCGCACCACTCTCAACCCCCTACCGCAACCCCGGCACCAACTACAAACCGAACAACAAACCTCTGTCCCATGCCGGACTTCAACTGTACCAGCAGCAACTGGGTTGCCTGCTGTTCGCATCTGTCACATGCCGACCCGACCTTTCGTACATCGCCAGCCAACTGGCACAGTACTCCCGCAAACCAGTAGCCGAGAACCAGCTGGACTTGGAGCGCGCCCTGCAGTACTTCATCTCCACACCTGACATCGGGCTCTCCTACTCCACGCTACCAACGACATCCTTCAACCTCAACGGCTACGTGGACGCAGATCACGCCGCTGACCCTGCGGATCGATGGTCCCGAACCGGCTTTGTCTTCCGACTGGAGCCAACCGGCCCCATCTCTTGGAACTCGCAGAAGCAGGAACTGGTTGCCCTGTCATCGGCTGAAGCAGAATACATCGCCGCGACAGCAGCAGTTCGCGAAGGCCTGTACCTGCAGGAGCTGCTACAGGAGGCGAAAATTCCAACCTCGCCTACCTTTCGCCTGCACTGCGACAACCAAAGCGCGATCAAGATCGCGAACAAGCCTGGGTTCGTGAACCGCACAAAGCACATCGCACTGCGGTACTTCTTCGTCAAGGACGAAATCGACCAGGGCAAGGTTGACCTCGCGTACTGCCCGACCACTGAGATGGCGGCCGACTTCCTCATCAAGCGTCTGCCACGTCAGCAGTACAAGCACTGCTCCGACCTCACCGGAGTGGTCAAGCGAGTCAGCACCCTTCGCGTCTAGGAATGAAGGAGAGTGTTACGATATGAAGTTTTAATGAGAAGGCATTCCTGTATGCTGCAGGAGCCGACTCTACCGAGTACGAAGGCGAGGAGTCAGAAGAGTCGAAGCGACACAGCAACCGTCTGATCAAGACCGATGCAGGAAGAAACATCTGAAGTGAAAAGAGCGGGAACAGGTTTGAAACTGGTTCCTGCGCCGCACGGTTGAATTTCGCTGTAGTAAGGGAATGTACCCCTTAGAGTACATGGCTAGTCTAGGTCGTTTCGCATTCCTTTGTATTTCCTATATAAACCCTATGTATGCATGCTATTATCAATCTCAGTCATTTACATTCACTCTGACCTGAGTTCACTACTTCCGCTGCGACACTACCTGCGATCAACCCTGAACGATCCTTTCGCTAAGTCCTTCTTCAGATTGTAACACATTTGTAGCATTGTGGTCGTCGCGGAGGGCCAGGCCTACTATGCCCTAAGAATCTCATCTGGACGCAGAGGTCCTCCCTCTAACTCCTCACGCACAGTTACGACCGTCTTTGTCTGTATATGCTTGTTTTGTCGGTGTATACATTCAATTATAATAAAATAATCAGTGTTTTAGCAACATTATTTGTTTGGCCATCAGTTGCTAGTTAGGGGAGATATCGACTTTTGGGCTTCGTATTCTGCCTGCTTCAGAGATCACACCCAACCACCTCTGTATTGCCACGTGGACTTTTTGCCACCAACCACAGACGACTTCTACTTTTCGCAACCGGCAATTAGGACGTCGAGGTAGACATTTCTGTGCCCTTGCCGTCTACGTTCCGTCAGAACGTCAGTTTGCAGGATCCCCTTGGACCTTGGCTTTGTCTCCCACTCACCCTCCAGCTGAAGTTTGGGGTTTGGACCTCATTCTCGCCCTTTCTGCCTGCTGCCTGAATCTGCACCCTTCTCCTATCTCAGGTAGGTCAAGTTCTAATGGCTGCTTGACTATTTCTTGCTTTCTCGTTGCAGTCAGAGCATCAGTTAAGATGAATTGTCTTGTTCTCTTATGTCGTACTCACGCTGCGTTTGCGAGGGGTCAATTATATAATTTGTTTCCCTCTTTTGTTTTTTGTCAACGTCCACTCGTTCCAGGTTGCCAACATGGGTAAGGAAAAGTTGCACATCAACATTGTCGTTATCGGCCATGTCGACTCCGGCAAGTCGACGACGACTGGTCATCTCATTTACAAGCTGGGTGGAATTGACAAGCGTGTGATTGAGCGTTTCGAGAAGGAAGCCGCTGAGATGAACAAGAGGTCCTTCAAGTACGCCTGGGTGCTGGATAAGCTCAAGGCGGAGCGCGAGCGTGGTATTACCATCGATATCGCTCTGTGGAAGTTCGAGACCAACAAGTACTACTGCACGGTCATCGACGCTCCCGGCCATCGTGATTTCATTAAGAACATGATTACTGGAACGTCGCAGGTCAGTGGTTTGCGCTCGGGCATCTTGTGTTCGAGACATGTTTTTTCGCCTGTCTGATATCATGACCCGAGTGTCCGATCTGATTAAAATTTGGCATGTCGTGACAGGCTGACTGCGCTGTTCTGATCATCGACTCCACCACTGGTGGTTTCGAGGCCGGTATTTCCAAGGACGGTCAGACCCGTGAGCACGCTCTGCTGGCGTTCACCCTTGGTGTGAAGCAGATGATCTGCTGCTGCAACAAGGTGAGTCTGGAATTGCCGTGCAGATTTTTTTTCGATATTTCGCGTTCTAATTGGTATTAACGTTTTACTTTACTTTCCCTAGTATCGCCCGCAGTCTTCTGGTATTTACGCTAAGATTGTTACGCTGTGCAGATGGATGCCACCACCCCCAAGTACTCCAAGGCTCGTTACGAGGAAATCGTGAAGGAGGTGTCGTCGTACCTGAAGAAGGTCGGCTACAACCCTGACAAGATTCCCTTCGTGCCCATCTCCGGTTTCGAGGGTGACAACATGATTGAGCGCTCCACCAACCTGGACTGGTACAAGGGCCCCACCCTGCTGGAGGCTCTGGATCAGGTGACTGAGCCCAAGAGGCCGTCCGACAAGCCCCTGCGTCTGCCCCTTCAGGACGTGTACAAGATCGGCGGTATCGGAACAGTCCCGGTCGGTCGTGTGGAGACTGGTGTGCTGAAGCCCGGTATGGTTGTGGTGTTCGCTCCCAGTGGGCTGACCACTGAGGTGAAGTCGGTGGAGATGCACCACGAGTCTCTTCCCGAGGCTGCACCCGGCGATAACGTTGGCTTCAACGTGAAGAACGTGTCGGTGAAGGAGCTGAAGCGTGGCTATGTCGCCTCCGACTCCAAGAACGACCCCGCCAGGGAAGCTGCCAACTTCACCTCGCAGGTTATCATCATGAACCACCCCGGACAGATCGGCAACGGTTATGCGCCTGTGCTGGATTGCCACACGTCCCACATTGCTGTCAAGTTCTCTGAGATCATCACCAAGGTGGACAGGCGTTCCGGCAAGGAGCTGGAGAAGGAGCCCAAGTTCGTGAAGAACGGTGATGCTTGCTTCGTGAAGATGGTTCCCACCAAGCCCATGTGCGTGGAGACCTTCTCCGAGTACCCTCCCCTTGGTCGCTTTGCTGTGCGTGACATGAGGCAAACAGTGGCTGTCGGTGTCATCAAGAGCGTTGAGAAGAAGGACCCCTCTGGTGCCAAGGTCACCAAGGCTGCTGCCAAGAAGAAGTGAATGCTGGCAACAGTCCGAAGTGTTGTGGGTGTTTGCTTGTGTCACCAGTTTCTCATAATCTTTGAGTGGGCCAGTTGTGGGTTGGCGTTGTGGCGGATATTGCTTTCTAGGAGGTGGCAGACATGGGTGTTGGACAGACGGTGGCAGGCTTTTACTTGTGTCTTGAACTAGTTGATGCTTGTCTTTTGTGAAGTATCTTTCTTTTGCCAGTTAATCCTCACCGGAGCCGTGGGATTGTGATGGAATTGTGGTTTCAATTTGGGCTTTTCTCGCAAGGGATCATTATATGTTCATCTTTGAGTCTTATTATGAAATGAGGCAAGCTCTTGTACTTCGCTTGTGCTTCTAAGGTCAGGATATGAAATTAACGATGCGTAGTTTTCTTTTATTTCTGGGTAATGCAAAGATACGCTTTTGTTAACCAAAACGAAGCACCACGTTTGCAAGGTCGATGGCGAGTCTGTTGCTTACCGGCACCGACTTGTGGATTCGAGTTGGAATGGTAGACTGCCTGACTTTTTTGTCCAAACGATAGAATGCCTCGATGTCGTTCTGCCGTTCGCCACGCGTTCGGTGCTGACTCGCTTCCCCATCCCTGATGTTACGATTCTGTTCGTTGTTTTATCAGCCGCCCGATTTCCCAGGCCTCGGTTTTGCAGCGCACTCACGCCGTTCACGCTCAAGGCCGATGCGATGCCCTACCAGGTGATGGCGTCAGTGGACGGCATCCAGGTGCAACAGGCTCGTTCCACGAGCTTTCCACAGTTTCTTCCGTCCTCTCCAGGTCGCCAGGCATTTGATTGACGGGGGGACGAGAGTGTGAGGTTGGGTTGGGGCGGCTCGATGCACGGAGTGTGCGTGGGGAACACTGGAGGGGGGAGTGGGAAGTATATTTCCATTGGTCGGATTTTGGAAGCAGGGTGACGATGACGTAAGCATTTGGTCGGTGATAGGCTGTAGGCGCAAGAATGGAGGGATGGACGTAGGAGCCGACCAAAGCGGACACCGCTGAGAGGCAAGAACGACCCACCCGACCCGAGCGAGCACACGAAGCCACAGTCAGTCAATCACCCGATCCGGGTACAGTAGAACGAATAGATAAGCAGGCTGCTCCGGACTTGCGACTCCGAGTCCTCATTCTCCACTCACGCTTGGTTCGATCTGCTCCGCTTTTCCAAGAACTCTGTCTCTTGAGTCGTCGAGGCGACTGTCTAATCAAGAGGAGCTCCGCACTTGTCGCGCGCCCTTCCGTCGTCGCCATGGCTCGCTCGCTTGCCGCGATTGCCCTCACCGCCACAGCGCTCGTCGTGCTGCTCTGTACGCGCTCATCCCCCGTTCGCCTCTTGTGCTGCTCTGTACGCGCAACCCCTTTCGCCCACCGACTCTCCGGAGACTCTGAGTCCGACTCACTCGAGCCGTTCCGTCGCACGCCCCCTCCGCTCCACGTGACTCTGCGTCCTTGTTTCCTTCCTCGCAACTCCCGCGTTTCTCGCATCAACCTCACGCGTACAAGCCTCAGCTTTCGCCGCGTACTTCGGTTTCTCACGGCTGTTTAAGCATGCGCTCCTGACTTTCTTGCTTCTTGCAGAGCCTCCGCTTCCAGTCGGTTCACCCCCTTGTTCCTGCTCTCCTGCTCTCCTGCCTTCCTGCTCTCCTGCGCTCCTGCGCTTCTTCACCCATCATCTCGCTCCTGGAAGCCTCTTTTTTCGTTACTCGCTCATCCCCCCCGCTTTTCCCCTTACTGTGTCGATTTTTTTTTTCTCCTTCCCCTTCTGCTTCCCCCTACCACACCCCCTCCAAACATCCTCCGGTGGCAGGCGCAATTCAATCAGAGGTACTGCTCCCTTACCCTCCTGCCTCTTGCCTCTTGCTCTTTTGCCCTCCTGCCTCTTGCCCCTTGCTCTCTTAGGGCGCGTAACCATTTTGCATTTTACGATTTTGACGGACAGTCCGCTTAAAACGAAGCGGACAGTCCACTTATCGAGAACGGGACCGTCCGATTGATTTTTTTGCAACTTCGGACTGTCCGAAGAGAGTTGTGACACTTTTTTTCTAATGTACAGTTTCACGAAAACTGTACAATCGTTACGCGATTCGTTTACGTTCGCGAATGTCGTTATCGAATCATTCTCGTTTGAGGGTTGTCTCTGGTTGGTCAATGTCGATTCGTGAAGTAGCATTGCATGTTTTAGTTGGTGGACGAGGTGACTCGACAATTGATGCGTCGCGCGCCAATCGTGTGCAAGGACTATCGGACAGTCCGTTTGAGATTCGGACTGTCCACGGTTCAGATTTCGGACCGTAGAAAATGGGAAAAAGTGTCACGACTGTCCTTTTTGTTGGCGATGTCGCCAACACCTTAACGAACACACTTGCGACGTAGCGCGAAAGTTGTTACCTTTTCGCCACCCGGACGGTCCACGGTTCGAACCGTCGGGTGCAAAATGGTTACGCGCCCTTATCCTCGTACCCTCATGCCTCTTGCCTCTCTTGCTCTCTTCCTCTCTTGGCCCTCCTGCCTCTGTCCTTGTGCCTTCCTCCTGCTGTCCTCTCCCTTAACTTCCTTCTCCAACTCCCAACCTGTCTCTCACATCACATGCGCCCCTATCTCACTGCTACTATTACTCGTCGTCCTTCCTTTTGACTCATACTCCTCATTCCTTCTGCACTCGTTTGTCTCCGCCTCAATTCTCGCACACAACCCACCACCATTAGTTCATGCCCTCACATGCATGCACCATCCTTGCCCGCTCCTTTCTTTTGCGCCCTTGCTTTTTTCAAGCCCCTCCATTCGACTTCTCCTCCTCTCCCTCTCCGCACATCTCTACACCATCGCTCCATTCGTCTGCCTCTCTTCATCTCACTGTCTCTTCACCCTCTGCATCTCTGTGTCTTCATCTTCCTCGTTGCCATCGCCTTGCCCAACAGGCCAAGGTGTTCATAGTGGGAGGCAGTGGGCTCAGTCCATGGGGATACGGTGTGAAGAAGTGGAAGCCAAAGGGCGTCATTCACGCCGGGGACACTCTCGGTACGCCTCTACCCTTCATGCACTCATCGCATCTACACTACCCCTCGTTGGCAGTGGTCATTGCAAGGGGATGCTACTTCCACGAAGACAGACTTATCGGTTCTGCTGGTTACATTCTTTTTACAATCCTCTGCGCTACAGTTCATTCTTCCTACAGCGTTCGCCTGGTTACATTCAACTTGCTGCTTTGCTTATATTGGTCTGTCTTGTTCCACTGGCCTTACTGCACTGACCTGACCTCATCCAACCTCACTTCCCTGTGCGTCCCTGCCGCCGTCTGCGCCACTGCCTGCAGTGTTCAAGTGGAGGGGCATCCCGCATGACGTGTGGATTATGAACACCGTGAACGCGTACAATTGCAAGCAACGCTGTCGCTCACTTGCTTGTGCGTCCCGGCCTCTGTCCGTGCCACTGTGCAGTGTTCAAGTGGACGGGCACTCCGTACGACGTGTGGATCATGGACTCCATGGATGCGTACAATGCCTGCGACTCTAATGCAGCCACGTGGCGCTGCTTCTGCTTCCCTGCCACCGTCCGTGTTACTCTGTGCAGTGTTCAAGTGGAGGGGCATTCCGCATGACGTGTGGATCATGAACTCCATGGACGCGTACAATAACTGCGACTTTGGGGCGGCCACTAGGAAGACCGGCATCACGTCCGTGGGGAAATACAAGTGAGTGTGTAAAGCGTTTCTTGAGATGAGACGAGGCACTGTAGACATGCATGCTGCCTGCGATGCGACTTGGGGGCGGCCAGTAACAAGACCGGCAACATATCCGTGGTTGACTGTGAGTGTGCAAATAGCGTTTTGAGTTGAGACAATGCACTGTAGATGCGCATGACAATGGCGGCTTAAGGAGCACCGCTGAGGAGAGGGTTCACCTCATGAGGGGAGTACAAGTGAGTATGCAGCTCGTTGAAGCTTTGCAGAGCTGGACATTCTACTGCCACTGCACTTCGCTCAAGCATCTGCAAGGTTTCCTATTATAGGTATCTCTTGCTCCCAGATACATCAGACGTTTGTTACCATCCTGTGATGCAAGTGTTTCATATATGGCTGTGCCTTGTGCTGTCCACTCATCGTTTGAATCATGTGTCTCAGGTACAAGGTTCCAGCTTCAGCAAAAGGCACTTCGATTCTCTTCTCCTGCAGCGTGCCTGGCCACTGCTCCGCATTCAACATGAAAGTGGCTGTACCAATCCATACATAAGTGATTTTTTTTTTTTTCCTGCGTCCTTTTTTTCTTTTGTGCTGCTGTTAGCAAATTTTGTCTTTATGTAAGTTTCCTGCTTGTATATAACTGCTTTATTGAAGACTGAAGTGAAGCTACAGCAAGCGTCCGACAGCTGAGTGGATTGTTCCAGCGTATCCATCAAGGAAATGTTTAGGGCGTGGGCAGCGCGTTCATTTTCTCCACTTTTCCAAAATTTTGACGCCCGTCGAATCAGGAAAATACTGTAGCATTTTTGCACCGCGCTTAGTTTGTGTCCCAGGTGGGACACGCGCGTCCAGAATTAGGCACAGGTCCCGCCACACTTTTGCCCAACCGCCCACCCAATGAGGTAACCCTGTGCTAGTGGATTTGGTTACGGGGCGCAGTACGAAGCTGTATTTGTGAACCCATGAATTTGCGAGGGTCGTACGCGCTTGACGAACTCGTGGTGCGGTTTCGCTGACCTGCACACAGGCATTCTCGAATGATGCGCGTGTTGTTCGCGGCCGGTTGACGGCACGGAAAACAGCCACCGTTCATCCACTGTATACTCCGTCGTGTCCACTCGTTACTCTAAATCAGGGTTACAAACCGCTGAATCTGGTAACTGTTTCGGGCTAAGCCAAGAAAATGAACGCGCTGCCCCGCCCTTAGAGCAAATGTCACATGTTTGGTGTTTGCCGCTCAACTTTGTGGATACCGTTCCTAAACGTGACGCACCACTCATCACCTCACTCCGTCGAACACTCCCCGCTGGACCCGACCCGACGATCTTGTTGTCCCAATGTTTGACGCGGGAGAAGTGCTTCACATGGAAGTACACAGTACCACTCACGTGTTAGTTTTGGTTGGAACAGCCTACATCCGCCAGCGCAACGTCTCGTCCTTCAACGCTCACAAGAAACTGCCTGCGTTCCCTTCGCATCGCAAGGCATGGGGCGCCATCCCTTACCCGCCATTTCCGTCTCATTGTCGTTGAGGGGCAAAACAAGATTCACGACCAGCAGACCGCAGACAATGAGCTCATTCGTTACGACGCACCTTTCCTGGATACCAGCCGTCGCGTCGCGTTTTCCTTTCGTGGCGACACGAACCACTTGTCTCATTTCTTTCCTAGTAGGAAGTAGTATTCACCTACCATTTTCCCAGTCTCAACGTTTCCACAATATTGTGGCGTCATTTTCGCGAGTCGAGAATCCCGTTTAGTTAATCCAAGAAACGAGGCCTCTCATTCTGTCAGTACGACTATCTCTGGAATATTCCTCTCGTCGTGTCTGAGTCCCATCATCAACATGCAACGGCTGCCGCCGGTCGTGGTGTCTGCTGCAGTCGCCGTGACGGCGATGCTGCTCGTCGCCATGCTCGCGACAAGAGCCGACGGACAGCTTACATGTGAGTCGGGCCTGGACTGTAATGGCTACAATGGTGTTGCTCATCCAATGGTGATGGCTGTATCGTAAATTGGGTCAAGATGAAAGGCATTTTTTTCGCCAATGAGACAGTCTTAGGATGCCTCCATTTTTTATTCCTTCTACCCATGCCCTTGGGTTTGAGTCTGTTACTCTTTACCATGCCTTGTGTCTCTGCTCTGCCTCCCATCCCATGTGCCTCTGCTCTGCCTCCCATCCCATGTGCCTCTGCTCTGCCTCCCATCCCATGTGCCTCTGCTCTGCCTCCCATCCCATGTGCCTCTGCTCTGCCTCCCATCCCATGTGCCTCTGCTCTGCCTCCCATCCCATGTGCCTCTGCTCTGCCTCCCATCCCATGTGTCTCTGCCACGAGCATCAGTTGAAATCCATCGGTGTGCGATCAACCTCATGGCGTGTCTTGACGCCACCCCTTGATGCTACTTCTAACCGTTCCTCCACCTTCTCCTGCAACTGCACCAACCCTCAAACGCTGCAGTGGACCTGCACCCCACTCGAATGTTCGTTTCACCACCCACCAGCCCGCGCCTCCGCCTTTGCATTTTCCCTCCATCCCTCATTCCCTCCTTCCTTCCGTCCTTCCTCACTGCTTTCTAACGTCTTCTCGTGCTCCCATCACCTCCACATCATTCCCATTCGTTTTCCCATACCCTTCTTCCTCTTCCTGTGCTGCCAATCAAATGCTGCAATATTTGAGGCATCTCAGCCCCGTTCTGCCAGCAGCAGGATCACGCATCTCTCCTCTCCTTTCTCACTGTCGCCAAGCCAGCTACCATTCGCCGAGCTCGAATATTCCGCCCCATCCTATCTCTCCGACTCTTCATGCTCAGCTTCCTCTCTTCGTTCCACACACTCTCCCCTCTCCATCGCCACATCAAGCGCCTTTCCACATCAGCACTCCCTTTGCGCATGCTGTGTCCCTGCCTCTGCCTGCTCATCCATGTGTTGTCCCTGGAAACTAGATAAAGGTGCCCTTCCCAAACGTGCCCCTCCCGATCCCCACCCTTGCCGCCAAGCTAGCAGAGACACGGATGTGGCAGCAGGCGGGTGTGTGTGTGCATGCATCATTATGGAGTGTGGTGGATCAGCTGCATTCTGATGGACCTGTCCTTATTTCCCCCCTCATACCCCCCTCAATGCGCACCAATCTTTCCTCGCATCCAGGCAGCACGGGCATGGCAGCAGGCGGGTTTGTGAATGGAGGCTGTCCGTCAGAACAATACAGCACTCACCATCACCTGCCCATCCCACCCCTTGGTCTGTCCACCCCCTTGGTCTGTCGCCACCTCTTGGTCTGGTCGCCAACCCCTGGTCTGTCCCCCACCCCATGGTCTGTCCCCTACCCCTTGGTCTGTCCCTACCACTTGGTCTGGTCCCCACCCCTTGGTCTGTCGCCCACCCCTTGGTCTGTCCCCACCCCTTGGTCTGTCGCCACCCCCTTGGTCTGTCGCCACCCCTTGGTCTGTCCCCTACCCCTTGGTCTGTCCGCCACCCCTTGGTCTGTCCCACCCCTTGGTCTGTCGCCACCTCTTGGTCTGTCGCCACCCCTTGGTCTGTCCCCTACCCCTTGGTCTGTCCCCTACCCCTTGGTCTGTCCCCTACCCCTTGGTCTGTCCCCCACCCCTTGGTCTGTCCCCCACCCCTTGGTCTGTCCCCCACCCCTTGGTCTGTCCCCCACCCCTTGGTCTGTCCCCACCCCTTGGTCTGTCCCCACCCCTTAGTCTGTCCCCCACCCCTTGGTCCTGTCCCCCACCCCTTGGTCTGTCCCCCCACCCCTTGGTCTGTCCCCCCACCCCTTGGTCTGTCCCCCACCCCTTGGTCTGTCCCCCACCCCTTGGTCTGTCCCCCACCCCTTGGTCTGTCCCCCACCCTTGGTCTGTCCCCACCCCTTGGTCTGTCCCCCACCCCTTGGTCTGTCCCCCACCCCTTGGTCTGTCCCCCACCCCCCCTCACAGGGTAGGCAGCAGCGTGCACGGGTGTGGTGGCAGCAGGTGTGGGCCTGCCATTAGTGTGGCAGAACCTGAGGCGTCTCAAGGCGACTTCTGAGGCGTCTCAAAAGTTTGCAATGAGTGCAGCGAAATAGCAACACCTACTCGTCCATACCTGCATGCCTTTCCCCTCTCGCACCCCTCTCACACCCCTTT